>JANAVB010034417.1:1741855-2146422 GCA_029216955.1 Iris pallida
AACCCTCCCGCATGTCGTCCTCCCTCTCCCAGTTAGACTCACCTGGAGAGTGATGTCTCCATGCAACCCGAACCAAGGGTATGACCTGGTTCCGGAGCACCTTCTCCCTGCGATCCAGAATCTCTACCGGCTGTTCTGGATAACTGAGAGTAGGTCCCACCTGTATCGCTGAATGGTCCAATATATGGCTAGGATCTGCCACATACCACCTCAGTTGAGATACATGAAACACATTGTGCACTCCCTCGAACCTAGTCGGCAAGTCCAGTCGGTAAGCTACTGCACCGATCCTCTCTATGATGGTAAAAGGTCCGATGTAGCACAGACTGAGCTTCCCACCACTGCCAAAGCGAATCATGCCACGTGTCGGGGATATCCTCAAAAACACCATGTCACCAACCTAGACATAAGACAAAACTCAGCACATAACTAACAAACAATCATAAACAATACTACAGGAAACTGAAACTAATCTCGAACTCTAACGGTCTCCGGTGACTATCGGCCAAATGCCGCTGCCTATCCTGAGCCACTCAAAGTCTGTCTCTAATCAATCTAACCTTCTCGGCCGCATCCACAACCATCTCCGGCCCAAGAATCGCCCTCTCGCCGACATCGTCCCAAGACAAAGGAGTACGGCATCTCCGTCCATATAGAGCCTCAAATGGCAACTTCTCTATACCGGCCTGGTAGCTGTTGTTGTGAGCAAACTCTACCAGGTGAAGATGGTACTCCCAAGAACCCCCGAGATCAAGCACACATGTGCGAAGCATATCCTCCAAGGTCTGGATGGTCCTCTCCGACTGCCCGTCTGTCTGGGGATGATAAGCGATACTGGACTTGAGCGAGGTGCCTAAGCTAGCCTGCAAACTCCTCCAGAAGTGGGAAGTGGATCGACTATTCCAGTCTAAAACTATGCTCACCGGAACCCCGTGCAATCTCACGATCTGACGAACATATAGCTCTGCCAGCCTCTCCATAGACAAACCCACTTTGAAAGGCAATAAGTGGACCGATTTAGTCAATCTATCAACGATGACCCAAACCGCGTCTTTTCCTCATGGCAATCGTGGAAGTCCAAACACAAAGTCCATGGTGATGTGCTCCCACTTCCACTCGAGAATGGGTAGCGGCTGTAGCAATCCACCTGGTCTCTGTCTCTCGGCCTTCACCTGCTGACACACAAGGCAACGAGATACAAACTGAGCTACCTCGTGCTTCATGCCATACCACCACACGTGCTCTCTCAGGTCCCTATACATCTTGTTGGCTCCAGGATGCATAGAATACTGAGAGCGATGCACCTCCTGAAGAACCTTCTCCTGAAGCTCTCCACGCAGAATGCACAGCCTAGTACCGTGCCGCAATGACCCATCTTCGACTATAGAGAAATCGTCGAGCAAGCCCGTCCGTACTTGCTTCCTGATGCTCCTCAGGGAAACATCATCATACTGCACTGACCTACCTTTATCTATCAGCTTAGACTGAATCTGCAAACCCCACATCTGGATCTCCACACCCGGAATGATGACCTCGATACCCAAACTATCCAGGTTGGCCAAAAGATGACGATCTGTCGTCAAGAACATAGCTACTGATACATGCTTAAGGCATCTGCAACTACGTTGGCCTTACCCAGATGGTACTATAGTGATATATCGAAGTCCTTCATCAGCTCTAACCACCGCCTTTGCCGTATGTTCAGCTCCTTCTGAGTGAACACGTACTTCAAGCTCTTGTGATCTGTGAAGATCTCAATTCGCTCTCCGTATAGGTAATGCTTCTATAACTTCAAAGCAAAAATAATCGCAACTAACTCCAAATCAGGAGTAGGATAGTTCTTCTCATGAGGACATAACTGCCTGGATGCATAGGCAATCACCTTCCTGTGCTGCTGAAGAACACAACCCAAGCCCTTCCCGGAAGCATCGTTGTAGATCGAGAACCCACCTGACCCAGATGGCAAAGTCAAGATCAGAGCTGAAGTCAACCTCCTTTTTAGCTCATCGAATGCAGCCTGACACTCAACAGTCCAGACGAACTCTACGTCCTTCCTGGTGAGTCTAGTCATCGGCTCTGCAATCTGCGAGATGTCCTGGATGAACTTTCGATAATAGCCAGCCAAACCCAGAAAGCTTCGAACCTCGGCAACTGAACTGGGCGTAGACCAAGACTCAACTGCTGAAATCTTCCTCTGGTCCACTGAGATCCCGTGCTCGATCATAACATGACCTAAGAACTCGACCTGGTCCAAGAATAACTCGCACTTCGAAAGCTTCCCGTTGAGTTGCTCCCTCCTCAGAGTCTCTAACACAACTCTCAAGTGCTCCTCATGCTCCTCATGCGTCTTCTAATAGATCAAGATATCATCTATGAAGACCACCACGAACTTGTCAAGGTACCGATGGAATACCTTATTCATCAAGTTTATGAACATCGTAGGAGCATTGGTCAACCCGAATGGCATTACTGTAAACTCGTACTGGCCGTACCGAGTTTGAAATGCCATCTTGGGAATGTGATCCTGTCTCACCTTTAGCTGGTGATACCCGGACCTCAAGTCTATCTTCGAAAATACCTTCGCCCCACTCAGCTGATGGAACAAGTCGTTGATCCTCTGCAAAAGGTATCTATTCTTGATAGTGAGGTTGTTGAGCACCCGGTAATCAATGCACGTATGGGACGTACCATCCTTCTTCGGCACAAACAGGACTGGCACTCCCCAGGATGAAGAACTGGATCTAATAAACCCTTTGTCCTGCTGCTCATCGACTTGCTTCTTCAGCTCTATCAACTCGCTGTTGTTGACCCTATAGACGTGCTGTGAAATGGTCTCGGCGCCAGGCACCAAGTCTATAGAGAACTTTATGTCCCTGTTTGGCAGCATCCTCGGTAACTCCTCGAAAAAGACATCCGAGAACTCAGCTATCAATGGATGTAGCAAATCCTGTCCCGCCAACAAAGCTCTATAGAATCCAGCCTATGGCTTCGCTGCTCCTCGGGCAAACTCGATCTCTGGCTCTCCCGGCGGCCTAAAAAGAACTCTGCCTCCTCCACAATCAATACTAGCATGGTGCATGCTCAACCAATCCATACCGAGTACCATATCGTACCTCGGTAGGGTCATTACAAGCAGACACGTACTCAAGTCCCGGCCTCTCAGGATGACTCTCCGCCCCTTACAAATATTATTAACTAGGATAATGCCTCCTCCGGTCATAATCTTGTAAGTCTTACCCATATATTCAGCAATAATATTGTGTCTCATAACAAAGGAAACAGACACAAAACTATGAGTGGCACCGGAATCAAACAAGAC
This sequence comes from Iris pallida, assembly GCA_029216955.1. Lineage (NCBI taxonomy): Eukaryota > Viridiplantae > Streptophyta > Magnoliopsida > Asparagales > Iridaceae > Iris > Iris pallida. Next base: position 1,745,175 of record JANAVB010034417.1, read on the forward strand.
GAAAGCAGGGAAAGAATCAAGGAGAACATGACCTGCTACAACATCTTCCACCGGCTCTACCTCCTCCTCTGCTGCCAAAGCGAACACCCTGCTTGCGGGTGCTCCCTTCTGGTGCTGCACAAAGCGCTGCTGCTGGGTATGAAGTGGAGGACCTCTCTGCTGAACTGCTGGTCCTCTAGCCTGCTGTACCCTGTCCTGACCTCCTCGGACTCTGCGAAAGCGGCAATCCCTCAGCTGGTGATCGGGCACCCCACAGCATAGAAAAATGCCCAACTTCTTCCTGTAAGCCTCCCTGGTGTGCCTCGGCTTCCTGCAGAAGTCGCACGGAGTAGCCGGTCTCTGGCCCTGTCCCTGGTGTTGCTGGGCACGCGCTGGTGCCTGCTGAATCTGTAACTGAGGCTGCTGATGAAATGGCCTCTGCTGATGCCGAAAGTGGAGGCGCTTGGCCGATCACGCACTGGAACTCGCCCCCATGGTATCTCCGCTTCTCTTCGGCTTGAGGCCGAAGTCCTCCTCTGCAATCTGTGCGTCCATCAATATCTGATCGAACGTCGCGTCACGGCAACCCGAGGTGCGGGTGTGCACTACATGAATAAGTCCCCTACGAAACTTACGAGCCTTCTGCCCCTTATCCTGGATCAGATCGGGAGCGAACCTGCTAAGGCGGAAGAACTCTGCTGCATACTCGTCTACCGACGAGTTCCCCTGTACTAGACCCACGAACTGCCCTCCAATGCTTTAAGAGCCACGTCCGAGAAGAACTTCTCCTTGAAGAGCCTCCGGAAGTTCTCATATGTCAGCCCTCTCACCGACGTACGAGGATCCGTACGGTACCATGTCAGCACAATATCGAAGAATCGGCTTGCTGCGGCCGAAACCCAAAGTTCTCTAGGAAGCTCTACCTGCTCCATGCTCCGTTGCATGTCCTCTAGCCAATCATCTACATAAAGGATGCCCTCCGTGCCCGTGAAGTCCCTAGAGGTAATCTTCCTAAAGTCTAATTTTGTTTCTGGCCTGGACTGCTGCTGGTACGGCAGATGGCCAGAAGTACCCTGTACCGTACCCGATGCCACTCTCTCCATGGCTGCCAGTGCAAGCTGATGCGAGTTCTCCATGCTCTGTCTCAGCATCTCAATCTGACGGTGTGACGCCTCCGTCTGGCGCTACGATGCCTCTGCCTGGGTTCGCTGTGTCTCCATCATCTGCTGAAGGAGAAGGAACATATGGTGTGTATCCGTCAGTATCGGAGGTGGTGGCGGCAGTATCTCTGGAACTACGACCGAAACCCTCTGGGGTGGAGGTGGTAGACCTCCCTGTGCAACTGCCAGGGCCTCCGGGATAGTGGAATCCCTGGGGACAGTCTCGTGAACCTCCTCCTCAGCCTGGTCAGATCTCTCGGGCAAGCTACTCGATCCAATGGCCTGCAGGTACATCTTCGTCATCCTGGAGACGAATTGAAACAAGGAGATCAATATGGCACATGAGAAGATATTATCAAAGAAGGACAGTTAAATTAATACAAGGAGAGTAATCATGATAACCAAAAGATCAAAAATTTTTCCTAGGTGTGATTGAAAAACTCCTATCATATCCTAGGTCCTACGTCCTAATTACAGGCTCGTAATTAGTACTCTAAGTCGAGCACCATTACGAGATCACACTAATTGCGACACATGACCTGCATGGGCCACCATAAAAATGTGTCACGACCTATACCCTTATAAGGGGTACGAGCACGTGGGTACGTCCAGCCTACGCTACAGTATCGACGGTATAACGTTGTATATAACGTCTGTAAATACTACGACTAACAATATAAAGGTACCTGTACAGTATATACTCTCCGAATGGAGGTGACATAGCAATACAGTCTCAATCACAGAATAAAACTAAGGTAGATAGCACAGAAGAAAACATATGATAGATGAAAAGGAAATAAGTCCAAGATTCAGTACAAGCCCAGATATATACAATATCACAGGGTCTCAAACTATAACATAGAAGCTACAGTCTGATAATACTAGCTGGATCGTAGTCCAGGCAACCCAACTAAGCTACACTACTCCGGGAGTACAAAATCTAGTGGCTCTACTATCAGGCCATGGTCCTGGACTACTCCATCTAGCTCGAGCCCATAATAGGTCGAGCAGTCCGACCCAGAATCATCTGTAATATATCATAATGGTATCCTGTCAAAAAAATGAGCAAGTACAAGCACTAACAGCAGTTCCATGTGAATTGACAAATTCTATAAGAGACAGTATAATGAACTACAAGACAAAGATATATGAAGACTTGGGAACCATTCGGAAGCTGGGTTACAACCCTTAAACCAAACAAGGACCGGGGTTGTAACTCTTCTCCATAGCAGAACTTAGTCTTCAATTAAGGTACAATATAAAGGCATGTAGAACATGTGAGTAACTGAATATCATAGTATGGTAAGAAAGTACTGAATGTAGAACAGAGCAGGATATATGATAAGATAAAGTAAATATAAAATATGCCTTGAATTATTAGAGCGTTATGTGATAGGCTTGGGATAAGTGACAGGACAGGCTATCCACTTGGCCCGGTAATCCGCGGTGACCTCAACGGAAAGTCATGCCGGCCAACCTGGATAACGAGCACAAGGCAAATAGGATCTCGCTACACCCTATGTGAGGGGAGAGTGGCACGAGCATAAGAGTAGTGACAGGGTGGCTTGGATCACATAGCCCCTAATAAATCCCCATCGTCGAATAATACAATTGATCTGGACATGACACGTCATGGCACGTGATTCCATAAGAGGGTAGCAAGTCCCCTTAGAAATTAGTGTCTATACAAGTATAGGGAACAAGACAGGAAGTGTACCAATATACCCAGAAATCTAGGAACAACATCTCATGTCATGATCCAACGTATACTAGTCCGTGAACTATCATGACTGGGAATCGAGTAAGACACTACGACTGAATCAGATATAGCAGATATCAAGATAATGAAAACTATTAGTGAATGTACTCGCCTGCTGTCTTGAGCTGTAGGGTATATCAATGCTCAGAGTGGTAATCAGAAACCTAAAGATGAGATATTTGCATGTTAATTTAGGTTTAACAAAGTTATGAATGATTTATAATGAATGATATGAGATCTAGGTCAACCTAGGTCTCACTGAGTCACACTAAGTCCTGTCAAGTCAATCTAGGTCAAATTAAGTTATATCAGTCAATCTAAGTCAGACTAAGTCAACTATAGGTCATACCAGTCATAGCAAGAAAAAACAAGTCGAAGCAAGTCAAACGGGGTCAAGAGTTGGCCTACAGTTGACTTTTAGTCAACTAGTCAACCCTGGTCAACTCTGGTCAACTCTAGGTCAACCCTAGGTCAAACTGGTCAAGTGTTGACCAACATTTGACTTTTGGTCAACTGGTCAACTCTAGTTTGGATTTGGTCAAATTTAGACAAAGTGTTGACTCGTCGTTGACTTTTGGGTAAAAAGTCAACTCTGGGTCAACCGAGCCAAAATTGGTTCAAAAATGACATTTGTAGGGTGTACCTAACAAGTCACCTAAGTTTCAAGTCAATTCGAATACCCGAACCCCGTATCTTGAAATTACCCAATTACCCTCAAATACACATACCCTTAAACCACTCTAACATTGTATCCAAGTGGCTTTCCCTTTGGAATTCCACTCCCAGCTTCCTAGGGTAGTAGGGTACAAGCCTATTCAACCATTACCTACCAAGTTCTCTAGGTAGAGTGGACATCCAGTCCATCTTACGGTCCATATTGCCCGTTTACCCGTTATCTTGAGTATCTCAAGATATTCAATGATATCGCGCGATACTCTTCTCCAATTCCCAAACGGAATCCCGATTTCAACCTAGGAGCCTACCCACATACTCTATTTTATACTAACTAAGTCCCCTCCAATTTTGGATGCGTTTCGACGCTTCTAACTCAAAATCCCCCTTCACTTGATTCTAATTCACTCAACATTCACACACACTCTCAACACTCACTTTTCACTCTTACTTAGAACTAACTTAGGGGTTAGTTTAGTAGGTTAAAATAGGTGGGATTAGTCCAAACTCCTAGACCTAATTGTCAAGTATGGTGGGCCATGGCTAATTAATGTGTTAAACACGACTCAAGTCGAAATTCCCCGGAGTCTCGAATTAAGTCGGAATGCGATGAAATTCGAACCCGACTCCTATAATCGTTAAATATTAATATTCATGAAATAAAATTCCCAAAAATATTCTAAAATGGAAAATTACCATTTTACCCCTACCTTGGAAAAGTGAGGGTGACAATAGGATTTGCATCCTCACTATCAACATTGCATGAAATAAAACACGTTCTACATTGCATAAAATAAAATACGGTCTATTTTGCATAAAATATAGCACGGTCTACGGCGTTGATCACATATCTACTTAGTATGTAGTTTCCCACCTGACTACTATACATGGATTAGTCGCGAGAATAAATCATGAAACATGGTAAAATAAAACATAATATCATGACTAAAATCCATATGACACTAACCAGTGTGCTGAACGTATCAAGAATCAAATATGTATCATTAATCATGAAATTATAGTAATTAATAATACTGAAAACAAAACATGAATTGTACTCGCTTGGGGTTCTTTAATGGTGAAATCGATAATACCAAACACTCGGTGCGCTATAAAAGTCAACTTGTATAACAGTCTCCTGATGCTGTAATAGACATCACTAAAGCATTTCTCAAAAAAAGTCTAAGAATGCCTGTCCAAAAATCCAATTCTGGACACAGGGGCAAAATCATAAATTCGGGTCAAAATAATATCCGCCATTGGACCTACTTTGCACCGAAAAGCGTGCCAATAATTACGGTCTCTAAAGTCATCAAACAATATGTCTACGGGTTTGTTTGACGATACAATCCAACCGTATGTCTAAAGTTGGATTCCGGCAGGCCATGTACAAATTCGTTCGTTGGATCGGGTCGTGGGCTCGCCAAAATAGCATTCTAGTCGACTGTCTTAGTATCAGACCGAACATGGCATACAGGCCCAAAAAAGCGATACGGTCCTATTGGCGTAAGTTTTGTCCCGAGATGATGAACGTGCATAAAGTTATGGACTAGTTTACAAAGAGTCCAATACGAAATATCTCGACGGATACGCCTCGATTTCGCCGCGCACGCACAACAAAATTGAGTTCCGTCGAATCCTAAATGTCGACAACATCCATACGCATCTTTCGATGCTCATAGATTATGACAACATCGTTGAATTTGTCGGGATGCACACCGTATCGATGATTTTTCATAGAATTTTACTATTTTGAAATATTTATTTCTTGATTTTTGAAATCAAATTAATCCGTATATAAACAACCAAAAATTAATAAACAAAATAGGTTGTTGTCCTACTGTTCATTTACAATTCTGCTTAACCAAAAATTCTAAATTGTTCATAGGTCGACAAATAACGACCTTCAAACAGTGGTAGTCGGACAGTTTCAGTCCAATTTTGGACAAGTTTTTCCTTCGACTTTGTGTCGTATTTTTGGATTGATGGCTCAACAATGTTTGAATCTATTTGTTGGGATCTTTAGAGGATCGTGTATATATTGCATAGGATTTTATAGATAAAAAATTAATAAAAAATAGGGGAGCATATAGGGTTGTGACGTAGCATACCTCGCAGCGATGGCTATTTTTGTTGAGTGCTCTACTAATCGCGCGGTCGACGCTGGGCGGCGCATCGGTGAGACCACGGTGGCAGTCTGGTGTCGAGGAAGGTCGCCAGGGTTGCGAGTAGGACGACGAGGTTAGGGTTTGTGGAGTTTCCTTTTTTCTCCTATACGCACATGCTCGGCTTTATCTACGGCCATATGCAGCTTGGGGGGTTGGGTATAGCATGGGTTCGGGTTGCTGTGATGGTTTCACAGTATTGCTTCCCCCCCGTTTTTGCTTCCTTTATTTTTAAAAAGTTAATGTTATATATATATATATATATATATATATATATATATATATATATATATAATATTGTTGTTATTTGGATAAATCCAAATATAGATGCCCTTATCCGTACCCACAACAACCTCTCTATCTCATTCCCTCTATATATGTTATCAATGAGAAAAGCTAAGTACAATTTTCTGGCTACCAATTCCTTCTCCTTCTTTCTTATTTTCACAACACGTTATCAGCACGAGACTCTAACCAAGAAGAAAAGGCTGAAAGGAGTCCGATGACGAAAGATGCTCCAACCCAACATGGAGAGTAATGTTGTCACCACCGAATCAAAGATCAGAAAATTGGATTGAACAGTCCAACCAGGTTCATATATTATATATTATCTTTTGATAAAAAAAATTTGCTATGATCTAAAACCCAAAACTAATATCAGAAATTATATCGTTGTTGTTCTCTGGTATGCGTGTATAAGATATTGTCTTGTATAGAATCTTGTATAAAATTTTCATGCATATTCACAAACATCGGCTAATGCCATAGTTTATTTTTAATATAAATTATTTCAATGAAAATTACTAATAAATTCAAAAGGTATTTATTAAAAGATATGTCCCCGGATTTAAATTTATGCTCTTGTTATTAAATTTTTTTGAGTATTAAAATAAGTATATAGTGTCACATATATTATCTCCTTTCACGGTAAGGAGAATTAATTGTTTTAGAATAATATTAAACGCATTAATAGCAAATGCATGAGAATAGTAAAATATTGTATCATGTTGATGATTATAATACTGCATGCTATGTGCATATGGTACACAGTAGTTAAAGTAGACGTGTTGGGATTCATTGAAAATAGTGCCCTTGTAAAGTTGGTAGTATTTTGCATGTTCCGAATGTTTACAGTAGATTGATATTGGTTTGATTGGATTCATCTATCTATATTATATAAAGTTATAATATGATTATGATAGATTGGTTATAGATGTGCATAATGGTCATAAACTGGTTTCTTTTTTTTCATGAACATCTATGGTAATTTTCAATCCCAATGCATAGCTCTATTAAAGAGAGTATTAAATATTTTGGATTAAGCCAAATACCTATTATCCACATATGGATTAATGACATAAAATACTTATCTTATATTATATGTGCATGCATATATACAAGACAAATATATTTGTCTGCTAAGTCATATACCTTTTCTACTACTTCACCAATTGTGCATGCATTATATACACCAACATCTGTCTTTTCTTTTTATTTTCCATGCTTTCTAAGTTTTATTTTTCCTATCATAGAATTGGAGATATAATGGCATGGAAATAAAAGTAAAACAAACAATGTTTTGTTTCTGCATTAATAAATTTGAATTTGACAAATATGTTTCGTCACCTCTTGAATAAACATTTTTTTCCTTTCCGATTTGTTATTTCACATAGAATGAGGACTTAATGATATTTATATGCCTACTATCATTAATTTCTACTTGTAATTTGTTATTTGGATCCTGTGATAATGCCTGAACTCTTAGAAAATAATATGAAGATAGCATTCATATTCTACTTACCATAGCCTTTAATTCGGACATCTTGTTGACAATTTTCCAACTGGTTGGTCAATTCATAGACATATCGGATGACAAAAATAAAATGGACATGTTAACCCTATGGTCAAAAGTAATATATTAACCAATTTATGTTCTGGATTATATCAGAATAATTTTTATATGTGATCGATAAATTCATATAAGATATATGCCTACTTGAGTTTCGTACCACCTCAGATAGGTGCATACATGTTATGAAATATGGTTTTTGAGATGCCTAGAATAAAATTCAAATATAGAAGAGCACTAATTATTTTATATGTTATCCATATGCCATAAAATATAGAAGTGCACTGATTATTTTATAAAGCGCACATATAATTATTTTTTTCAGTTTTATTGATGGAATTGCATGTTGAATATATGGGCATCATAATTTTACTATTTTTTCCTAGTGTCCATATTCTATTTCTTCATATTGGTATTCTTGATGCTACTTTGCAATTCAGCCATGCATGAACCAATATTATTATTGTGCTTTCTATTATTTTGTTTAATATTCTTGGAAGGTCATTTACTTTTTCCAAGATATAATACAAATTGCACATGAAAAAAAATGTAATACGATCATGTCATTTCATTTTTCTGGTTTTATTTGTACAGTGATACAAATTGCTCGTTTGAGTTTTATACCACCCCAAATGGGTGCATGCATGACAGGTGTTGCGTAATATGTCCGGGGGAATCCAGTCGTCAGCAAATTATTTTTGCAGGTTGCAGCGGATTGCTGGCCCCCGAAAGGCCATAAATTTAATTTTGGTATTATAAGCTATCATAGACCTGGAGTTCTATGTTCAGAATAAATTTCAATGAGCTATGAGCATCCTTATTTTTTATTATTGATTTTATTGGACACAAAAATACAAGCTTTTGAAGGTGAACTATTGTTATCCACTATTTCATTATCATAAGTCTCAAAGGATATTTGTGGAATACCTAAATGAGACTTACGATATACTCATGGAGTTTCGATATGCTATCAGTTTAGCTTTAATATGCTTCGTATTATTCAAGCTTATGATTACTTCACACCAAGATATTGCAAAATGTTTCTTATATGCTTAAATATATCAATAAGAGATTGGAATGATACATAATATGAACACATCACAAAGCTATAGATGACTAGTTCCATGATGACGATTATAATGCTTTAAGAGATGAAATCTAGTACATGGATGTTGATATTTCATAGTGGCATTTTAAAGTTGCAAACCTCTTAAATTATAAATTTTAAAGTTGGTGATATACGGTTGTTCTATCCGTAGGGTTATTACAGATGCATTATTATCCTAACAACTATCATAGACCTGAAGTCTATGTCTAGATTACTATTGATTAATAATATCTTTATTTGTAACTATTGGTAATATATAGCAATATCTAGAAACTATAATCCATTGGAAATAGATATCTTATGCATGACTAATAGTACTGTACCAACATCATCCTTGAGAATATAATATTTTCCTCCAACAAGAATACTAGTGTAAAAATAGTATCCATGATAGCTGGTCATGCACATTTATTGAAGGCTACGGCAGAGCACACTTAAATGTATCTAAGGAAATTCACTCATATAAAATGTCTTATACTCTCATAATTCCAGAAGAAAATTATTGAGTTTTAAGGACATAAGGACAAAAGTGGGTATTATATTGAAACTATGAGTGAGTAAATATAAAGAATACATTTACAAGAACCAAAAGTTCGTCCTAGAGAACCAAAAGTTCCACCTAGAGAACTAGAAGTTCGTCGAAGTTCATCTTAGAGACCCAGAAGTTTGTCCTAGAGAGATTATCTAGCTATTCACTATGGATAAGCGTTACTCACATTAGGGTTGTCAAGTCACATATATCAAGGATAAGTTTTTTTTTAATTTGCAGCAAACATCCTTGATCTCAGGGATATGTTTTTTTAAGCCATAAATCCTAAAGATTGTATATGAATTACTAGTAGCATAGTCTTGAATTGCATCTCTTTTAGATGGCTTATGTTGGTATTATTTAAAACTGTAATATTGGCATCTATGTTTTGTAAATTATTATGTTTATCTTCCTAGATTATTAAATCTTTTAGACATGAGATATTTTTGTGATAGAATATTTTTGTGATCTATCACATTAGTAAGACATAATTCCTGCCGTTAGGGGGAGATATGAAGAAGATAAATTATCGTTCTAGAAGAACGTCTTGAATTATCGTTTTAGAAGAACGTCTTGAATTATCGTTCTAGAAGAACGTCGTAAAGCATCGTTCTAGAAGAACGTATTGCATCATCGTTCTCGAACAACGTTCGAACACATCATTCCAGAAGAACGTGTCATGGCATATTTCTAATCTATCTAATCTTGACTAAATTAGGAAAAATTATCCTTTGCCTGCTTACGTTTTATTATGCTGCATAAATAGCTATACCATCTATAAATTTATTTTCTAATATAAGTACTAAAAGAACCAAATAAAGACAGTAAATGAATAAGTTCTTTTGTAAGAACGGATAAGAACTAAAGGTTCTAAATATTTAACTCTCTAGAAGAAGATGCCGAATAATACTAAAGATAAGGTTCATCTCTCCAGAAGAAGAAGTCGAATAATATAACACACCTTAATGCTCTTGAAGAATCCGCTCCTGAAATAGCATCACCTGAAGAGAAAGTTCATGCATGACGATCCGGAAGATGTCATTAACCAAAGATTCAATTTCTCAAAGTATATCGCTCCGGTAGAGGATATACCTCAGATTCCAGAAGAGACTGAGAAAGAGGTACCGGTACCCATAAAATCTATGTTATATACATAGTTAAGATAAATTTGGAATAAAAAAAAATTTCATAGATGACATTATCGAATGAGAATAACAAAGGTGATAAAATTAAAGGATAACACTAAAAAGACGAATAATCTAATGAATAGATGCGATATCTCTCGCAAGATGTGTAGTGTTAGGTCCTACAGTACAAAACCTAAAGAGAATAAACCCGGTAGGTTTTGAATGGGTATCTGTAACAAATAGAAATCCAAATATATAAGAGCTCAAGGATTCATGAAATGATCATGAATAGAATATAAATAAATATATTCTTCGATCATGATAACCTAGACGATAAGATATATTATCGAAGGTCATGGATTTAAAATTCTCAGCTAAAACCTCGAAGGATTTGATATTATCATGTTATCCCCGAAGGATCTACATATGGATTAAACCACCCAGAAGAATGCGATAGGCTCTTTGAGTTTAGGAAGAAATCCCTGAACGGATTCATCAAAATGGTCACCTACTAAAGAGAAGATCTCCTAAAGAGATTAAAAGTGCCTCCTGAAGAGAAAATCTCCTGAAGAGAGGGAAAATATAACAGTATCTCCTGAAGAGATTTGATATATCTCCAGAAGAGACAAAGAATCTCCCATAGAGATTAGAATCTCCCATAGAGATTGGAATATACCGTAGAGGTCAAAAATCTTCTGAAGAGAGAGGAATCTCCTGAAGAGAGATGAATCTCCAGAAGAGATAAAGATAAATATTCAAAAGAAATCTCATGCAATCTCATGAAAAGTTGAATCTCTAGAAGAGATCTACTATAAATCTCATGTAGAGATAAATCTCCTGCAGAGGTTTAATATGAATGATATACCTATAATGGTCAGATCAATAGGATCTTTTACAACCAAAAGAACATGTTCTGGTTCCTGAAGTACCATGCTTAAAGAATATAAAATTATTTATTGTCATCTACTCAGCACAATATTTTAGAATAATATTAGGCACGTAAATTATTCTTGATGAATATTATAGTCTAATGAGATATGCAGATGAATGATATTTATCTGATACTCCATTAGGCGGATACCACAAACAAGGTATGTTTTTATAAATAACGTTGCAGGTAGAGAGAATAAATCAAATCACTACGGCAATTTCACCAAAGTGAACAGGGAATGTGCATGGCTATGTTTTCAACAGTTCAACATATTAGGAGGAGTTACGAGCTTTCAAGAATCACAAATAAAGCCTGCAACCTCTTCATAAGGATACTAGCATAAATGTATAGACAAATAAAGTATTGGGGTGATATGTAATATTTAAATTGTATTGCGGGTTGATTTTTCATTTTGAATTGATGTAAGAACAATAATGTAATATTTTTAGGGGGAGCATCCTGTAGATGCAAGCATTCTGAAGATGCTAATGGAGATATCTTGAAGCATGTCTTTGTGTATTGTACTCTTTTCCTTCGTTGAGATTTTTTCCACTGGGTTTTCCCTTCGAAAGGTTTTTAACGAGGCAGTATAAGTCGCACCCACTTAGATTCCCGAAGTCTAATATTCCTGAAGAATATTATTGTACTCTTTTCTTTTCTATGGATTTTTCCAAAGGGTTTTTCCTAGAAAAGTTTTTAATGAGGCAATAATTAAAGTGGGCATCCAAGGGGAGTGTTGTGATTTGGATAAATCTAAATATGGATGCCCTTATCCATACCCACAACAACCTCTCTATCTCATTCCCTCTATATATGTTATCAATGAGAAAAGAACAGTCTTCGGGCTACCAATTCCTTCTCCTTCTTTCTTATTTTCATAACATATATATATATATATATATATATATATATATATATATATATATATATATATATATATATATTTCTTTTTATTTTTATTTTATATACTTATATATATATTTATATATATATATATATATATATATATATATATATATATATATTTATATATATATATATATATATATATATATATATATATATATATATATATATATATATATATTTTATTTAGTCCAGAAACTAACTCAATACCTAAAAAAATATTATGATATTTCTTTAAAATGCACTATTTATTATAGTAGCAATAACATTATTCATACATGGAAGTTTACTTATAAATTTACTTCTTGGACAATATAAATTAAATTAAAGTGCTAAATATATTTTATAACTAGTATTTACTTTATATTAAAAAATTTAGAATAATAAAATAATTCTAGCAAATGCCTAGGGGAATAATAACAGTCATTACACTCCCACTTTAATTGGCCCACAGAAAATCTTGCAAATATTATAAAAATGCCATATTAATATTAATAATGCCTATAGTGTATGTTATAACAAATATTTGGAAGATATTTGTCAATCCCTAAATAACACGCAAAATATTTGCCTATACATAGAGTATGTCTACATGGGCGTCTTTGGTCTCGCTACATGCCTACATGGGTTTGGGTTGGGTTCGGATCCAGTCCGGACTTGTTTGGTACAACCGGATCTTCTAAAAATTAATAAATTTTAATAATAAATAATTGAATTGTTTATAGGGTCATGTCACAATTAGCCTGATTTTTCTACTTGGGACACACTTATGGCACGAACTTCCCTACTATGGCTAATACACTCGTTAAAGAACGCAATTGCACCATCCGTGCCATGATTTCTCATCATCTTGTACTTCAAATCCTAACCATGACGAAAGCCATCTATCGTAATAACTATTTAATTAAGATATCTAAAAAATTCCAAAAATCACTATATAAGTCAAATAAATAATAATAATAAATTTTTAAAAAAAAAATTTGGGAAGAGGGATTACAAATCTACCCACCTTAGAAATAAATCCGTCCTCGAATTTAAGGACTAGGATGATTCAAATCTTTCTAAAATTTAAGTAAATATTGAATCTAATAAGTCAAAATCAATTCACGAAGACTAAAAAAATTATTCTAGATTTTATTAATAATATTTAAAAATACAGTTGACCAAATCTAAATGGAATATGATAACAATTTAAAAGTGTAATAAGTTTATCAAATGATTTGTATATAATATCGAACCAATATATTTATTTATTAGTCCAAGACTAAATAAAACTAATTATAATATAAGAGAATAAATTTAATTTAATATTAGCAAATAATTTAAACAATATTTTGTAAATTCTTAATCTAAAATAGTTTGACAAATTTTTTTGTCATCAATTATCTTCTACAGAGATTAAATAAAAATCTATTTCCTAACTAGAAATTATTTATATAAAACAAAATAAGAATTTTCAAAATTCGAGAAGTGGCTTCCGAATGTACCCACCTTAAAATTTTATCTTAAAAATTTAGGAATGGCAATAATATGTAAACTTGGATGGTCATGTAAAAAGATTGTAAAGTGAATCGTTAGAAATTTTACGACAAGGAACATTCGTCACGAGGAAAAAAATATAATTATTTTGAGACAAGAATAGCTTTTTTAGAATTATTGTCTTGCTCTAGGATTCCGAGAAAATTCTCAAGTTAGAGGTAGGCACCAATATTGGAAAAAGAACATATACACATGACTTGCACGTTACCTTTCCAAGGTAACCGAATCAAGAAATTTCATCATACCCTAAAGGGCAAAATGAAGATAAGAAGTTTATAGATAATCAGTGACGACTAACTAAAATAGTTTAGAAAATTTTTAATACATCCTTCCGAATGCAGACAAGAATCTTCAAGACCCTATATTATAAATTCTAGAAAAGATCAGGGAATACTACCATAGATGAAATCTACTAGGCTATGGCTTATTTATAAAAAAATGGTAGGAAGGGATGAGGGTGCACGAGGGATGATATAGATGATAATCAGTATTTTTGGGTTTTGTCACAATCCTAAAGCCTAGAACTTAAATAAGGTGTGAGCTAATTTGGTATTTTATTGGAAACGGATTTGGTTATAAAGAAGGATATGCTTTAAATATGTTAACTAATATATGTACCAGAATTTGACAAGACTTGAAAGAAATAATAGATACGTGACCTAAAATAAAATTTATGAAGGTAAGGGCAACCTACAACTCCTAGATACTAGTATAGCCACAAGCTCTGGGTTCCTTTCTTTTTTTTTTGGCTATACAAACAGTACATCTTTACCAACTATTAACGATATGAGTCATCAGTACAAATTCTTGCCGATATCCTCTAAAAATATCTCTAGCCTATTCTAACCACGATGATAACATCTATAAAAATATCCTAAAATGGGATGGATAGAATACCTGCATCTATGTGAATGGCCAAGGGTAATCGTTGCTGGAATTATATAGGCATGGTCAACGATCAAAGTTTAGGCAAAGTCTAAACATGGTTAAAATTACTTAGATATAATTAGGATGCAGTCACGATCACGGTTAATCATGCAAGTCATCCAAGCGTGATCAAAATTCAAAAAAATTGGCCGAGTATGAACATCATCAAAATATTCATGATTATAGTGGAATAAAATTTTGACATTAACAACAATTGGGTTGAAATATAGGCACAATTATGATTATGGTCAAATAGTTTAGTCATAATCCAAGTCGTTTAGGAATGATCAAAATTCAAGTTTGTATTGCACGATTAACTCGATTAATTATTTAAGAAAAATTTATTTAGGCAAAAGTTTAGAAAGATGTGTGAATTGACATGACCGAAATATAATCAAAATAGTCTAGTCGTGATCAAAAGTCGTTAAGGGTGATTAAATTCGAAATTGTTTTAGTACAATCAATTATATAGGCATGATCGTAGAATCATAATCTAGTTGTGATTAGGAATCTAGTGGAAGGAATTTAAAATTATGTTTACAAGGTTACTAGGAGACCAATTAACGTTTCGAAGGTAGAAGGGTAAGAAAGAAGAGTTCAAAAAATAAAGTATAAGAATAATAACTAAATCAATAGTCATATGCCAAAAGGATGTTGATGCTATAATATTCAAAAATCATATATATATACGTGAAGTTACTTTATCGAGAATTTATACTCCACAAGTGTACATCTGGCTGCAATAAACTCTTGGTATCAAGACTCAATTAATGGTATTGTATCGAATACTCTATCGACTCATGACATAATAATTCAAAGATTAAATAAGACAACCAAGACATAGTTTTAATAATATTTGATAACCTATGTTTACTTGAGATTTCTTTAACTTAGGATCATGCCACGTCAGTGCGCTGCTGGCTGTAGTGAACATGTAGTCTCTATAAATCCAGTAAATAGTGACAGTACGCTTTTGTCTTGCTATTATAGGCCATTGATCATTCTTTCAACTATATCCATAAAATTTTAAAGGGGCTTCAAAAGTTCTTAAACAATTTGACCATGATAGGGAATGTTAGAAAACAAAAACAAATTGATCATGATAGAAAAAGTCTACGTGTCTGTCCTTGAGGTGATGGTATCAGTTTTGAAAGTCAAATGATTGATCTGGAAGAGAATGATAGAAGACACGAGAAATATAAATTTTAATTTCTATTTATTAATATTCAAGATCGAGAGAAGAACATATACATTTATCTTAAATTCTGATAAGGCTACTCGGAATAGCTATATGGATAATGGATTATATTAGGCTCAACCCAATATGGAGAAATAAAATATAGACTGTTAGGAAAAAACAGTTACTTATGGCCAATGGGAGATACTAATTGGTATGGGTAATGGTGATAATATCTAGAGAGGGCAGAGAAGGTAATTTAAATAAATTATCAATATTTGGGGTTGAATCCTAGAAAGGCCTAATTATAGAATAAATAGTCTACCCACTTTGGATCCTATTGTCATATCAAAATATAACAATGTATCTATGAAATCTCTCAAGTTATCTAAATTTCATAAATCCTCACATATATTGCATGTTCTATTTAACAATCTTTAACTACCCAACAGTCAAGTTGAATAAAGGACTCCTATTCCTAGTCATCCTCCTAAATCACTTCAATCCTAATTGTGAATGAGAATTTCCTAGTCGTAGGCTCGCAATAGTACGACTAACATAAGTACTACCACGAGTTCACAATATTTTGCAAAAACTAACCTGCATGGGCCACCATAAAAACATGTCACGATCCGTACCCACTTTTCGAGATACGAGTGCATGTCCAAGCTAACCTATGCCGCAGTGTCGGCGGTAGAACGTTGTTTAGCCACAAATACACAAATGCTCAAAAATAATCTTTATTGCTCATTCACGTTGTTAAATTAATTACAATATTTATAAGATTTATGTTTGACCAAATACAAAATTCTCACAAAATCTAATACCGCAATTTTAAACTTTTTAACTAATCTTCTAGGGTTAACCTTCGAGTATACCCATATCTCCTAATGCTAAAATATGCCACAACTAACCTAAAAATATTTGTTTCCAGTCAGAAATGGAACAATTACAATGTAAGCATGCAGTTCCAAATTTATGATAATAACTATTAAAAATAGTAAAAAATTATGACATACATGATGAAAGAAATAAATCATAAAACACGACACAAAAAATATTGTAAAACAGTTAATCGTGAATTATAAAGACATATGAATCATGGAACAAGGAAAACTTAACCAACTACAAGATTTGAAGTACTCCTATCAGTATGTGATCAGGCTGGTCCACTATACCGCACATCTACATAGGATTTGCATCCTCACTGTCTACATTACTTGAAATAAAATATAGTTTATATTGCATGAAATAAAATATGGTCTACTTTGCATGAAATAAAGCACTGTCTACGGGGTTGATCACGTGTCTACTTAGTACGTACTTTCCCACCCGACTAGTACACATAGATTAGTCACGACAATAAATCATGAAATAAGGTAAAATAAAACATGGTATCATGACTAAAATCCATATGATACTAACTTGTGTGCTGAACGTGTCAAGAATTAAATATGTATCACTAATCATGTAATTATAGTAAATAACAATAGTGGAAACAAAACATGAACTGTATTCGCCTGGGGTTCTTTGACGGTAAAACTTATAATACCAACCGCCCAGTGCGCCATAAAAGTCAACTCGCGTAACAGTCTCCGGATGCTGAAACAGACATCACTATCGCATTTGTCATAAAAAATGTCTAAGAATGCTTGCCCAGAAATTCAATTATGGACACAGTGGCAAAATTGTAATTTTTGGTCAAAACAGTGTCCGCCATTAGAGTTGCTTTGTACTGAATACGTGCTAGTAACTACGGTCTCCAAAGTCATCAAACTATATGTCTACGGGTCCGATTTAGTGATACAAATCCAACTGTATATCCAAAGTTGGATTTCGACGGGCCACAAATTTACTCGTTGGATCGAGTTACGGGCTTACCAAAATAGCATTCCAGTCGACTGTCTTAGAATCAGACCAAACATGGCATACACGACCAAAAAAATGATACAGTCCTATTGGCACAAGTTTTATCTCGAGATGACAAACATGCATGAAGTTATGGACTAGTTTGCAATGGGGCCAATACGGGATATCTCAACGGATACGTCTCAATTTTGTCGCGTACCCACAACAAAATCGTCGAATCCCATACGTCGACAACATCCATACGCATCTTTTGATTCTCATGGGTTATGACTACGTCATTCGGTTCGCCTGGGCACACGCCGTATCGGTGATTTTTTATAGAATTTTACTACTTTGAAATATATTTTTCTTAATTTTTGAAATTAAATTACTCCGAAGATAATCAATAAAAAATTATTGACAAAATAGATTTTGTTTTCCTACAGTTCATCTACAAGTCTGCTAAAACAAAAAATTTCTAAAATAGGTCGATAAATAACGATCTTTAACTAGTAGTAGTCGGACAGTTTCAAGTCCTGTTTTGGGACAGGTTTTTCCTTCGACTTTGTATCAAATTTCTAGATTGATGGCTCAACCATGTTTGAATCTATTTGTTGGGATCTCTAGAGGGTCGTGTAGACTATGCATAGGATATTATAGATCAAAAATTGATCAAAAATAGAGGAGCATATAGGGCTGTGAAGTAACATACCTCGCAGCGACGGCTGCTGTTGCTGTGTGCTCTGTTGAGCGTGTGACCGGCCCTGGGCGGCACTCTGTCGAGCCTACGGTGGCGGTCTAGCATCGAGGAAGGTCGCCAGGGTGGAGGGTCGAGTAAGTCAGCAGGATTAGGGTTTGTGTAGTTTCCCTTTCTCTCCTATATGCACAGGGCTCGACTTTATCTAATGCCATATGTAGTTTGGGGGTTCGTTTATAGCACAGGTTCCAGTTGCTGTGATGGTTTCACAGTATTGCTTCCCCTCTCTTTTTTGCTTTTAAAATGTTATATATATATATATATATTGCTTCCCCTTTTTTTTTGCTTTTAAAAAAAACTTAATGTTATATACCTATACACACACACACACACAGATATATATATATATATATATATATATATATATATATATATATATATATATATACACACACACACACACACACACACACATTCATTTAGTCCATAAACTACCCCAATACCCAAAAAAAATATTATAATATTTCTTTAAAATATACTATTTATTATAGTATTATTCATACTTGGAAGTTTACTTATAAAGTTACTTTTTTGACAATATAAATTAAATTAAAATACTAAATGTATTTTATAAGTAGTATTTACTTCATATTAAAGTTTTAGAATAATAAAATAATTCTAGTAAATGCCTAGGGGAATAATAATAGTCATTACACTCCCACTTTAATCGTTGTACAGAAAATCTTACAAATATTCTAAAAATTCCGTATTAATATTAATAATGCTTATAGTGTACGTTATAACAATTATTTAGAAAATATTTGTCAATTGTTAAATAAAACACAAAATATTTGCCTATTCATATTGTATGTCTACATGGACGTCTTTGGTCTCACTACATGTCTACATAGGTTTGGGTTGGGTTCGGATCCAGTTTGGTACAACCGGATCTTCTAAAAGTCAATAAATCTTAATAATAAATAATTAAATTCTTTATAAAGTTATGTCACAGCTTAGCCCAGTTTTCCTAGTTGGGACACACTTATGGCTCGGCCTTTCCTACCATGGCTAACATACTAGTTAAAGCACGTAACTGCACCATCCGTGCCATAGTTTCTCGTCATCTTATACTCCAAATCCTAACCATGACTAAAGCCATCTATCGTAATAACTATTTAATTAATATATTTAAAAAATTCCAAAAATTACTATATAAGTCAAATAAATAATAATAATAAATATATTTTTAAATTTTTTGGGAAGAGGGGTTACAACTAGCAGCAGATAAGTATAGTAAACTAATAATCATACCTCGATACTTACACAGATCGATCAGTTTTCCACTAGCATCATGATTAAGCTTGGTTGATATATCCATTGGAGTGTCGATAGGATTTGCATTGTCGAAGTTGAACTTTTTCAGTAATTACTTCGTGTACTTGGCTTGATTAATGAATGTCCCTTGTAAATTCAGTCTGATTTAAAAAACTACTTTCAACTAAAAATGTACTTAGACAATCATACCAAGCTCTAGGGCCTTGTTTGAGTCCATATAATGCATTTTATGTTTGAAAACATGCTCAGGAAATTTGAAATCTTCAAAGCCAGGGGGTTATTTACAAAAATTTCTTCTTTTATAAAACTATTAAGAATGCATGCTTGACGTCCATTTGATTTTTTTTAAAATTATGAAAACATACATTTGAACAAAGCATGCGAATGGATTCTACTCTAATAACGTGAACATAGGTATCATAATAATCAATTCCTTCTTCTTGATTATAACCCTAAACAATTAGATGTGCTTCGTTGCGAATGTCTTGTCAATCCTCACTTAGTTATTTCGGAATACCCATTTGGTACCAATTATAGAGTGACCAACAGGTTTGAAAACAATATTACAAACTTGGTTCCTCTCGAACTGGTATAATTTCTTTTGCATGGTACAAATCTAAAATTTATCATTAAAAGTATCTGCTACTGACTTAGGTTCTACTTGTGAAATAAACACAACATTGGTAACTATATCCTTAGTAGATGAACGTGTACTTACTTCCTATGAAACATAACCTATGATCAAAGTTTCTGGATAGTCTGACATGAACTTCATATTCTGTGGCAGACTCCCCAAATAACTTGTTCCCATGTAAGTAACTTCAAGTGCTTTGATGGATGTTTTCCCTAAGTCTTCGTCATCACTGTCACATGGCAGTTGGTTGTTAAGTTCATCAAAGGTAACATTAATAGACTCTTCAACAATAATGACCTTTTTTTGAAAATTCTATATCCTTTACTCTTAACAGCATATCCAAGAAATATTCCTTTATCTGCCTGAGAGTCAAACTTATCTAAGTTATCCTTGGTGTTCAGAACGATAGCCAAAAACTTTAAAATAAGAAATATTAGGAATTTGATTAAACCACAATTCATAGGGAGTTTCCTTCGATATAGGTCCTATTTAAAAATGATAAGTTACACTTATAGCTTCAGTCAAAAAATATTTTGGAAGATTGTACTGGTTAAACATAAGTCTAGCCATATTGCTAAGAGTTTTATCCTTCCGCTCCACTATACCATTTTGTTGGGGAGTTCTAGGACAAAGAAACTCATAAAATACCATTAAAATCATAAAACTTTTTGAAATCTAAATTTTTGAATCACCTCCATGATCACTTTGGATGCAAGTAATCATGAAGACATTTTCGCTTTGAACATTTTTTGTAGAAAACTTCAAATTCAAAAAGTGCATCACTTTTAATAGATAAAAGAATTCCAAATGTAACGAGAAAAATTATCAAAAGTAACATGAACGTAGATTTTTCCACCAAAATGATGACTCTACTTGGTCCAAATAAATCCATGTGTAATAATGACAAGGGTCATGAAGTACTTACAACGTTTATGGATTTAAATGATGACCTAGTTACTTTGTTTTTCTCGCAGTCAAACATACCATGTCTCTTCTGAAAGAAATTTTAGGTAATCCTTTCAACAATTTCTTCGTTGATAGTCTTGATATGGTGTCCATAATTGCTTGTCCTAGTCTCATGTGCCATAGCCAGCTTTCATCTTTATTTGCTATAAGGTACTTGCATGCATTATTAGTACTGCCTGATGGATAGAAAACATAAATGATGTTATCCCTTATTCCTTCATAAAATAAATCTCCAGTAGTCATATCATATATAGAACATTTATCTTTCATAAAGTTAATTCCATAACTATTTTGGCAAGATGACTAATACTTAGCAGGTTATCTTTAACTCTGTGACTAGACAAACATCTTGTATGAGAGGATAAAGAGGCATACCAACAATAATGTTACCTATTATATAACCTCTCAGATTATTTCTGAAGGAGGCGTATCCTTCTTTCTTCGTCGATAGCATAGAAAATAGAGATGTATCACCGGTCACGTGCCGCGAACATCCCCCATCGAGAATCTGTTTGCTTCTAGCATGAGTGGGTTGGCCCACCTACAAAATGATTAGATGTGACCTTTGGTACCCATTCTCTTAAGCGTCCAGAAATGTTAGTTTTAGGCATACATGCATATATATTCGTGTCTACTAGTTTTCTAACTCTACAAAACTGAAAGATATGTCCATTTGTACCATAATATACGCATGTAATTGGAGAGCTAGTGCTTGGTGTCATATTGTCAACATGATGCTTGTGTGACTTCCGTAGATACTTATAAACAAAAGCATAATTATGTGAGGTTTATGTTCTTTCTTTGATCGTGTCCTTCTATATGTGTGTTGTGCCTCTGGACATATGTTAGTTTAAGTACCATGTATGACCTACTTGCCCTACCTAATATCTAACTTTTTAGAGATTGGTATTGCCTTATCATACTTGGCAGATATAACATCTACCTTATGTGTGGCTACAAGGTATTTCTTATTCTCTAGATCATATAACATATTCAGCTTTGCATAGTCATGATCTCTTTTCTCAATCATTTTATGAGCATCATGCAAGCTAAGCTTAAGATGACATGCCCCGATTCGTAGAGTCATTTATTCACATATTTTATCTCTTTGAATCGATCATCCTCGCTTAGGCGTAACGCCGTACAAGTCTGGTATTGTACTTGTATAAGGCAAAGATGGTACATAAGTGATTATCTTCAAATAGGAACACATCACAAAGACAGAAGCAGATAAATTGAAGTAAATGAGGACAATATTTCTCATTGAATGGAAATACCTCACTTTTTTATAGCAGCGGAGATAAAATGATAACTTGAAGTCACACAGATACATATAGAACTTTATTCTCTTTATTGATAATTGAAGAAGAGTACAAGACTTGTATTGATGTACAATGCTTACAACACATCTCACTTTACATTGAAAACTAACTGAATAATGCTGTAAAGCATACATTTGATACTTTGATACATTATATTACAACTATATATACCGACTTGGCTTACAACTCACTTGTACAACTGATTACAATGTTCTATATATTATGCCCTTTATAAACGGAAGACATCATCTTGTACAAGGAGAGCTTCTGTATGCCTAACAAATCTTCGATACCGCGGGACCAATCAAGCCAATCTTCGTGTGTAGAACATCCCAAGCACGAGCACCTGCCCACAAAACGTGGGTCAGTACATCATCTATGTACTGGCGAGCAGAATCCAACCCACTCGCCTAAACCAACATATAGTGATCGATTTTACCAAACATTTAATAGAATGATCTTTCTACTTGAGGCCTAGCATCAGTTTATAATTCATGGGCAATAATCATAGTGAAGCATGTAAACTTGTTATCTCCTTTCTTATATAAAGGCATCAGTGAAACATACTTGGTGTTATCAAGTCCTGACAGTGTACATTAGAGGAATCTTTTAAACATCGTTGAGTTAACATTAGCCAAACATGTTATAGGTATTCTTTTAATAAGGCAACACTCTAGCATATTGCATTTAACATGTTGAGCATGTTATAGAGTTCTCATTTAAAGGCAACATCGTAATATCATCTTGTTTAGCATGATTAAGCAGACCATTCAACCAACATATATTGCATATATCATATTTAAGTGATTTCTTACCGATATTCGACTACGAGTACCTGCATAAGAATACAGAATAATATGATATACTTACTCTGTCTGTACGAAACATTCATTAGCATGCATCCTGACTATATGACCAATGGTGATGCGCACAATTTAAGGACTTGCCATGTAGGACTTCAAGGGTATCGACACACCATTCACCTGGGTTGTAAGCCTGAAATGAATGTCTCGATACCAATCATGCCACCAAAGCATGTCGTATTTCCTCCTAGGCCGAATCGGTCCCCAGGGCCTTAGGAACCGTCCGAGAAAACAATACCTTGTATACAAGTTTGCCCATGATAATACGAATGCGTGTCCGACTCGATCGTATTCGAAGTCGCATGATAAAAATATTAAGATAAGTAAAGGCAATATTATCTCATCTTTCCAACATTAATACCTGTTCACTTGGTGATCTCAACGATCCCAAGCCTCATCATTTCTCATTGCAACATTTCTCATATCATTCCTTTCTAAGAGGAACAAACAATATTTCATTCATCTCAATAGGACTTGCAGCATTTCATTCATTTTATTAGGAATATTATTCTTTCTTTTGTTGTTTATAAGGAAACAGGCAACATCAACAGTTATGCAGAAGGTACATGATTCTAGTGTTTCATTCAGTTCTTTGTGTTAATAGCACAACCAGTTCATTTCTCATGTATCATTCACGTAGCATCTCGTTACTCAAGTATTTCATTACTTAATCAGCATTAACAGAGGGGATGTTATCAATTCATTTCAAGCATCAAGTCATATTAGCAGTTCAAGTGTGATTCATTCAGCAGTTCAATATTCATGTCTTATTCATTTCAATAATTCTCAGCATAAGCATCTTTATTATTCAGCAACTAAAACATGGGACATTTAGGGACAATTCATAGCATCACGTTATTCTATTTATTAAGCATGCAGGAATAAGGAGGAAGGAGGACAGTTCCACTTGCCTTGCATAACGGTCTTCCTGCTCCGATCACACTTATCTTCTAATAGACATAGCTCCACCGACGAGCCACGTTCCAACACTTAATCCTGTCTAGCTAGCTAAGAGAGACTGCATCAGTCTCAACTCTCTTGATCTCCAACACAAGTCACGGTCCAATATTCTGATCCCATCCAACAAGCCAACCAAATGCCTCGTACGGAGCAGGGCATTACATAATATACCACTCAGAAATAGTTTTGTCCTCGAAACTTAAGAGAACAACTCATCTTACTAATTTACTTAGTCACAATAAGTTATTCATTCAGCTTTAATTCAATATTCATTTCAGCACACTCGGTCGTCTCAAAATAGTTATCCAACTGTACTATTTTAATCCATTAACGATTCGATCTGTCTTTCTCTTTTTCAATTACTTGTAACTTCTCATTGATTAACCAACATTTTTCTTGCATTTCTATCTTGGTCGTAACATCTCACTTCGTTTGGATCCATACACATATTTTAGACGTCCCCAAAATATATACATTTTAACCAAAGTTCGCGCTAGTGTGATAAATTCTTCCCACAATGTTATCTCAGTCGCAATCTATCACTTTGGCTGGATCCATACACATATTTTAGGCGTCCCCAAAACATATGTATTTCAGCCAACATCCATGTTAGTGCGATTCGATCAGCCACGATATAATTCTCTTTTCCAAATTCGACTTAGCATCCTTTCAATTAACTTATTACTTCATTCACTTTGACACAATCACTATCTTCTAGTCTACAACACTTAGCATCAGGGACAACTCGGGCAAGCTCTGTATCGAAGCATAATATTTTTAACATTCGGTCAAGGGTCTAACTTAGAGCCAATCATATCAACAGTTCACAACATGCAATCATATTCCTTTCTAAATCCAACAATATTTCTCACCGAGACAATTCATCTTTTCTAAAAGATACAATCGGACGTCACCCACTATCAATTACCCGAGCCAAGGGTACAATTCTATGCAACAGTCAAGGTTAACCCAGCTACCCGACTATAGCTACCGATTCAACATTCCCGCTATAGGCTGACTCATAATCCTCAAGGGTCAAACATCTCTAAGGTACATATTGAAGCATATACATACAACATATCATTTTTAGGTCATACTCATCACCATCTCTCGTTCAATACCAAAAGGTTATCCTACGGGTCTCCAATGGTCACCTATTATTCGGTCAAATCTCTATGGTTAGCTATACCGACAGCTAAACCTAATCATTCAGGTGACTCCCTTAAAGTGGATGGCTACTAGGGATCATACAAATTTCTTATTCTTAGGCCAATAGGAAACTGACAGTTCGAGGCAGCTCTACCCAAACCTATGGGATTCAACTCAGTCTGAACAACTAATCGCCATTGTCAGCTATGCCAACAACTGGTCATGCAGCCCACGGTCGTTAGGGTCAAGTCTATTTATCCAGGGTCTTCCTCAAGGAAATAATTCCCACAGAGGCTCATTCTAGACTTACCCAACTATCGACTAAGATCGATCTAGCAATATTACAGTCAAATCCCGACCCGACATACGATTCTCATCACTCTAATAATCCATCAAGTAAAATATCCAATTATCCATTTCTTATTCCAATTCCTTTGTACACACATGAACCAATAAGCCAAGGGTAACTATTCAAGGGTCATCGATTCTGTTAGTCTCAATAGGACTATGGAACCATAATATTTGGTCCGTATGACAAAGTCATACCACTAAGTCATAAGCCAACAATATATGTCCCAACCGACAGCCATCAATACATCACACCATCTACCGATAGTAGCCAACATATTTCGTGATTGTAAATCTAATTCATTTCCTAGCCATCAAAATCTCATACGGACATTCTTAAAATTCCCTACCTCAAGGGTTGAGTAGTTCATTCCATTCAGTCCGATAATTCATGTATCAATTAACCATTCTCTATGCAACAAAAATATTCAAGGTTGCTACTTGTTACTTTTCTAGTACAATTCAATTCCTCAGCGTACATGCACATATGCAACGACCATCCTTTGGTGATCAAGATGGATTAACATCTATTACACCTTAGGGTTAAGGCACAAATCTCTAATATTCTTTTGGTTCACCGACAATATTTCTAAAACTTTCTGCTTAGCAACCAACTTTATCTTAGTCACATATGATTTGCATCCAACCAATCGAAGTCAACATTCAGATGTTCTACGCCACAACATTCTCTAGCCAAGTCCATTTACCCATAGCATACTAACTGTCTTGCTAGTCTGGGTCATCACTCGACTAAACAATTTCTAACGAAACCACCCGTTACAATTTCTAGAAATCTCGCTTCCCAGCATAACATCACCGTCAAGGGACACTCAAGTCATCTAACAATAATACATGACTCCCAGCTAAGTCTCGATACTATCCAGTACCCACAGATAGTCTTATTGCTATCCTATGAAAAGGGTCAACATACATCTCGTTCTGAGGTGGTAGAGGCAATATACCACTTAAAAATGAAGCCATTCCCAAACAATACCAACTCAAATCTATTCCGGACATTCGTGACCTATAATGATCACAACACTTAGCCAACATCTCGAGGTCTCAATATCATAAGCCAACATTCTTTGGGTCTCAAAAGCACTAGCCACCATACATGAGTCAACTCACCAGTTCCGTTGAACTCATCCATCAATTGTTTCATTCCTAATTCTTTTCCAATATCACAAACAATTCTCAACTTGCTACTGCATACATAGCCACTTTTCTCTATTCCCATATTCGAAACATTATTCACATTATAGCATACTACGGTATCGAATCAATGTTGGGTTATTAGTGTCCAAACCAACAACAAATAATTCATTCAGGGGCATCATAATGTATATAGACTTATTGAATGGAACATCCAGTGAGCAGCCAAGAGGAACTTTCATAAACAACATAGGATGATTACAGTACAACAACAACATAATCACGGAAGCAATTTTTCATTTAATCGCGGAAGCAACATTGAGTGACCGCGGAAGCAACTTTGGTTAATCGTCGATGCAACTTTTGATTTGAATCAAATCAAAGAAGAGACCAAGGACGTAAAGCCGTGCTCTAATACAAATTTGTTACGCCCCGATTCGTAGAGTCATTTATTCACATATTTTATCTCTTTGAATCGATCATCCTCGCTTGGGCGTGATGCCGTACAAGGCTAGTATTGCACTTGTACAAGACAAAGATGGTACATAAGTGCTTATCTTCAAATAGGAACACATCGCAGCGGCAGAAGCAAATAAATTGAAGTAAACGAGGACAATCATTCTCATTAATGAAAATACCTTACTTCTTTATAGCAGCAGAGATAAAAGGATAACTTAAAGTCACACAAAGACATATATAACTTTATTCTCTCTATTGATAATTGAAGAATAGTACAAGACTTTATTGAAGTACAATGCTTACAACACATCTCACTTTACATTGAGAACCAACTGAATAATATTGTAAAGCTTATATTTGGTACTTTGATACATTGGATTACAACTCGATATACCGACTTGGCTTATAGCTCATTGGTATAACTGATTACAATGTTCCATATATTATGCCCTTTATAAACAGAAGACATCATCTTGTACAAGGAGAGCTTCTGTATGCCTAACAAATTATCGATGCCGCGGGACCAATCAAGCCAATCTTCGTGTGTAGAACATCCCAAGCACGAGCACCTGTCCACAAAACGTGGGTCAGTACATCATCTGTGTACTAGCGAGCAGAATCCAACCCACTCAACTAAACCAACATATAGTGATCGATTTTAGCAAACATTTAATGGAATGATCTTTCTACTTGAGGCCTAGCATCAGTTTACAGTTCATGGGCAATAATCATAGTGAAGCATGTAAACTTGTTATCTTTTTTCTTATGTAAAGGCATCAGTGGAACATACTTAGTGTTATCAAGTCCTGACAGTGTACATTAGAGGCATCTTTTAAGCGTCGTTGAGTTAACATTAGCCAAACATGTTATAGGTATTCTTTTATCAAGGCAACTCACCAACATATTGTATTTAACATGTTAAGCATGTTATAGAGTTCTCATTTAAAGGCAACATCATAACATCGTCTTGTTTAGCATGATTAAGCAGATAATTCAACCAACATATATTATATATATTATATTTAAGTGATTTCTTACAGATATTCGACTATGCGTACCTGCATAAGAATACAGGATAACATGATATACTTACTATGTCTGCACAAAATATTCATTAGCATGCATCCTGACAACATGATCATTGGTGCAACGCACTATTTAAGGACTTGCCATATGGGACTTCAAAAGTATCGACGCACCATTCACCCGGGTTGTAAGCCCAAAATAATGTCTCGATACCAATTATGCCACCAAAGCATATGTTTGTCATAAAAATCAACAACAGGTATTACAGAATACTGGAATTGATACAAACTCGCTTGTACAAAAAAAAGGCCTAGAAAGAAAGCCTAGGAAATAATCTAAGTACAATTGTTTAGTTTTGATTCTGGGGGTGACGGTGGAGGCTCGGGAAAGTGCCATCAACTCTACCTTACTCCGTGGACTATCTGATGTAGTCTCTAGCTCGTGAAGATATTACTTTTTTCTTCAAGGTTGCCAGCCTTTTGCAGGGGTGTGGCACCCTGCTATTTATAATATGATGGATTTTGAGCCGCATAGACAGCTTACGGCTACGTGGCTGATTAGCACGCGAAGACCCGGTCTTGTGCGGCCATCTGTCTATTTGTTAGGATTTTATTACAGTAAATCTGGGTAGTTGAGGAATTGGTCAGACTGCCACGTGTCCCATTGCGTATAGCATTCTCAGTCTTCGATCATGCAGGGTCGCATGAGACTCATGTATGCGGCCTGGATCACAGTTGCTCTCGGCTACCTGTAGTTCTGAAAATTTTGGAGCCGCATAAGCTGGGCCGCATGAGGTTCATGCGGCTTGGATGACGCTTTTTTGGCCGCATGGAGGCGTACAAACCCTGCTTTTGGGCGACGTCTCACATCGTATCTTTCTTGTCGAAGTGTCAGAACTGTCATGTTATGCGAGGACTTGTCAGCTTTATCAGTCACACTGCTCCTCCTTGGTCGCATATTTTCCTTCTACAGCTGTTCGTCGATGGGCCGCATATGTCTTTGAGCAGTCATGGGGCTTTCCTTCATGCGGGCCTGTTTGGCCCGAAGTACCTATGCGACAATTTGTAATCCGCATGAACTCCATATATTTTCATGTTTCTACAAGTCCCCCTTCAAAGTTTCTAAATTACAAATTTGGAATACTTTGAATAAGAAGCATGAAAAATATGCCAAGCTGTAGGAAGTCTTCAAGTTACAGGAACTGGTTTTCTAACTGAGCCGCAGAACCAATCTTGAGTCGCATAGACGCTTTGAGCCGCAGAGAGTCTACCAGCTGTTACAGCTGTATTTAATTCTCTTGACTCATTTATGGGTCTATTTTCGAGATGAAGCTGACGGTTACTGGGGATAAAGTTCTCAAACGTCGACTCTATCTTTAATGATCTCGAAAATCGAAGAGACGCTCGACGGTTACTAGGAATAAAGTCCCCAAACATCGTCTCTATCTTTAATGATCCCGAGAATCGAAGAGTCTCTCTTCAGCAACTCTATAAATAAGAGTCATTCAGAGAGAGACTTTCCCTTTTTACCTTCTTCACTTTTATACTTTCTGCTATGGCTCCAAAAGCTTCTAAGTCGATTGGTGCAGCGGCCAAAGGAGAGAGACTTGCTTCTTTGTCAAGAGCGGTTGGTACTTCTTCCATTCATTCCGATGTGCAACCTTCTCCCAATGGTAAGGGTGGTGAGCAGATGACTGAAATTTCGTACACGGGGCTGTCATATACTACCTTTGCTATAAACTTGGTCAATGTATGCCCTATCACATCTGGACCACATGTGTTCTATACGATAGGGCTGCACAGGCTGAGTCGCATAACTACTGCTTATTCGAACTTAAACTAGCTGAGTGCCTCAAGTTGAATCTGTATAAACTTTTCACGACCGAGCCGTATAGGTGCCGCATGAGCACTTTATGATTGGGTCACATGAATACTGTAAGATTGGGTCGTATGATCGCCTTATGACTGATTGGGTCGCATGAGTTTTTCATGACTAAGCCGCATGATAATAACTGAGCCGTAAAAATTTTGCATGAGTGCTTCATGAAGCCGGCCTCATAACTGTGGACTGTATGAGTTCTGTTTTGGCTTGGCCGTCTAACTGGCTAAGCCGCATAACAGAGTTCTTTGTTTTCTCGGTGCTTAATCCCCCTTCTTCTCATATTTTTTTGTAGGGGTCTGGCTAGCAAGCTTCTTCAGGACCAGTGTCAGTGATGGAGTGAAAGTACAACATTCTGGTGCCTACATCAGAGAGCTCAAACTCCTCATACTTCGGAAGAGTTTTCCCTACGCCTTTTTGGCATACACATCAAACAACTCAGGACTCTTCATGCTTTGGAAGAGTTTTCCCCAGATGGTAGGAAGAGCCTTTATACCTCGGAGATTTGGATGGTGGTCAGGCGTCGTTATGAACGTTGCGCCTTTACAGCTCTCCAGGTAGGCGAAACCACCATCAGGGAATATATTTTTAAGGTATGGTCCCTTAGGGGAGTGGGGCTAAGGCATCCGTAATATGAAGGGAAGGATAGCATGCTATATTTACCCTTCTCCCGGCAGCTCCTTGGAGATTCAACAGCTTTATTTGCTTCTCATCAGTAGAACATGACTTCCTTCGAGGGCCACGAAACTGCTTGAAGACGAAGCGCTGTCAAACCCAACTATGTATTGCTAGATTTTCCTTTCTTTGCTGTCGATGTAGTCCTATGAATGTAACTGATCTTGAATGACTAGAGTATGCTCACTCCATTCTATTTGTGCTATTTTGTGGTTCTTGTACTAGAGGGCCTAATACAATATTTGTAAAGGACATCCCACTGGGGATTTTTGTGGACCTAGTGCCCTTTTGTACATCTGGAAATACGAGCAAATAGATTTGAATGATATTTTATGGACCTATTACTCTTTGGTACACCGATGGTGTGAGTAATAGATTAGGATAATTTTTTGTGGACTTATAATCATTTTTGTGTACTGGCGATGCAAGTACTGATAATAAGTGGAGAGGAAACCAACGTATTTACTCAGAGGTAATGAGGATGTGGTAAATATGGGTCAAAACAAAGCCTTCCTACTCAGAGATAATGAGGACATGTTAGGGGTAGGCATGATAGGGATACACAGAACAACTCAGAGGTGCTATCAACGTGGAAGTTCTAAGCATGGGGTAATTTGTTTGCGATGGATGGGAAAAACAACTCAGAGGTAATATGGACATGGTTACTTTTTTTCCGTTAGGGAGTTTTATGGACCTATTACCCTTTTGTGTACTGACAGTACGAGCAATAGATTAGGATATGGTGTGTGGATCTATTGCCCTTCTACGTACCGGTGGTGTGGGCAATAGATTTTAAGGCAAATTCTTGGTGGTAGAAAAGCTATGACCAGGGGGTACATAGATACGACTAAGAGAATTCATTTGGTGTAATCAAAAAGTAAGTTCAGTGGTACCTGAGGGTACATAACTCAATAATCTGGGAGATTTGAAGTCAGAGTGCAAGTTCAGCGATACCTGCGGGTATATAACTCATAATCCGAGAGATGGTTGGAAGGTGTCGTTTAGACATAGTATTTCTTGAGGAATTTACCGTTGATGGGCATCATGAGCAAGTCTCCATTTTGTTTTGCGAGACAGTACACGCCGTTGGAGAATGCGGTCTCGATGACGAACGGACCCTCCCACCTAGGCTGAAATTTGCCGGAGGTCTTGTGAGTCATGACCATTGGTCTGCGAATGGCCAAGACAAGATCGCCCACTTGGGATATTCTCTGCTTGACTTTCTTGTTGAAAGCCCGAGAGATGCGCGCTTGGTAAATATCTATGCTTTGTTGAGCTTGTAAACGCTTCTCATCTAATGCTGCTAATTCCTGTAGACGTCGGCGGTAGTTATCGTCCGTCGTTAACCGGTAGGTGAGGGCCACTCGAAATAAGGGGATATGAGTTTCCAATGGAAGGACTGCCTCGCTCCTGTAGACCAAGGAGAACAGTGTATTTCCTGTAGCCGTCCGAATTATCGTCCGATACGCCCATAGGCACTCACCAAGATTTTCATTCCAGTCGTGTTTGTTTGCAGACACGAACTTTTTGAGGAGCTTAATTATGGCTTTGTTGAATGCTTCAGCCAGACTATTGGCCGAGTGGTTATATGCTGTCGAGGCCATATTCTGGATCCGATTCTTATCACAAAATTGATAGAAAGCATGGCTTGCAAACTGCGGACCATTGTCGTAGATAATCCTCTAGGGCAGTCCAAAACGGTAGATGACGTGATGTTTTATGAAGCTAATAACATTCGATGTCTTGACCTCTGCCAATGGAACAATTTTTGCCCATTTGGAGAAATAATCGGTGATTGCAAGTATGAACCAATGCCCTCTAGACGACGGCGGGGTGATTGGTTCAATGATGTCCATTCCCCATGCTTCGAATGGCCAAGAGACCACTGTCGGGTACAAGAATTCAGATGGCAGATGTATGAAATCTGTATGGATCTAGCAAGCCTTGTACTTCTTTGCATAATCAACTGCATCTGCGACCATTGTGGGCCAGTAATAACCCATCCGGCGAAGACGATCTTATAATTTTAGGCCAGGTTGGTGAGCCCCACAAGTTCTGTCATGAGCTTCACGTAGGGCTTCTTTGGCTTCTGCACCTGACATGCATCTTAGTAGTAGCCCATCGTAGGATCGTCGATATAACATTTTTGTCTCCGTATCGTAGAAGAATCTGAGGGAGCTTCTTCTGATTGAGGTGACTTCCTTCACATTCTCTGGCAAAAATCCATAGACCGTAAAGTCGATGAGCAGGCGTCTCCAGTCTTGTATGTTATTGGTTATCTGGGTGGAGCAACTCATACCCAGTTGAAGATTGTTCCTGGGGCAGACCAGTTCATGGCTTATTACGTCGTCCAGATGATGAGCATTATTTGGGAGTGCCAAGAAAGCGGCGAGACCGGCCAGGGCATCGGCTTCGATATTTTGAAGTCTAGGAACGTGCTCCATAAAAAACCCCTCCAAGGTTGAAATAATGGCTACTGTTGTCTGATGATAGGGAATCAGGTCCTCATTGCGGACCTCGTATGAAGCCCAGATCTGGTTAACAATCAACTGCGAGTCACCATTGGCTTCCACGTATCTGATCCCCACTTCTTTTGCGAGTTGGAGCCCAATGACTAGAGCATTATATTCGGCTAAGTTGTTCGAACAGGGTTCTGTAAGGGAATACGCCCGATTGACTACTAGTCCGGAAGGAGAAATTAATACCACCCTGACTCCAGCGACGATATTGTCTTGTGGCCCCGTTCTTGAAGCACCGTCGAAGAACATTCGCCAAATGGCGTCGTGCGAAGTCATGTTCGAGGCGACAACTTTATCAGGAATTTCTTCATAAATTCTAGCTGTTTCTGAGCCTGGATGGGCTCCTAGGAAGCCAGCCAGGGCTTGACCCTTGATAGCTTTCTGCGGAACAAAAACTATGTCATAAGGGGATAATAGTATCGCCCAGGTACCTAGATGAGAACTGAGTGCGCCAAGCTTGGTCATGAGAACCCTGAGGGGATTGACTCGTGAAATCACATGGATGGTCTGTCATGTCACATAGTATCGTATTTTCTGAATGGCAAACACTAGGGCAAGGCACTCCTTCTCCACGGCAGTGTACCTATGTTCAGGTCCTACCATCACTCGACTGAGATAGTAAATAGCTTGTTCATGTCCCGCATCATTATTCTGGGCTAGCAAAGCACCGAAGGAATGTTCTATCGCCCATACATAGAGCAGAAAGGGCTTTCCGGCGACCGGGGCTACCAGAACTGGGGATTCATCAGGTACTCCTTAATATCCTCAAAGGCATACTGACATTCCTCATTCCATACAAAAGAGACACCCTTCCTCATGAGTTGAGTGAAGGGTTGGCATCGCCCCAAAAGGTTAGATATAAACCTCCTGATATAGGCTAGTCTTCCTTGTAGTCCGTAGAGTTCACGGAGGTTCTTTGGTGGGTTCATCTCTAGGATTGCTTTTGTTTTACCGGATCTATGCGAATGCCCCGGGAAGTAATGACAAAGCCCAAGAACTTTCTACTGGACACCCCCATAAAGGACTTGGTGGGATTCATCTTCAGGTTGTGTGCCCGTATGAGGTCGAATACTGTTCTCAAGTTTTGTAAATGATCATTTTTGGAGCGGCTCTTGACGGCGATGTCGTCTAGGTAACACTCCACCGTCTTGCGCAAATAATCTCTGAAGATGACACTCATAGCCCGTTGATATGTTACACCGGCGTTCTTCAAGCCAAAGGGTATGACCGTATAACGATATACGCCGATCGACGTTCGGAATGATATATTCTTCTCGTCATCAGGAGCCACCTTGATTTGATTGTATCTCGAAAAGCCATCCATAAAGGACATGCGCTTGAAGCCGCACGTATTATCGATCATTATATCGGTGATCGGAAGAGAGAATTCATCCTTAGGGCATATCGTATTCAGATTGGGGAAATCGACGCAGATTCGGATTTTCTCATTTTTTTTTATGACTGGCACTATGTTGGCTACCCAGTCTGGGTGCTGCTCTTCATGGATGAAACCGCTAGCTATAAGCTTATTCACTTTCGCTTCGATAGAATTCATGATATTTGGACGAAATCGCCGCTGCTGTTGTTTGACTGGTTTTGCGTCCGGATAGATGTTGAGCTTATGGAGTGCAATCTCGGGGTTCAGCCCTGGCATGTCTTCATAGCTCTAAGCAAAGACGTCGATGTATTCTCTGATGAGATATAACAACGACTTTTGCTCGTCGTCGGTCAGACTTTTACTGACGAAGATTGGCTTAGGAGAGGATTCGTTGTCGAGGTTAACTTGCATAACCTTATCTTCAGCAGGAGGATTACGAAGTTCGAAGCATTTCTCCTATTGTGCATCAAGTTGCTGGACCCACGACTCTAATTTAAGTGGTTCAAGTAGGTCTTCGTCTTCTTCTTCAACATCAGCGGATGTCATATTGGCAGATAATGTCTGTCTGAATATATCCCCAATACTGCGATCGGAGTCGTAAATGGGTGACTCGGACGAATGGGAGTGCCAATCACATTCTTCGTCAGAACTTTTGGACGTTGTAGGTGGAGTAACATACCCGAGGCCACGTCTGGATTTGTGATCATGATCCTGAGGCTTCCCTACCGGTGCCGGCGGCTGTAGAGGTAATCGTCAACCACTGCCATAATTTAGACCCGGATTAGCCTCCATGTCGTACCCCTACTTTTACAAGAAGCACTTGGCTTAAGGACTATATAAGTAGAGCGGTAGTCTTCCAGCTTCGGGTCTGAGGTCGGACTCTTGTGGCGTGAAAGATTGAGGACCTTCCTTTCGGCCAAAGATGATTGTGTGATCCCATCCTCTTCTGTCTGAGACCAGAAAGTAAGTGCCTTTTATTGGAGCAAGTCGATTCGTGGTATGGACTGTTGTTACCTGTGTGTGCAGGCTAACTTCTAGGCAGTCCCGTGTGCATATGTTAGATTAGGCTTATCATACTCCGAATAGTCTAACGGCAGCCCCTTATTGATAAAATAAAAAATTTTATCCACCGAGATTACATCATCAGGAGAGGGACTATCCGCCTGTGTAACCACATATTTGGTGAGTTCTCCGTATTCCTTGGCTACCCCCTGCGAGCTTAGAGTTTGGGTCGCTATCTTTGGTAACTTGACCACCAAGGGTTCTGCTTGAGGCATTGACCTGCCTAGGAGTGTTGGATCAATATTTGGCTGCTTGATCGACTTGGAAAGATGATGACCATCGGCTCGGCAAAGGATTTTGTGTCTTCTAGTCGTCTCGGAGCAGATTTTGGCAATCGGATTACCATCGGTGTTATCGAGGGCTTCGCATCTTCCTATTACCTTTGATTGGACTTTGGCAGCCGGATCACCATTGGTCTTATAATAGGTTTTGGCTTCTGACTAGATCTCGGAAGATGGATGACCATTGGTTCTGACTGTACAGGTGTGACAGGAGAATCGAGCACCTCTTTATGTAAGGTTGCGACAAGGGGTACGGCCCTACCCGGTTTGCGGGATTGGAGACGAATTCTCAAGGGTTCCTCTGGCCCTGCGATGGCCTCCGGCTCGTCTATTATGTGTTTCCTGGATTCGTCATATAGACAAGCCTCCGACGAGTAATAAGATTCAACCCCTTTGAAGGGAACAATGTCGGCGAATTCGGTCTTCATGGAACCGTGTTTACTGACATATTTGAAATACTGGTGAAGGGTGGATGGCACGATCATGTAGTCATATATCCACGGACGTCCCAGGAGGATATTGTAGGAGGTGTCTGCATCTATGACGTAGCAGGTAACTTCCGTCCTCAGGTCATCAATCTGGCACTTCAACCTGATCTTCCCTAGGGGATAGTTTCTCCTTGAGTTTAAACCCGCTAATGGCAGTGTTGGTTGCTGCTAGCCGGTGCATAGGGATGCCAAGAAGTTGGTGTAGGTTTTTCGGGATGATGCTTATTGACGATCCTGGGTCGATATGCATCCTATCCACCTTGATGTCGCTTATGTATCCAGTGTAGTACAAGGGACGATCACGTAAGTTGGTCTTAATCTGTTAGGGTTATATACTAAAAGCATCACTTTTGTAGTAACCTTATTTCCTTAAATTTTGAATAAGAATTATATGGGCAAATGTTTGCATATTGTATTTGTTGCAAGTGTTAATACAAATGTCAGATATTATATATTGTAGATAATATGGTGTGTGGTGTCACACAGAAGATCATATTATCAGTTTCCTATGGAGTATATAAATAGTTCACAACCTAGATGGACTTGGACAATCTATTGGAAAGGTTGTAGTGTAATCTGGTATTAGTCTATCTTGACTATAGGTTTACACTAGTACACTTTGTGTGTATTGAACAGGACCACTTGAGGTTGTTCTCTTTGTACTGACTACATAAGAGAACAAACACCTCTGTTATTATGGATGCTTGTACTCTTAATCTGGATATATTAACGGACATGTATATGCAATGTGCAATACTTTGACTCATAAAAGAGTGAGATTCATTATGGATCAACAACCTCTATGAATTGGGTAATAACATTGTATGTATGATGGGCTGTTGATTATAAATGGAATCCATGTCCCGATACATCGGGTTGATGATGTCCTCTTAAGGAGCTCATAAGGATTGTCATGTAAACCCTGCAGGTAGATTATATCCGACATGACAAACAAAGTTGAGCGGTACTACTTAAGGATAAAAGATGTTGAATCAATATAGTTGTCAGTAACTTAATTTGATCGACGGACATACGATATCTTAACATGGGGAGCCAAACGAGCATATAATAAAAGGAGCCCACAAACATAATTTGGGATTAGGGAGGTAGTGCAACAATAGCTCATTAGTGGACCGAGCTATTGTTAATGGGCCTGGATTGTGTGTTCGGGCTGAACACGGGATATCCAGATCCGTTAGGTGGCCTAACCCTAATTTCTCCTCATGGTCCCTGCCGTAGCCTATATATCCTCTATTCTCTGGTCGCCAGATTAAGGATTAGAAATCTGAAATTTTTTCTAAATTCGTGATTCACGTAAGGAAAGAAAGAGAGTGCTGCCAAGGAGAAGAAAAGGTTGGGAGATCGTCATCCACACAACGTCCAACTCGAGGAAGGAATACGTGCAGAAGATCTTGGGGTCGTCCGCTCGAGATTTCCAGGAATTACTTGTCTTCTTTCCGCCGCAGGTATAGTTCGTGAACCCTAGTTTCCGCCTATGAAGGGTTAGAACACGTATTTGATCTGTTTAACTTTATATCGATCAATACGCACACCAAAAGAAGGGTTCTGGGAATCCCCAGTTCCATCAATTGGTATCAGAGCCACTTTGGATCTACGTATTGATTGATATGTCCATGTTGTCCAATAAAACTTGCGCTATGTAATAGTCGGTAGATGTAGATCTGTTCTAACTCGGTTTTGCAGGCATCTTAGATCCAACTATTATGGTCCAATGCATGTTTTTGATTGTGTTGTTTAAACCACGGACATGTCGTAGATGTTATTGTTGCTGTGGATGTAATTAAAATCACGAGGGTTGATCGTGCTTATTAATTTAATTTTTCAATCTAGATTATGTGTGAACTCCTTCGGGAGGCACAGGATTGATGTAATTTTAATTATTTTTGATCAATCGTGATGGCGGTGGTGGTTGTTTCTGACGCCGGACGAGATGCTGGTTTTAAGCAATCTAGAGGCCGACCGGTCGAACCCCGTATAGATCTGCGCAGCGCCAGATTTTGGATTCGGATAGTTGAGGACGGAGCAGCAAAGATGACCATAATAGTTGGATATTTTCTCTTATTTTTGTCATTTTGCTTTTTCTAATTATGCATGTTTATTATTGTGTGGTTGTTTTTTTGAAAAACCAAGCCTACATTAATAATGGACAACATGGACATAATATCAACTAGTAGAAAAACCCTCATTGTTAAATAACTAAGTGGGAGAGGATTTTTATTTAGTATAAATCCTATGGTCTCCATTACTGGTTTGTAGGTGATGTAATTATACTTGCGTGTTGGCTTTAGTGCTTTCCTCCATATCGGATGAGTATAATTATGGATCACCAGTACAAACTTCCTTAGGGATAATTGTAGAAAGTTACCTAGTATGTGTTCACTTCTCCATCTGAAGGAACTCATTACAAGGTAATGGACTTAGTATTAAGTAATGGTATACACTTAGATACAAATAATGGTATCCTCCCCATCGGAGTCACTGCTATTATTTGTATGACCAGAGCAAGACCAGCATATTAATTTTATTTGTCATAAAGTTATATTGACATGATAGTAAAATTAATAAGAAAAATCTACTTGAACAAAGTTGAATTTGTATACGTCCACACTATCGTGGCATGCTAAATTCATGGTGTTCAAGGTGTTGGTGAATTTCTTATTATTGTTTTGAAGAAATCAATATTTAGTTAATTCAAAAAGTTTTTTTTGCCCTACATAATTTTATTTATGTGATTCTCAGGATTTCAAAAAAATGGGTTCTTTCAGTCCACTTATGGTGATTCTTAAAGAAAACAAAATTACTGGACCTAATTATATTGATTGGAAACGTAATTTGGATATTGTTCTGATTGCTGAGGAGTACAAATATGTACTTGTTGAGGAATGCCCACCTAAGCCTGATGCAAACTCTGATGAAGAGGTCAAAGAGGCTTATAAGAAGTGGAAAAAGGCAGATAAGATGGCACGGTGTTACATTCTGGCATCTATGTCAAATGTACTGCAACATCAGCATCAGGCCATGGCCACAGCTTATGACATGATGTATAACCTCAAAGAACTCTTCGGACATCAGAGCAGAGCAGCTAGGCAGTTTGCTATGAAATGTTTGATGAATACAAAAATGGCTGAGGGCACACCAGTAAGGGATCATGTTCTCAAGATGATGGTTCATCTGAATGAGATGGAGATCCTTGGAGCTGTAATCGATGGGGAAACCCAAGTCGATATCATTCTCGGGACTCTGCCTAAAAGTTTTGACAATTTCTGCCTTAATTACAATATGAACAAAAGGTTGTATAGTTTGGCAGAACTTGCAAAAGAGCTACAGGATGCTGAATCTCTCTTCAGACAGAGTGGTCATATTTTTGTTTCTGAAAAGGCTTCTACTTCTAAGCCAAAAGGCGGTAAGAAGAAGAATAACATTCAAAAACAGGCAAACTTAGCAAAGAAGGGCATGGGACCTCAAGGCGGGGTAAAAAAGCCGAAAGGCAAATATTTCAAGTGCAAAGGGTCAGGACATTGGAAGACTGATTGTCCACTTCTCAAACAAGGGAACAAAGAAGGTATATCTCATTTACTAGTAGTTGAAACATATTTAGCGGTGTTATCTACCGGCACCTGGTGTGTAGATACAGGAGCCACTAATCATGTCTGCAATACATTGCAGAGGTTCCAGAAAACCAGACGGCTCAGTGATTGAGAGATATGCTTGTTTATGGGTGATGCTACAAAAGTATCAGTCGTTGCATTAGGAGATGTTACTTTATCTTTTGGTAGAAATAAGTCTTTGACATTGAGAGATTGTCTTTATGCACCTTCACTTAGAAGGAATTTAGTTTCTGTTTCTATGTTAGTTAAGGATGGATATTCAGTTTATTTTAATGACAATATTGTTATTAGAAAGAATAAACATTTTATCTGTTCTGGTGCATTGGTTGATAATTTGTATGTCATTAATCCTATTTCGTCCACAATGCAACTTATGGAAATGAATAATATGTCATCTAACTTAAATAAGAGAAAAGAACCTTCTTCTATGAACCAAACATATCTTTGGCACTTACGATTGGGGCATATTAACCTAAGAAGGATTCAAAGACTGGTTGAAGATGGACCTTTGAGTTCATTGGAAGTGGAGGCACTACCAGTCTATGAATCCTGCTTGGAAGGTAAAATAACCAAAAGGCCTTTTATGGCAAGGGGGTATAGGGCCAAAGATGTGTTGGAATTGGTTCGTTCTGATTTGTGTGGAACCATGACTATCCAAGCTAGAGGTGGCTTTGAATATTTTATCACATTTATTGACGATTATTCAAGGTATGGATACATTTATTTGATGTGCCGTAAGTCTGAGTGCTTTAAGAAATTCAAAGAGTACAAAGCTGAAACGGAGAAACGTCAAAGAAAATATATCAAGTCATTACGATCAGATCGTGGTGGCGAGTACCTCTTTGGAGAGTTTAGGGATTATTTATCAGAGGCTGGGATTGTATCCCAATTGACTGCACCTGGAACGCCCCAACAGAATGGTGTAGCCGAAAGAAGGAATAGAACTCTTATGGAGATGGTTAGATCAATGATGAGTTATTCAGATTTGCCAGATTCGTTTTGGGGATATGCCTTAGAGACTGCAGCTTATATTTTGAACTTGGTTCCTTCTATGTCAGTACCTCTTACTCCCACAGAGCTGTGGATTAGGCGTAAGCCTAGTCTGAAACATGTTCGCATTTGGGGTAGTCCAGCACATGTGCTGAATGGGAAAGCAGATAAGTTGGAATCTCGTACAGAAGTATGCTTGTTTGTAGACTATCCAAGAGGAACAAAAGGAGGTTTATTTTATAGTCCTAAGGATCAGAAGGTCATTGTTAGCACCAATGCCCGATTCTTAGAGGAAGACTATATGGTGAACCATAAACCCACAAGTAGAGTTGTTCTAGAAGAACTGAGACGTGAGACACCAAGTACTTCAGTACCAATAGTACAAGAGGATGAACCACAAATAACTGCACAACGTGTCACAAATGTTACACCACAACCGATAGTGCCTCGTCGTAGTGGGAGGGTTGTGATATAACCTGATAGATATATGTTCTTGGGAGAGTCGTCAGACATCATCCCTGAGGAACAAGATTATGATCTCTGTACCTACAATGAAGCACTCCAAGATAAAGATGCAGAGTCTTGGCAAAAAACAATGATATCTGAAATAGAATCTATGGATTCTAATCAGGTCTGGGAGCTTGTAGAACCACCCGTTGGTGTAAAAGCCATTGGATGCAAGTGGGTCTATAAGAGAAAAAGTGGATCAGACGGTAAGGTTGAAACCTTCAAAGCTCGGCTTGTAGCAAAAGGTTTTACTCAAAGAGAGGGTATCGATTATGAGGAAACCTTTTCTCTTGTAGCCATTCTTAAGTCTATTCGGATTCTTTTATCTATTGCAGCTCATCTCGATTATGAGATTTGGCAAATGGATGTCAAGACAGCTTTTCTTAATAGAAGTCTTGAGGAAGACATCTATATGAAGCAACCAGACGGGTTCATTGAAAAGGGCCAGGAGCATCTTGTTTGTAAGCTCAAAAAGTCTATTTATGGACTTAAGCAAGCTTCCAGATCTTGGAACATCTGTTTTGATCAGGTGATAAACTCCTATGGATTTGATCAATGTCAGGATGAATCATGTGTATACAGAAAGTGTGACGGAAATGTGGTGGTGTTTCTAGTACTTTATGTGGATGACATCTTGCTCATTGGAAACAATGATAAGGTATTATCTG
Organism: Iris pallida; assembly: GCA_029216955.1. Taxonomy (NCBI): domain Eukaryota; kingdom Viridiplantae; phylum Streptophyta; class Magnoliopsida; order Asparagales; family Iridaceae; genus Iris; species Iris pallida. The sequence continues at coordinate 1,787,837 of JANAVB010034417.1, forward strand.
ATGTAAGGGTATGGTTATCCAAACAGTTTGATATGAAGGACTTGGGAGAAGTAGGTCACATCCCTGGGATCAAAGTTCTACGAGATTGCAAGAAAAGGATGTTGGGCTTATCCCAAGCTTCCTATATCGATAATGTACTAACTCGTTTTAGTATGCAAAATTCTAAGAAAGGTTTCTTACCTTTTAGACATGGAATTGCTCTAGCAAAGGAGCAGTGTCCGAGGATACCTAAAGAGATAGAGAACATGAAGGTAGTTCCTTATGCTTCAGCAGTAGGAAGCTTAATATATGCAATGTTATGTACGAGACCAGACATCTGCTTTACCGTAGGCATGGTCAGCAGATATCAGTCTAACCCAGGACAAGAGCACTGGACTGCCGTAAAGCATGTTTTGAAGTACCTGAAAAGGACTAAAGAGTATATGCTAGTTTACCAGCTAGATAGTTTAGTTCCTTTGGGGTATACAGACTCAGATTTTCAGTCAGATAGGGATTCCAGGAAATCTACCTTAGGTTATGTGTTTACTTTGGGAGGTGGAGCCATTGTGTGGAGGAGTATCAAGCAAAAATGTATTGCTGATTCCACCATGGAAGCCGAGTATGTGGCAGCCTCTGAGGCAGCCAAAGAAGCGGTTTGGCTCAGAAACTTTCTATTCGACTTGGATGTGGTACCTAGTTTGCCTAAGTATATTACACTTTATTGTGATAATAGTGGTGCAGTTGCAAACTCGAAGGAACCACGAGCCCATAAGATAGGCAAACACATTGAGCACAAGTACCACCTGATACAAGATTTCGTAAAGAAAGAAAAAGTTACTGTGATAAAGATAGCTTCAGCCGACAACCTAGCTGATCCCTTTACAAAGAGCTTACCAGCTAAGGCTTTTGACAGTCATGTTGAGGGAATGGGAGTCAGATGTGTAGCAGCATGGCTTTAAGTATAAGTGGGAGATTTATAACAGTAAACTGAAAAGCAATGCTTTGAGTATAAGTGGGAGATTGTTAGGGTTATATACTAAAAGCATCACTTTTGTAGTAACCTTATTTCCTTAAATTTTGAATGAGAATCTTATGGGCAAATGTTTGCATATTGTATTTGTTGCAAGTGTTAATACAAATGTCTGATATTCTATATTGTCGATAATATGGTGTGTGGTGTCACACAGAAGATCATATTATCAGTTTCCTATGGAGTATATAAATAGTTCACAACCTAGATGGACTTGGATAATCTATTGGAAAGGTTGTAGTGTAATCTGGTATTAGTCTATCTTGACTATAGGTTTACACTAGTACACTTTGTATGTATTGAACATGACCACTTGAGGTTGTTCTCTTTGTACTGACTACATAAGAGAATAAATACCTCTGTTATTATGGATGCTTGTACTCTTAATCCAGATATAATAAAGGACATGTATATACAATGTGCATTACTTTGACTCATAAAAGAGTAAGATTCATTATAGATCAACAACCACTATGAATTGGGTAATAACATTGTATGTATGAAGGGCTATTGATTATAAATAGAATCCATGTCCCGATACATCGGGTTGATGATGTCCTCTTAAGGAGCTCACAAGGATTGTCATATAAACCCTGCATGTGGATTATATCCGACATGACAAATAAAGTTGAGCGGTACTACTTAAGGATAAAAGATATCGAATCAATATAGTTATCAGTAACTTAATTTGATCGACGGACATACGATATCTTAACATGGGGAGCCAAATGAGCATATAATAAAAGGAGCCCACAAACATAATTTGGGATTAGGGAGGTAGTGCAACAATAGCTCATTAGTGGACCGAGCTATTGTTAATGGGCCTGGATTGTGTTTTCGGGCTGAACACGGGATATCCAGATCCGTTAGGAGGCCTAACCCTAATTTCTCCTCATGGTCCCTGTCGTAGCCTATATATATCCTCTATTCTCTGGCTGCCAGATTAAGGATTAGAAATATAAAATTTTCTCTAAATTCGTAATTCACGTAAGGAGAGAAAGAGAGTGCTGCCAAGGAGAAAAAAAGGTTGGGAGATCGTCGTCCACACGACGTCCAACTCGAGGAAGGAATACGTGCAGAAGATCTTGGGGTCGTCCGCTCGAGATTGCCAGGAATTACTTGTCTCCTTTCCGCCGCAGGTATAATTCGTGAACCCTAGTTTCCGCCTATGAAGGGTTAGAACACGTATTTGATCTGTTTAACTTTCTATCGATCAATATGCAAACCAAAGGAAGGGTCCTGGGAATCCCCAGTTCCATCATAATCAACATCTCCTGCGGAGTAGATATGATTTTGGGTATTGCATCTGTGCTACCGTCGTCTGGTAGATCTGATGGCGGGTCTTCCCTTGGAGGCTTGACATGTGCTAAGTAGGCATCAGCATTCTGGAGTACTTCGCTTAATGCGACACGAAGATCCTGGGAGAGCCTTAGGAGCTCATATAACGACAACTTTGCTGGCGTATTAGCCAATTGTGCTAATATATCAAAGTTGTAAGGTCTTTCCAGTCCCTGAGGTACATCATTGCGGAGTGGCCTGTCGAAACGGGTCTCCCCTGTCTTGGACTTATCCGCCAGTGGAGGCTGAGATGGCCTTGGAACATCGGGGGGAGGCAACGTTGCTAGCTGAGGATCTTTGGCTGGACTATCCTGTACGGACTGGACTTGTGCTCCAGATCGGGTAACAACATCTGCAGCTTCTTCAGCTTCAGCTGAAATTGTATAACAGGCTCAAGACTTCCTGCCCTTCTTCTTATTGCTAGAAGATGACACCCCCTGGGTAACTTCGGGCACCAAGTCTGGATGCACCCACATGACCTCTCATCGCGATGTGGTGAGGGGTATCAATCCAGATGTCTTGCTCCAGGCGGGTGGAAGATTAGTAACCTCTATCGTTGCCTGGGGGACATATATTACCCCGTTAAGAGTGCTTGTTGGAGGGAAGTCGCCGAAGTGAATAGATACCATATTCGTCGCCATAGTAACCTCTTCAAAGTATATCGACATAGCTTTAGAGTCGATAAGACTCTGGATGTACCGCTTCAATTGGAAGCAATCATGGATGGCATAATGGATATAGCGATGGAAGTGATAGTACTTTGGATCCTCTATTTCTGCTGCTCTGAGCTCGCGCCTTGGTGGAGGGAGCTAGATCCTACCCCCTTACAAGAGCATATCGAAGATAGGTTTGACATGACTATCTTCGAATGAGTAGTTGATCTTGGGCCACTGACCTTCCCTCTATTTTTGTTCGGGCTTCTGAGTCGCATCAGTGACCATGGCCTGTTTGTCCTTATTGTCCTGGTTGGTGGTGGCGCCACTGTTATTGTTACTGGAATTGGGACCAGGACGCCTACACTTATCTTCTTCGTCTGGGATGTGTAACCCCAGCTGGCGAGCCTTTCAATTTTGCCTCTGCGTTGGTAGCACTTATGATGAAGGTTATCTAATCTCTGAACTGATCGTCGCCCATCCAGAGACTAATTGTACGGAGCAGCTTCTTCTGGCAGATCTCAATCAGGGAGCTCTCGGGATTGCCCTGAGGCAATCTCATCGTGGTTTGACGGAACCGCTCGATATAGTTCCTCATCAGGTCCCTCTCTCCCTGAATAACGTCCATGAGAGATGACATCGTCACATTATGCCCCACCTCGTAGAATCTCTCCAGGAATATGTGTTTGAAGCTGTCGAAAGAATAGATACAGTTGTCTGGGAGGTTGCGGTACCAGTCGAACGTGATCCCTTCCAATGCTCCGATGAATAATCTCTTAAAGATGGCGTCACTATGCGGCAAGTGGTCGGTGGTGCCTTCAAAGTAAGTCATATACCGACTAGCAGAGGTCTTCCCATCATAAGAATCGATATGGAACAGCTTGTACCATGGTAGAAAAGGTACGTCCCTCCATACGACGGGATATGACAGCCGTATTCTGAGATCCCGAGAGGAGTCTCGGGCATTGAATATTACTCGGAGCTCCTAGACTTCCTTCCTAGCCTCCTTAGCTTCATGTACGGCTGAAGGAATGGATGGTGCTACGGGATCATCACTCAAAGGAGGGGCGATCCTGTTGGAGTCTGTGTTGACTGCGGGCCCCAAGCTTGTTTGTCCAGGCGTCCTTGCTGGTTGAGCTGGCAAGGCGACTTTGATCTCGTCTACGGACTTGACTAAGGACATGAGCATGGCTTCGAGCACTTCTAGCCGTTGTCGGTCGGAAGGCGCTTCATGATCGTCGTCAGCCATAAAGACTATCATGACGTGGGTAGAGGTAGAAAAGGTTGTGATAGAGGTACTCTCGGTGCCGTACCTTTGTATAGAGAAATATCAGGGAATGTCGGAATATCATCTTCATCTGACTCGGAAGGGGTGCTACCCCCTGTGCAGGAAGCCGCATCGTCTTGACGAGGGTGGTGGCCCTCAGAGACATCCAATTCTGTTGGAGAGTTCTGGGGGATCTCTACCCCCTGTGTGTGCTCTTGGTACACCGGGTTATCGTATACATTGAGGGGGCTGCTACCCCCAGCTTTATCTACTCTCAAGGAGGCTAAAGACGCAACCCCAGGTGCCGAAAGCTTTTTCTTGGATCGAGTGCCTAAATAGATACCCCCTGTGGTTGATGGGAACCCCCCAGATGATGGTCTCCTTACAATACTGGCCGAGATGGCTGGGCTAGAAGAGCCTGTCTTCTTTCATCCCTTGCCAGGAGAAACTTTTTAAGTTGAATTATAGGAGGCGAAAGGAAACTCTTCGTCCCTTGGAATATGCACCTGTCGAACAAGACCTGCTGGCTACTGCAGTCGCTGGAAAACTGACTACCGATCTTCAGGTGCTGCTGATTTGTAACAGAAGCAGTTGATGATGACTTGAGTACAACGACGCCCCGAGAGGGACTCATTGCAAGCTGACGCTGCCGTCTTGCTCTTGTAAGCAATCATGTCACGTAAGTCGGTAGAAAGCTGCTCTACCTTCGGACCAAACTTGTGAACTCGAGGATCCCGAGCACACGAGTGCTTAGGCATCATATTTGCTCCCTGATATGTGGCTAGTAAAAACACTTGCTCTGGATCTTTAGAGGGAGACTTTAAAGACCCACCCTGTCCGTTAGTCCTGGGGGACTGGACGCGGGTGGTTCTGTACAACTTTCTATCAGGAGCCCGTGTAACAGTTAACGGGGCCCACCGACAGTCAGCAACTTGGATTGTTGACTGGGCTAGTTGAGCTTGCACTACTGTTTGTCATTGATTGTAAAAGTACAGAACAATTTATATAGGAGGACTGAACTTAGACTCACAATACAAACTCGCTTGTACAAAGAAAGCCTAGGGACGAAAACCTATGTACAACAATCTAAGTACAATTGCTTATTTTGGATTCTAGGGGGTGACGATAGAGGCTCGGGAAAGCGACGGCAGCTCTGCCTTATTCCTTGGACGATCGGGTGCAGCCTTGGCTCTGGAGAAGAACTGCTTGGCATTGATGAAGAAATGCTCTCTTTGTTCTCTCTGTATGCTCCTCTGGCCTATATATTCTCTCTCTGATTCTCTTTGGATCCGAGCGCGTGGGGGGGGGGCTTTGCAAGGGAAAGGCACTTTGCTATTTATAAGAGTGGGGGGCATCATTAGGGTTTGTAATGATTGCTCATTCTCAAAAGTCGGCGGTCTGAGATTTAATTAATCTGGGCCATCCATCTTGCATATAATAGATTTAAGCAATTAATGTGATTGCATTAAATCTCTGTGGGCAATAAATGTTGATTGCCATAAATATTTGCGACTTGTAATGGGCTGCCACGTGTCTAATTTGTTCGATTTGATTTGATCTGGGCACTTATTGTAACAAATCTGATTAGGATTTGTTAACACCCATAATTTCAGAAAGATAAGACTGCCACGTGTCTCAATCATCGTGAAAAGTGCCACGTGTCTCCACTGGGCCATCTTGGCAGAGCCGCAGATGAGTGGACTGCATGAGGCTAAACGGGCGCATAAAGATGGGCAGCCGCATGTGGAAGAACAGCCGCATAAAGATGGGCAGCCGTATGGGAGTGGGCAGCCGTATGCTGATGGGCGGCCGCATAAGGGATGCAGCCGCATAAAGATGGGCGGCCGCATGAAGCGGACAACCGCATGCTGATGGGCGACCGCATAAAGGATGCAGTCGCATGAAGATGGGCGGCCACATAAATGCAGCAGTCGCATGCCTCAGGATTTGATAGATTCTGCCAGCTGTGAGAAAATTTTCTCCTCTTTCCTAGGAACGCGCCATTACGTCAGTCATTATTGCGTCTTTTTGTCAGAGCCGTCGTTTGTCAGAGCTGTCAGCCGTCAGGGCATTAAATGTAGCAAAAGACGAAGGGAAGAGCTGTTTGAAGGCCACGTGGCTCCTCTCCGGGCCGCATGGAATTATTCGAGCCGCATAGACTCTTGAGCCGCATGGATTCCTGAGCCGCATGAACCCTCTGAGCCGCATGGGGATCCTTGGCCGTATGAACCTTTCTTTATTCTTTTTCATGCTTCTACAAGACCCCCTTCAAAGTTTTCAATTTGTAAAATTAAATACTTTGAATAAGAAGCATGGCTATGTATAAACTCCTCTGGCCGCATAGGATGTTCTGGCCGCATAGGTGTCTCAGCCACATATCCCTTCTCAGCCGCATGGCCATCTGAGCCTCATGGTCGTTCCAGCCGCATAGCCATTTGAGTCGCATAGCCATCTAAGCCGCATGGGCTCCTTGCCACGTCTTTATGCCATGTATGCAAATATTTTACATTGATTGCCTTCGATTTGCTGTCAGATTTAAGGCTGCTTTTTGGGACAGGATCCCAAGAGTTTAGCCTTAAATAATCAGATCGCCTTGATAACCGAAGAGTCGGTTATACTGCACATGGATCGATGCGTCGGTCCATTGGGGTTCTGCCTATAAATAGCAGAGTGTTTGGAAAGAAGACTTTCTTTACTTTCTGCTCTTGCCCTAGCTCTCTTGTCTTCGTCCTCCTTCTCTGATCATAGTAATAGCTCCCAAGAAGACTGTTGTGGCGAAGGGTAAGAAGACAGCGTCTTTATCGTCGACGAAGGGTAAGAAGGCTGCTTCTGCGGCGACGAATGTGGCAGCTCCTCCGCCAGCTGACGTACCCGTAGTTTACCCCGATGTCCACCCCGCTATCGATGGTAAGAACTTTTGCGTGAGTTTGGAACCCTAACTGTCATGGCTACGTCGCATATTTTATATGCGAGCCTTTATCTTCATGTGTGCCGTATGTACATCTTATGGTCAAGCCGCGAACCGCATGAGAATCGTTAATGTGGCCGCATACGCACTTCGTCAACGAGGCTGCATAGGCTGCACTGAGGCGCATAGACTCGTACAAATTTGTTTGTCACGTGAGCCGCATAGGCTGCACTGATGGCCATATGAGAGTACTGCCGCATGAACCTTCGCTGAACGGAGCCGCATAAGTGTTTTTCTGAGTTGAGCCGCATGAGGCTCCATTAAGTTGGAGCCGCATAAGCTCGAAAACACCCATCGGTTCTCTTTGTCCATCTTTTTGACTTATTTTCTTTTGTCTTCTTTTTTCAGTGAATTTCCCAGTTAATGCTGCAGGAGAACCTCTAGTGGGTCATGCTCAGGCCGCTATGGCTATAGGTACGATCAGATAGCTCGATATGTGGCGGACCAGCTTCCTAGTGACGAGCCTTTGACGAGGTTAAATGCCCTCAAGAACCAACCCTTCCACTTCCTATGTGCCATGATAAATTCGAGAAAATTGGAAGGGGAATACCTGAAACCTGCATTCTTCTTTGGAGACGCTTTGACTATAAAGAACAGTCAAGTTCTGGATATATCGGAGAACTGGAGCTTTATTTCTAACGGGATTGCGATCCGCATCCCTCAAATGGAGCATCACTTCCCACTATCTTGGTTCAATATGTTCCCGCTGGACTGGAAGATGGAAGAGACTTTGACTCCTACCCGGAATGGGATGTTTGTAGGCGACATCCATTATAACAACAGCATGAAGTCAGCGTATGCGGGCAAGGTGCATGCCAGCCGTTATGTAATAGGATTAGCCCCGGGTGCTTTCTTGAATGTGCCGGGTCCCAATTTCACGTTTTCTTCAGCCGATACTTTCCTGAACCAACTTGCTCGAAAAGGCTCCTATCCAATCGACCGGTTGGCACTCCCAGTTGGATACACCCCATCCCCTCATGGATCAATCTGTCTATGTGGATCTCACAAAAGTATGAGACTTTTCTGCGTAAAATTGGTCTTTATCACGCTATTCGGGGCACCAGCCATGGCTTACCTGTAAAAAAGAAATTATTCATGGCTTTGCTGGAGATGTACAACTACCGTACGGGAACCTTCTATACCCCTGTAGGGGAAATAGGACTTGCACTCCATGAGATGCACGTGATTTCCAAACTTCCTTGGGGGGATGAAGTTTTTGAAGTATACACTCCTACGAATGACGAGTTCGAAGAGCTGGAAGAACGATATCTGGGCTTCGTGGCTACTTATCAGGAAATACTGTGACACAATAGTACGTGCCAGCAGATAGCCAAGAAGGAAAGCAGCTCGGAAGGGAATGCTCTCCATACTAAGGACTAGATGAGCTATCTCTTCTCGACGGGAGCCTCAGGCCGAGTTACTTCCCGAAGTCCTCAATCCCGGAAGGCAGTTCAGGCTTTGATGTCATCGACAAAGAGGGTGGCCTCCACTAGTGACAGATTTGGAAGCCAGACCAACTCTTTTGGTTATTTTTATCAGGATACTCAAGAGCTGTCAGAGAAGGCGCTTCTAGCAGGATTTTTGATGGTATGGCTGCGGAATTGCGTAGTCTTAGGAGGAGCTGGTTCTATTGAAAGGATCACCCGTAATTTTATTCTCCCTGCTGTGAAGCTAGTTTTTAGAGTGAAACTAGCTCTTCTCCCGGCCATGGTGTGCAGCATACACCATGGCCTCCGTACTTTTACGTCCAAGGTCATCGCCCGCGACGTAACTAAAAACTTTGAAAGGACTGAGCTGCCCTATCATTATCTGATGGGGGTGGCTATTAATGTACTACCGGTCTTTGATGAGACCGGGTTCTGAAAAAGGCGTGATTGCTGATGACGCTTTTATCTTCCGTTATCGTAATGAGCCTTGGGAGTATGATACCATGCGTGCCTGCCGGATGGCGCTGGCGAGAGCAGACAGGTACGACTTTTTTATATCCGTCCCTTGTTTCACTGCTGAAGAAATAGCGGACGTACATCTCGACGGTATTGGTCCTCCTCAACTTCTAGACGGCCAGATGCTCTTGTGGCTGCGTAACATCTGCCCCGTCCACCTGGTATACCGCAACCATAATGCTGTCTTCCAGAAACCTTACCTGCCTAGCAGGTTTGCTCGTCAGTTTGGGTACAGCCAACTTTTTCTGGACAGTCCCAGCTCTTGTCTGGGTTTTGAAGGTAGCCTCCTTGACGGCATCAGGGCCAGGCATTACTATGATACATTTCATACCCGTGCCACTTTTTCGGTTCCTGCCATTAAGGCGTTGGTAGAGATTTTGTATATGGCGACCTTGTACCATGTCATGGCGAACAAGCTCCCCCATTGGTTTAAGCCCAGGTACGAGTTTTATTATTGGTACTGGCTTGGATGAGAATCCCCAAGGGGCCAAGACGAGGAAGAAGAAGAAGAATATAGTCGAAGTACCAAACTCAGACTCCACCATAGCGGATGATGAGGACGAGGAGCGTGATGCATATAACTCTTCCTTCCCAGTGGAAAATGTTGGGGCGGATCAGCCGCCTGTTTCGTTAAATAATATGGTGGCGGATCAGCTACCCGTCGTACCTGGTTCTGTACGGAAGTGTAGCAGACAAATTTTCCTTGTCGGCGGTATTCCTCACTCCCGAAAATTGGCTGCGACCAGACGTCGCAGGCTAACTATAAGAGAGAGAAGCGAGGAGGTCGACCCTGCTTCGGAGGTAAAGCGAGTTACTACCATTTTTATTCAGTTCTTCTTTTCTTACAGTTTTGATCTTAATCATTCTCCTTCCCTCCCGTAGGTGTCAGAAGAAGAGGAATCTCAAGTTGTTGAGGTCGTGACTCGAGATGACGGGTGCTCCGATGAACATGTCCCTAAAATTGCTGAATTTTATCAAGATGTCGCTGATCGAGTCGTATCTCACTCCGGGGTGGCTGGGACTGAAGAGCCAGCCGAATTTAACTTGGAGGTCGCGGGTGAGGAGACCATGTCAGCTACGAGTGAGCTGCAGCCTCCATTCCTCTCCTGGTAAGATATGCCGAATTTTAACTTGCGAGGAGGACTATCTGCTTTATCATCACATTTTTCGGGTTACGTCGATTGATTGTTGTTCTGGACATACAGGTCCTGTTTCTCCAGTACCGATGATGGACATTGTTGAGACAGGCTCTACCGAAGGGGCACTGGCGGAGAGGAGCGTACCCCTTCCCTTCCGGCCCATCGTGAGGGGCCTCCCGCGGGCTTGAGTTCGGAAAGTCAGGTGGTGGGACAGCCAGGGCAGGGGACAATGGTCCTTGCGTCCTCTTCTGCTCAGGCGGCTCTGAGAGTCGACCTCTCTGCCCTGCCAAGTGTCCAGGCTCTTCGGGTGGAAGAGAAAGAGTTAGCCGCTATCCGTGCATTATTCCGCTCGGAATTTGTCCCCCTGGTGGCAAGTTCTAGCGCAACTCCTTCGACGTTGCCGGCCACGCTTCCTTTAATGCCGTCCTCTACAGTGATTTTGGACGAAGCGTTACAGGACATGGTTGACAGCTTTTATCGTCACTTGAAGAGGGGGATAGCAGCAGCTGTGGAAAGAGGGACCTCTTTCGTCTTGGCCCGGCAATATGCCCAGGGTCATACTGATATCCTTGAGACTCTTCCCGGTGGGGCAGGGTTAGCTGCGCTTCTGGAGACAAAATTGTTGGAGACTGATAAGCTGGTGGCCCAGGTTCAGGTGGTACGGCAGGCTGATCTATCTGCTGCTATAGATCCGGAGCGCAGTTTCCTCACAGCTGCCATAGAGAAGATAAGGGTTGCTTGGGATAAGACCAGGCCGGCCATACTGGAGGACCTCCGCGAGCTGTCTGATCGATATAGTCAATTGAGCCGCGAGAGTGAAGATGTTACGGCTCGGGAAGCGACTGCCTCCCGTGGGATCATTGACACGCAGGAGAAGATCCTTGAGCTTCAGTGGAAGTTAGCTTTCCTGGAGTCTGAGCTTGAGGCTGCCCGTACCGAAAGGGGGCTAATTATCCAGGAGGCTGACAGAGTTAATCGAGCTTCGGCTGATCTAGAAATTGCCCTGAAGAAGTTGGAGGACGACTGGCGGGCACACATGGACTTGGATAATGGGGAGCGGTTGTCCCACGAAACGGAGCGCCGAGCTAAACAGCGGCTTGAACAGGGGGCCACCTTGGTGAAGAACCGCCTCATGGAATTATGTAATGTCGAACCATAGTCGACCTTTTTCTTCTTCTTTTGTTTCTATTCTTTTCCTTTCTTTAAGTGGGACAGTGTCTCTAGAACATGTAGTACTTTGCCTTCAAAATAAAAGAGTATGCTTTATTCTATCCATTATTTGTACTGCTTGTTGTGCTTGTGGTGTTATGGTGATGTTTGCCCCGCATGGAGGACTTGTTTGTGGACCTGTTACCCTTGGCATACCTTGGTTTTAGGTACGGGTAACAAGTTTGATTGGGGATACCTAGAACAGTTTCGCGGTAAGGTGGTCATGGATGTTCCTGGTGTCTGGAAAAAGAATGCCATGGAGCAGCTGGGCTCCCGGGGTATGATGAGAAATGATGGGCCTGTACTAAGAGACTTAGCAAAGGACATTTGTGGGCCTATTATCCTTGGCGTACACTGTCTTAGGATACGGATAATAGGATGAAAGGGAACCAACATACTTACTCAGAGGTAATGAGGACATGGCAAGCATGAGGGTTTTACCGCGGAGTCTTCCTACTCAGAGGTAATGAGGACATGGCAGGAGTGGACTCAACAGAGGATATTTGTAGACCTACTATCCTTGGCATACTCCGGTCATGGGTACGGATAATAAGTTGAAAGATGATCAACATGCTTACTCAGAGGTAATGAGGACATGGCAAGCATGAGAGTTTCTTCGACAAAGCCTTCCCACTCATAGGTAATGAGGATATGGCAGGAGTGGGCTCCATGAAGAGGTACATAGGACGACTCAGAGGTAATGAGGACATGAAAGTTCTATATAGAAGGGTGATTTATTTTTGGCGGAAGTGAAACGACTCAGAGGTAACGTCGACGTGGTCGTTTTAGAAATTTGTGGATCTGTTACCCTTTTGTGCACTGGGAGTGCGGATAGTGGATCATGAGGAATGAGCTCTTTCAGGAAGAAAGTTCAGAGGTATGGTTACACATGACTTTTTTTCTAAAAGAGTGACCGAGATATAAGTTCAGGGGTACCAGCAGGTACATAACTCGACAATCCAGGGATTTTGGAATCAAAATGTAAGTTCAGAGGTACAGAGGGTACATAACTCAATAATATAGGATTTTTTATGGAGGAAGAATGTGAGTTCAGTGGTACCGGACGGTACATAACTCAATCATCTGGGATTTGGAGAATGTGAGTTCAGCGGTACCAGCGGGTACATAACTCAATAATCTGGAATTTGGGATATGAATTCAGCGGTACCAGCGGGTACATAACTCAATAATATAGAATTTTGTGAATATGAGTTCAGCGGTACCAGCGGGTACATGACTCATAATCTGGAATATGTCGTTTAAACATAATATTTCTTCAGAAATTTGTCATTGACGGGCAGCATGAGCAAGTCTCCGTTTTGTTTTGCGAGGCTGTAAGCACCGTTGGAGAATACAGCCTCAATGATAAATGGGCCTTCCCATTTTGGTTGGAACTTGCCGGCAGTCTTGTGAGTCATAACCATCGGCCTCCGAACTGCCAGAACGAGATCGCCCACTTAGAATGTTCTGATTTTAACCTTCTTGTTGAAGTCTCCAGAGATACGTGCTTGGTAAAGCTCGATTCGTTGCTGAGCCAAGAGGCACTTTTCATCTAAGGCCTCCAACTCTTGTAGTCTGCGACGGTAGTTATCGTCCGTCGTCAATTGGTAAGTGAGAGCGACGCGGAGCGAGGAGATTTGAGTCTCCAATGGGAGAACTGTCTTACTCCCGTACACCAGAGAGAATGGTGTGTTCCCTGTGGCTGTTCGGACTGTGGTACGGTACGTCCATAAGCATTCACCAAGGTTCTCGTTCCAGTCGTATTTGTTGGAGGACACAAACTTCTTGAGTAACTTGATGATGGTTTTGTTGAATGCTTTTGCCAACCCATTTGCTGCCGGATTATATGGTGTTGAAGCAACATTCTGAATTCTGTGCTTGTCGAAAAACTGATAGAAGGCGTAACTTGCAAACTGTGGACCATTATCGTGGATAATCCTTCAGGACAGTCCAAAGCGATAGATGACGAGATGCTTGAGGAAGCTGATCACGTTTGAAGTCTTTACTTATGTAAGCGGAACAACTTCCGCCCATTTGGAGAAGTAATACGTGATTGCTAGTATGAAGCGATGTCCTCGGGAAGAAGGTGGAGCGATCGGACCGATGTATCCATTCCCCATGCTTCGAATGGCCAGGATGCTACTGTCGGATTTAGAAATTCGGATGGCTGGTGGATGAAGTCTGCGTGGACTTGGCAGGCTTTGCACTTTCTTGCGTAGTCTACCGCATCTGCCACCATCGTGGGCCAGTAGTAGCCCATTCGCCGAAGACGGTCTTTTAATTTTGGGCCAGGCTGATGGGCCCCTAAGACAACGTCATGAGCTTCGCGTACGGCTTCTTTGGCTTCTGTGTTTGACAGACATCGCAGTAATAATCCATCGTAGGATCGACGATACAACATTTTTGTTTTTGAATCGTAGAAGAATCTGAGAGAACGTCTTCTGATAGAGGTGGCTTCCTTTGGGTCCTCCGGCAGAATGTCGTAGACTATGAAGTCTATGAACGGTTGTCTCCAGTATGACACTTCGTCGATCGTTTGAGCGGAATAACTCGCCATAAATTGAACGTTGTTCTTGGGACAGACCAGTTTGTGGCCTATCACATCCACCGAATGATGAGTATGATTTGGCACTACTAGGGAAGCGACAAGGCCTGCTAGGGCGTTGGCTTCGATATTTTGGAGTCTGGGGACATGTTCGATGAAGAACCCTTCAAATGACGAGATGATGTTGATCGCTATCTGGTGATAGGGGATCATGTCTTCATTGTGGACTTCGTATGAACCCCGGATCTGATTGACGATCAACTGTGAATCGTCGTGCACTTCAGTATATTCTACCCCGAGCTCTCTTACAAGTTGGAGGCCAATGACCAAAGCGTTGTACTCGGCCACATTGTTAAAGCAGGGTTCTGTGAGGGAGTAAGCGCGATTGATCACCAATCCGGAAGGAGAAATTAGCACCACCCCGACACCGACGACGATGTTGCCCTTAGGTCCGGTCCTTGAGGTGCCGTCGAAGAACATTTGCTATATATCATCGTGAGAGGTTGCATGCGAGTCGGCAACCTCATATGGGATTCCTTCATATATTCTGGACGACTCTGAGCCTGGGTGGGCTGCTAAAAAGTCCACCAGAGCTTGACCTTTAACAGCCTTTTACGGGACGAAGATCATATGATAGGGGGACAGCAATATTGCCCATGTGGCAAGGCAGGAGCTGAGTGCCCCTGGTTTAGTCATGAGGACCCTGAGAGGGTTGACTCGTGAGATCACATGTATGGTTTGTCCTGTGATATAGTGCCGCATCTTTTGAATGGCGAACACCAGGGCGAGGCATTCCTTCTCTACGGCGGTGTATCGGTGCACTGGCCCAATCATCATTCGGCTGAGGTAATATATAGCTTGCTCATGGCCCGCATCGTTGTTTTATGCCAGCAGGAAGTCGAGGAAATGCTCTATTGCTCGTACATATAGCAAGAATGGTTTTCCAGCAACAGGGGCCACCAGGACTGGAGGGTTTGACAAGTATTCTTTGATGCTGTCGAAGGCAAGTTGGCATTCTTTAACCCATACGAACGAGACGCCTTTCTTCATGAGATGGGTGAATGGCCAACATCGCCCGGAGAGGTTGGAAATGAACCTCCTGATGTAAGCTAACCTCCCTTGGAGGCCTCAAAGTTTTCAGAGATTTTTCGGGGGACCCATCTCCATAATTGCTTTCGTCTTTTCTGGATCTACATGAATTCCCTGGGCAGTAATAATAAAACCTAGGAATTTTCTGCTGGATACGCCCAAGAACGATTTTGTGGGATTCATCTTCAGGTTGTGCGCTCGTATCAGGTTGAATACCGTCCTCAGATCCTGCAGATGGTCTCTCTTATAGCGACTCTTGACGGCGATGTCATCGACGTAGCATTCCACAGTCTTGTACAAGTGATTTCTGAAGATGATACTCATGGCTCTTTGATATGTGGCGCCAGCATTCTTTAAACCGAAAGGCATGACTGTGTAGCAGTATGTGCCAATCAGTGTTCGGAATGATGTATGCTTCTCGTCGACAGGAGACATCTTGATTTGGTTGTACCCCGAGAAGCTATCCATGAATGACATGCGTTCGAAGCCGCATGTGTTGTCGATCATAATATCTGTGATAGGGAGAAGGAACTCATCTTTGGGGCACGCCTCGTTCAGATTATGGAAGTCGATGCAGATTCGAATCTTTCCATTCTTCTTGAGGACAGAAACTATGTTGGCGACCCAGTCTGGATGTTGTTCCTCACGAATGAAGCCGCTGGCTATCACTTTGTTGACTTCGGCTTCGATCGTATCCATGATGCCCGGGCAAAAGCGTCGTTGTTGTTGTTTGACCGGCTTTGTATCTGGCCGAATGTTAAGCTTGTGAAGGGCCACCTCGGGGTTTAGTCCTGGCATGTCTTCATAGCTCCAGGCGAACACATCAATATATTCTTTGACAAGTTCCAGTAGCGATTCTCGCTCTTCGTCTGTCAGGCCTTTACAGACAAAGATTGGTTTCAGAGAAGATTCGTTGTCGAGGTCGACCTGTATAACCTCATCTTCAGTAGGAGATTCTCTCTGTTCGAACCACTTTTCCCATTGTGCCTCCAGCTGTTGGGCCCACGGCTCTAACTCGAGGATTTCAGGAATGTCTTCATCTTCTTCGTAAGTGTCGGCAAATGCCATATAGACTGACAGGACTTGTCTGAATACGTCTCCGATGCTGGCATCCGAATCAGAAGTTGGTGACCCGGTTGAATGTGAATGCCAGTCGCATTCCTCATCTGAACTTTCAGGGGTCATTGCGGGCGTAACGTACCCTAATCCATATCGGGTCTTGATGTAGTAGTCCCGTGGTTTACCAACCGGGACTGGCGGCTTTAAAGGTAATCGTCGACCAGTGCCATTGTTCAAGCCTGGTGTAGTCTCCAGATCATACCCCTATTTTTGCATGAGATATTTGGAATGGGGGCTATACATATAAAGAGGCAGTCTTCCGGTATCTGATTCGAGATCGACCTTCTCTATGGTGAAGGGCTGTGGGTCGTCTTTCCGGCCGAAGATGATTGGATAGTCCCCTCCCTCGATTATACGGTAAGCGTCTTCCACTGGAGTAAGATGATTTACGGTGTAAACATTTGTCACCTGTGTGTGTAGGTGAGTGCCTATACCGTGTTCCATAGCCTACATTGTACAAAGCTTATTAAGCTCGAGGTAGTTCAAAGATAGCCCTTTATTGATGAAGTAAGGTATCTTTTCTAGCGGGATTACATTATCTGCGGAGGGAACATCAGTGTGGACAGCCACATACTTGGCTAGTTCCGGCTCTTCTTCGGCCACCCCCTGCAGAAATAAAGACTGAGAGGATGACCTGGGCAGCTTCATCGTCAGGGGTTCTGCTGGTGGAGCAGAACGCGGAGTCGTTGGTGAACTAGCGATCCCCAGTTTGGTACTCGATGCTGGACGGAGAGTTGTCGGCTCGCTAGAAGCTCCAGACTTCGCATCAGGGTGACGACTCTTTTTGGGAAGGCGTATCGTCATTGGCTTGTCGGAGGGGTTGAGCTTCTCCATTTGTGGCTGGCCGACTCTAGGTAGTCTGATTGTCAGTGGCTCCATTGTGGGTCTTGGCGCTTTATCGGACCATGGCAGTCGGATTATCATTTGCCCTTCTTGTGCCGAGAGGCTGATTGCGTCTTTACGCAGAGCGGCCGTAAGGGGTGCGGACTTGCCATGTTTGTGAGCTTGAAGGAGGATCGTTAGAGGTTCTTCTGATCCTGAGGCTGTCTCAGTTCAAGCTTGTACATCTTCATCCAGGTGCCTCTTCGACTTCTCATATAGGCAGGAGTCTAAGTAGTAGGATTCGACCCCTTTGAAGGGCTCGATGTCGGCAAATTCTGCCCTCACGAAGCCGTATTTGTCGACAAACTTGAAGCACTGGTGCAGCGTGGAAGGCACGATCATGTAATCATGTATCCAAGGACGCCCCAAGAGGATGTTGTAGGAAGTGTCCGCATCTATGACATAACAGGTTACTTCTGACTGGGGATCGCCAATTTGGCACTTCAAGCGAATCATTCCGATCGGGTAGCTCCTGTCCGAATTGAAACCGCTGATGGCGGTGCTTGTTAGCGTCAGGCGATGCATAGGAATACGGAGATGATGTAACATGCCCTTCAAAATGATGCTTATGGAAGAACCAGGATCAATGTGCATCCGGTCCACCTTTACGTCGCCGATGTATCCAGTGTAATATAACGGTTGATCGTGCAGGTTGCTCTTAATGAGCATATCTTGCGGAGTGAAGACAATGTTGGGAATCGCTCCTTTGCAAGCGTTGTCTTGGAGATTTGCAGGCGGGCTCTCTCCTGTGAGGTTAACCTGATCCAGATTGGCGTCGGCATTCTGGAGTGCATCGCTCAAAGCCGCGCGAACATCCTTTGAGAGTCTCAGGAGCTCGTATAATGACAATTTGGCCGGTGTGTTGGCCAATTACGCCAGGTTGTCAAAGTTTTAGGGCCTCTCCAGCCCCTGAGGTACCTCTTTTCGGAGAGATTTGTCAAAGCGAGTCTCCTTTGGCCTAGGCTTATTGGTCGTCGGAGGTTGAGAAGGTCCTGGAGTGTCAGCGGTAGTTGGCTGATGATCTTCAGCCAAGTTTTCAGCCACAGGTTGGGATTGTGCCCCAGACCGAGTAACGGCAGCCGTGACTTCTTCGACATCTAGCGAGATTGTGCGACAAGATCTGAATTTTCCATTCTTCTTCTTACGAATGGAAGGTGGTATGGATTGAGTCACCTCGAGTACCAGGTCCGGATGGACCCATATGACCTCCTCCCGTGATGTGGTGAGGGATACTAGACCAGCAGCCTGATCTCGGGGAGGTGGAAGATTAGCAATCTCCAATGTCGCCTGAGGGATGGGGACAACACCGTCTTGAGTTTCTGTTGGAGAGAAGCTGCCAAATTGTACTGACACCATATTGGCCACCACGGTTACCTCTTCAAAATCGATGGCCAGAGCGTTCGAATCGATGAGATGTTGGATGTATCGTTTCAGTTGGTAGCAGTCTTGTGTAGTATGGTGGACGTAGCGGTGGTAATGGCAGTACTTTGGGCTCTCCATTTTTGCCGGTTGAGGTTTCTGTCTTGGTGAAGGGAGCTGAATTCTGTCTTCTTGTATGAGCATGTCCAAGATGGGCTTGACATGGCCGTCTTCGAAGGAGTAGGTCATTTGAGGCCATTGTTTATCTGCCGATTTTGACTCAGGTTTCTGGGCTGTATCGGCCACCATAGCCTGCTTACCCTTGTTGTCCCGATTGTTGGTGGAGCTACCCCCATTGTTGTTGTTGGCATTAGGATGCCTGCCCTTGTTCTCTCCCTCTGGGATGTGCAATCCTAGTTGGCGAGCCTTCTTCAACCGTTCTTCGGCGCTAGTGGCACTTATGATAAACGTCTTCCAGTCCTTAAACTGACTTTCACCCATGCAGAGGTTGATTGTTGGAAGCAGTCTCTTTTGGCAAATCTCAATTAAGGAGGAATCCAAATTACCAGACGGTAACTTCATTGCGGTTTGGCGAAACCGCTCAATATAGTTCCTTGTCAGCTCCTTCTCCCCTTGGACGACGTCCATGAGGGTGGACATTATGACGTCATGTCCTACTTCGTAAAATCTCTCCAAGAACATGTGCTTGAAGCTGGCGAAGGAGTGGATGCAGTTGTCTGGCAGGTTGCGATACCAGTCGAAGGCGACCCCTTCCAATGCCACAATGAATAATCGTGTAAGGATGGCATCGTCATGGGGTAGATGGTCGGTAGTGACCTCGAAGTAAGTGATGTACCGACTTGCGAAGGTCTTTCTATCATATGGATTGATGTGGAATGGTTTATACTTTGGTGGGAAGGGAACATCTCTCCACGCAGCGGGATACGGTTGTCGTATCCTGAGGTCTTGGCAGTTTTCTCGGGCGTGGAACATGGCCCGGAGCTTCTGAACCTCTCTTCATGCCTCCCTGGCTTCGTCTGCAGCGGTAAGAGCTGACATTTCAGGGGGAATATTGCCCGAGTTTGGTGCCGCTGAGTTTGAGTCTGCATTGACCGTGGGACCGATGTTTGTTTGGCCAGGCGTCCCTCCTTACAGAGTAGGGAGGGCTGCTTTGATCTCGTCCGCAGATTTGACCAAAGTGCGCAGTATGGCCTCAAGAGTGTCGATGCGTTGGCGATCACTGGGACCATCCTGTTCGTCGTTTGTCATGAATGTCATCCTGACATGAGTAGAAGTGGAAGGGACGGTGGATGACGTGCCCTCCAAATCATATTCCTGTACCGAGAAGTCATCGGGGTATGTGGGAATGTCTTCCTCAGGTTCGGACTCAGAAGGAACAGTACCCCCAGTATTCGAGTTCGCCTCGTCTTGGGAATTGTGGATGTCCTCAGGGACATCGGGATTTGCTGTATCTGATGGGAGGGTTGTTTTCCCGGGCTCGTCTTCTTGGAACATCAGATTGTCGTGGATGTTCGGAGGAGTGCTACCCCAGTTCCAGCGACCCCTAGTAATGTGGATGATGAATCTCCCACTGTAGCAGATTTTGTCTTTGAATGGGTACCTTGGAAAACTTCGATGGTGGGCAACCGTTTAGACGATAATTTCTTAGTCATAGTGGTTGAAATCTTCGGGCTGGAAACGTTTGTCTTCTTCCCTCTCCCATCGGCGAGGATTTTCTGAGCAGAGTTGCAGGAGACGACGGGAGGTGCCTCATCCTCTGAACATGGTTGTTGCAGTCTTTGGAAGACGGACTACCGGTTTTCTCGTACCGTCGCGTTATTATAATAGCAGTTGACGATGATTTGGGTGCAGTGACGTCCGTGGGAGGACTCTTTGCACCCCGAGTCCCCCTCTCTTTCCTTGCGCTTGTGGAGGATAGCCTCACGCAAGTCAGACGGGTCTGAACCGACCATGTTTGCTCCCTGGATTTTGGAAGACTTTTGGGAACCACTCTGTCCATTTGCCGTCGGGGGCCGGACTCGAGTGGTTCTGTACAACTTCCCATCAGAGGTCCGCATAACGGTATGTGGAACGCTCGGATGGTCAGAGGTCGGGCCAACGGACTGAGCCTGCCAAGCTCGCGCTGCCCTAGACTTCTTCACTCTAGTGCGTGAGGGCACGTAGTAGGAAGAGTCTAAGTGGTGCTGGAGAGAGTCAGACATGTTTTCTCGGGAGCACGAGAGATCAGGAGCATAGGAGAAGCGATCGAAGACTGAGCCGCGTTGAGCAAGCGGCATACGGCTGGAATCAACAGTCTTCATACGGCTGGCAGTCGTAGCCGCATGTGCTTTCTTCATGCGGTTGGAAGTCTCAGCTGCATAGGTCTTCTCCATGCGGCTGGAAATCCTGGCCGCATGAGTGTTATGCATTTGGCTGGCAGTTTCGGCCACATGGACATCATTCATGCGGCTGGCAATCTTGGCCGCATGATTCTACGTTTTGTGGCTAGTACATTTGTTCGGTTTCTTCCTGGAGCACATAGGATCACTCTTTGCTCCTGCAAGTCCAGCATCGTAGTGCTTTCCTCTGCCGGACTTGGGGACAAAAGAGTCCTCTATGGCTTGAAGTGGGGCTGCATGAGAGTTGCCTTTTCCGTCTTGGGCAGCAGAGAGTACTTCGTCCAGGGCTTGGGAAGGAGCAAATGACTTTGGCCTACACTCCCTGTGAGCCTGTTTTGTGCGGGTTCGGTTCTGGACCGGGCTAGCGCTTCCTTTAGAGATCATTTCTTCGAACGGCTGTTGGTCGAAGCGGACGACCATCTTCTATTGTGTGGAGCCAAGTTTGGCTGCAGTCGATTGTGTCACCAACTCCTCAGCCGTGGAGAAGTTTGTCCCCAGCAGAGTTGCCATCGTGTTTGCCATTGATTGTAAAAGTACAGAACAATTTATATAGGAGGACTGAACTTAGACTCACAATACAAACTCGTTTGTACAAAGAAAGCCTAGGGACGAAAACCTAGGTACAGCAATCTAAGTACAATTGTTTATTTTAGATTCTGGGGGGTGAAAGCAACGGCAGCTCTGCCTTACTCCTTGGACGATCGGGTACAGCCTTGGCTCTGGAGAAGAACTGCTTGGCGTTGATGAAGAAATGCACTCTTTGTTCTCTCTGTATGCTCGTCTGGCCTGTATATTCTCTCTCTGATTCTCTCTGGATCCGAGCGTGGGGGAGCTTTGCAAGGGAATGGCACTTTGCTATTTATAAGAGTGGGGGGCAACATTAGGATTTTCAAAAGTCGGTGGTCTGAGAGTTAATTAATCTGGGTCGTCCATCTTGCATATAATATATTTAAGTAATTAATGTGATTGCATTAAATCTCTGTGGGCAATAAATGTTGATTGCCATAAATATTTACGACTTGTAATGGGCTGCCACGTGTCTAATTTGCTCGATTTGACTTGATCTGGGCACTTATTGCAACAAATCTGATTAGGATTTGTTAACACCCATAATTCTAGGAAGATAAGACTGCCACGTGTCTCAATCATCGTAAAAAGTGCCACGTATCTCCACTGGGCCATTTTGGCAAAGCCACAGATGAGTTGACCGCATGAGGCTAAACGGCCGCATGAAGATGGGCAGCCGCATGGGGATGAACAGCAGCATGAAGGTGGACAGCCGCATGGGAGTGGGCAGCCGCATGAAGTGGGCAGCCGCATGCTGATGGGCGGTCGCATAAGGGATGCAGCCGCATGAAGATGGGCGGCCGCATAAAGTGGGCAGCCGCATGAAGATGGGCGGCCGCATAAAGGATGCAGCCGCATGAAGATGGGCGGCCGCATAAATGCAGTAGCCATATGCCTCGGGATTTGATGGATTTTGCCAGCTGTGGGAAGATTTTCTCCTATTTCCTAGGAACGCGCCATTACGTCAGTCATTATTGCGCCTTTTTGTCAGAGCTGTCAGTCGTCAGGGCATTAAATGCAGCAAAAGACGAAGGGAAGAGCTATTTGAAGGCCACGTGGCTCCTCTCTGGGCCGCATGGAATTATTCGAGCTGCATAGACTCTTGAGCCGCATGGATCCATGAGCCGCATGAGCTCTCTGAGACGCATGGGGATGCTTAGCCGCATGAACCTTTCTTTATTCATTTCTATGCTTCTACAACTACCCTAGACCTTTTCGACTTAGCGCCCAAAGGCACATGGTAAAAAGAGTACAGACTGATATATCCCGCATCTTTAGTGGGCCGCATGGCGTCAGGCCCGCATGAGAGGCGGTCGAACGCAGAGCTTCTGGTAGGGCCGCATGAGACGTCCTGTCTGTGGGCATGATTGGTCGTCGTATGGACCATCTTCTTGCGACTATAGTTGGCTGCCGCATGGATCATATTCCTGCGGTGAGAGTTGGCTGCCGCATGAGTTGTCTTGCTGCGGCCAGAGTTGGCTGTTGCATGGGCAGACTACCCATCTCCTCTCTGTGGCCTCCTGTTTGTCCGCATGGAATACCCTTGTGCCCCCAAAAACTCAGCATCGTAGTGTTTTCCTCTGCTGGAATTGGGGACAGCGGGGTCCTCTGCGGTCGAAAACAGAGCCACATGAGAGTTTTGGTCACCGTCTTGGGCAGCAGATGGAGCTTCTTCGAGAACTTGGTCGGGGGCAACAGTTTTGCGCACCGACGCCTTGCGAGTACTCTTAGGGTTGGCTCGCTTCTGAGACGGACTAACGCTCCCTTCAGAGAGCAATTCTTCGAAGGCTTGTTGGTTGAAGTGGACCACAAGCATCTGCTGTATAGAGCCGAGCTTGGATGCGTCAGATTACGTCACCAACTTCTCATCGGAAGAGAAGGATGTCCCCAGCAGAGTCGCCATCGTGTTTACCATAAAAATCAACAACAGGTATTACAAAACACTGGAATTGATTGCAAACTCACTTGTACAAAGAAATGGCCTAGAAAGAATGCCTAGAAAATAATTCTGGGGGGTGACGGTGGAGGCTCGGGAAAGTGCTATCAACTCTGCCTTACTCTGTGGACTATCTGATGCAATCTCTAGCTCGTGAAGATATTGCTTTTTTCTTGAAGGTTGCCAGCCTTTTACAGGGGTGTGGCACCCTACTATTTATAATAGGATGGATTTTGATCCGCATAGATGGCTTACGACCACATGGATGATTAGCACGCGAAGACCCGCTCTTGGGCTACCATCTGTCGGTTTGTTGGGATTTTGTTGCAGCAAATCTGGGTAGTTGAGGAATTGGTCAGATTGCCACGTGTCCCGTTGCGTATAGCATTCTCAGTTTTTGATCATGCGAGGTCGCATGAGACTCATGCATGCGGCCTGGATCACAATTACTCCCGGCTGCCTGTAGTTCTGGAAATTTTGGGGCCGCATAAGCTGGGCCGCATGAGGTTCGTGCGGCTTGGATGACGCTTTTTTAGCCGTATAGAGACGTACGAACCCTGCTTTTCGGCGACGTCTCACGTCTTTTCTTTCTTGTCGAAGTGTCAGAACTGTCATGTTTTGCCTGGACTTGTCAGCTTTATCAGTCGAACTGCTCCTCATTGGTCACAAAATTTTCTTCTACAGCTGTTCGTCGATGTGCCGCATGTCTTTGAACAGTTATGCGGCTTTCCTTCATGCGGGCCTGTTTGGCCCGAAGTACCTATGCGGCAATTTGTAATACGCATGAACTCCATATTTTTCATTTTTCTACAGCATGATGTATTTCCTCCTAGGCCGAATCGGTCCCTAGGGCCCTAGGAACCGTCCGAAGAAACAATACCTTGTATACAAGTTTGCCCATGATCATGCGAATGCATGTCCGACTCGATCGTGTTCGAAGTCACATGATAAAAATATTAAGATAAGTAAAGCCAACATTTTTTATCTCATCTATCCAACATTACCACCTGTTCACTTGGTGATCTCAACGATCCCAAGCCTCATCATTTCTCATTGCATCAATCATTGCAACATTTCTCATATCATTCCTTTTTTAGAGGAACAAACAATATTTCATTCATCTCAATAGGACCTGCAGCATTTCATTAGGAATATTATTCTTTCTTTCGTTGCTTATAAAGAAACAGGCAACATCAACAGTTATGCAGAAGGTACATATTCTAGTGTTTTATTCAGTTCTTTATGTTAATAGCACAACAAGTTCATTTCTCATGTTTCAATCACGTAGCATCTCGTTACTCAAGTATTTCATTGCTTAAGAGTATTAACAGAGGGGATGTTAGCAATTCATTTCAAGCATCAAGTCACATTAGCAGTTCAAGTGTGATTCATTCAGCAGTTCAATATTCATGTCTTATTTATTTCAATAATTCTCCAAATAAGCATCTCTATTATTCAGCAACTAAAACATGGGACATTTAGGGACAATTCATAGCATCACGTTATTCAATTTATTAAGCATCCAGGAATAAGGAGGAAGGAGGACAGTTCCACTTGCCTTGCATAACGGTCTTCCTACTCCGATCATACTTATCTTTCGATGGACATAGCTCCACCGATGAGCCACATTCCAACACTTAATCCTGGCTACACATTCGACAACTCACGAGGTATTCATGACACGTCCAGTGCGGACACGAGGTGTGTGTTAGTGAGCAAAATACACAGTGCAGTGTGCGATATAAAATGCGTGCGGGCCTAATATCGTGTCCGACAGGAAACCCCTTGACACGAGGCTTAGGGTCTGACATGTCAGTCATGGCCTCCACCTCCCTGCCAAGTGGCAGCTGCCCAAGCGGCCTGTGCAAGGAGAAAAGCTCTTCGAACAGCAGGACACTGCCCGTATGTGCTGCAAGCGTGTTTCTACTACCAAAATACAGTCAATTAGCGACGGATAATTTTCGTCGGGATTAGCGACGGATTTATGGCAAATAGTCGACGGAGTACCGACGACATGCCGATACATTTTTTATTTTATTTTAAGGGGGAGAAAAGGTCGCTTATCCGTCGCTAGGGCGTCGGAGATATAGCGATGGATACACAGTCGTCGCTATGCAGTCGATTATTTTGCGGGAATTGTTGGGAGAAGTGGCGGGACAATTCTTCGACTACGTAGCGATGGATAGTCCGTCGGCAAGTATCAAATAGAGCGACGGATTAGCGACGGATAAAATTTGACGCAAGTCCCTCGCTAAATATACGTTCCAGACTTAAATTGAAACGACGGGGGGAACTTTTCATTCCTCCCAAATTTCACTCTCTCTCCTCTCTCTCTCTCTCTCGCAGCGGTCGGCGACCTTCCTCTCCTCTCTCTCTCCCTCGATGGTGATCGACGACCTCTGCTCCCTCTCTCCCAAAGGTAATCCCCTCTTTCTCTCTCTTTCGCGGTGGTCGTGGGTGCAGCGGGCCGGGGGCGTCGGGGGCTGCGACGGCGGCAGAGACTGCGGGGGCGACGGGTGCGTCGGGGGCTGTGGGGCAGCGGGGAAGGCGGGCGACGGGCGTGGGAGGGGTACGTGGCGTGCGCGGGCGTGGCGCGCTATGGGACAACGGGGGGGGGCGGGCGTGGCCCGGGCGTGGCATCGCGGGGCTGGGGGGGCGGCGGGGGGTGGGAGCCTAGTTAGCAATCACCCGAATAAAATACGTATTATACTGGCCCATATGATATGCATATTGTGATGTTCAAACAAAGACTTGGCCAGGCTATGTCGTTAATGGCTTCAAGTTTAAGGCAACTTAGAATGCTATAAATGGCAAATTTATCAATGACGGCATCAGTACCAAGGATTCCAGTGTTTGTATAAGAGGCACCATCTATGACGACGAACGGGACTTTGACTATTATGGACTGCTTCGAGATATTATAGATTTACAATATACTGGCCCATATGATATGTATATTATGATGTTCAAATGTGAGTGGTTCGATGCGACACCAAATATCGGTTGGAGAATCGATAAACAATTTGGATTTGTCGATATAAATCATCGCAGGAGGTATAAAGGGTCCGATACATTTGCGATAGCAAATCAGGCTGTTCAAATCTACTATACAAGCTACCCAAGGCGTCGTAGAGATCGATTTGACTGGTGGGCAGTATACAAGATTAAATCTAGAAATACATTCAACGTTGGAGACCCAGCATACCAAGAGGACCAGATCGAAAAGTCGTAATACTTGGGACAACAGTCGGATACAATGGATGTTGAAGATATTATTGAGGAAAATAGAGGGGAGAAAGATGTTGATACACAAGACTTAGCTGTCAACCAGGAGAGAAAGAGGCGTCTTGTCCCAAATATTGAGGCAGAAGAAGAATAAGAAGAAGAAGAAAAATTTGATGGGGATGAGGATACAGATGAAATCGACGATGAAGATAAGGATGAGGATGAGGAGGAGGATGATGATGAAGACGAGGCCGAGGATGAGAACGAAGATGATGATTAGGTTAAATATTGTTGTATATTAAAAATACTTCCAATTACGTGAATTAAGTTTGACCTTATAAAAGCAATTACATGAATTCATGTTTTTTTCGTTCGATTATTTACTTATTGCAGATGGCACACCTAGTCTTTTTCGTCGCGGCAGAACTCGTCTCCCTACTGGTGGTATGTATATTTTAGTTTAGAATTTTATATTCATTTATACTTTTATATTGTTAATTGTGTTTATGTCACGACCCGCACCCTAGAGTTAGGGCACGAGAACGTAACAACGCCCAGCCTACGCCGCAGTGTCGGCGGTAGAACGCTGTCCTAGGTCTCATGCATCTAACAGTATAAGACTAAACAGTTTATACTCCCTGAATGGGGGTGACATAGCAGATACAGACTCAATCACATCTAAGGTAGAGCATGATAAGGATAGATAAAACATGAAATCCAAAAGAGGTACAACAGAGAGAAATCTAAGTGTCTAAGATACACAAATCCAAAAATACAACTCAAATCTCTAAACTCAGATACAGTAATCCATAAAGTAAATACAACTCCAGACAATTGAAAATAGCTAACTAAACAACCTCTAATGTGTCTCCTCTAGGCTAGCAGGCAATCTCCAAGCTATCTGTAAAATTTATCAACAGGTCCAGTCAGGACAGGAGCGAGTACAGTACATCTCAACAATATCATAACAGGTTAGAAAATATAAACATGCTAGAGAGTAAGATACAAGATCTGAAAAAATAACATGATGAAAAAGAGAGAGACTGTAAGTAAATAGCTACACTATATAGAGAACTATCAGTGACTAGTGATTCAGAGCACAAGATGGTTATATAAACGGTACGATGTTGTACACGAGTAATCTACAGAGGTTGTACACGAGTAATCTACTGGATTGATTACATAACCACTTTTACTCTCCCGCCTCAATCAATACACAAGGATCTAGATATGATATGTTATTGCACACGAAGTATAGTCGAACACGAGATCATGTGAATACATGAATATATACGATTTTACACGATTTGTACACGAATGTCACGAATACAAGGAGTACACGATGCTCACGATAAAGTACACGAATACGAATACCCGATGTATCCGCTAAGGGGATAACATCGCACAACAAGATCCATATAGTACTAATCCGTGTTTCCAACGTGTCAGCATCATGTAAAGTAATCTAAAGCAGGAAATATAATCCTAAACAAGATATGAAATGATCAGAGAATGTACTCGCCTGGTGTATGAATGTCCAAAGTAAATATATTGTCCGAGGTGAGGTGTCTGGCTCCTAATCAGAACAGCACAAGTCACAACATGTCCAGAAGGGTAATATAAAGTACTACAATGCATTCTACATCTAGGTCAAACTAGGCCAAAGTCAACCCTTGGTCAACTCTGGTCAACTGCACTAGTCAAACTAGGTCAAACCAGGTCATGTCCTAACCCAGCAAGTCTTACTAGGCCTAACCAAGACTATCCTAGCAAACACACATCAATACAAGGCTATACAAGCCAACATACACCCAACTCTATATAGCATGCAATTATTCAATACTCAAATAGGCAAGAATTCACATTAGATATACACTAGGTAATCTATTACTTTAAGCTATACATGTCTACACATATATACACATGCATATATTGGTATTCAACATTAGGTCTATAATCATGGCATTTCAAATGGCTGTATAAACTTATATATTACAATACAATATGCTAACATATATATAATATACATACATAGCTAATTTAACTATATTCATAAATACTTATTTAAGAGGCTATGTGTGTGTATGTGAACATGGCAAAGGGGCAAGTGAGGGTTAAATGGGCATACATAGTGTATACATATCAAAGAGTGTCAAAGTGTAAGTGAACAAAGTGTCAAGTGTGATAGTGTCAACATAGTGTAAGGGGTACATGAGGTAATATAGGATTTGTGTTAACATAGAACATTACATCTCATTAACTTGTATATTGCATATATTACATTTATATTACATTACATTCATGCTTGCATTCATTCATCATTCATTTATTCTCTTGCACTACTATATGCACCATACATTACATACTATGGAACCTACATATTCATTACAAGCCATACTTATACATGCTTACATTAGATAGGATACTTACACCTCATACATCATTTATTTAAATATTTACTCATGCTTGCATTCTCTATTTAGTTACATAATGTATATATATTAACATGGGTTAAAATCAAATAGAATATTATATTACACACAAGGGTGCACAAAATGCATATGCCGAATAGTAACTCCTACTAATAATCAATACTGTACCAACTCAGCATGAATTAAATTCTAGGATTAATGTATGTTATAGATCTATGTGTTATCTTTCCGAAACTTCAAACGGATCGCGTTTTCGTTTCCGGAAACTCCCGAAATCGCGAAAACACCGAGAACGCATTTGTCTTTCGTACAGCTGACACTCAAATAATTCTCCAGAAAGTTACAGAATGAATTAGGCCTATTAATACATGTTTTTGGAAAGCTAACTTCAATATGCTTCTTTTAAAAAAAACAGGAGATTAAACCGAGCTTTGAGTTAGAAGTTATGACATTTCTAAGTTAGGGCTGAAATTAAAAACGTGGATAAAAATCATGACGGATTTGGATAGTTTGAGACAAAAGAACACAAGTATATAACATAATATATCAAGAACTCACTCTCTACACTAATATATATATATGAGACACTATAGAACACATCTTTAATACAAAAATATGAGATTAAACATGTAATAATTCATTCATAGATAACAACAACACATAGTGTGTCCAAATTTGGGATTTTCCCACATGGCCACAACCACAACACAAAGGACACTCCTATGATCTCCAAATGGACACAAATGGAGATACAACCATGGGGGTAATTCCTATGGGTTCAAAATAGACCTATATGCATGAGGAAATGAAAAGGGAAAGAGATTTATACCTCCCGGTAGATCGAATCGAATAAAAGCCTTTCTGGAGCGACACCGACACGTAGAGATTCCAAAAGGACACGAACGAGCTCCGAATCCTCCCAAACTTGGGTAGCTTCCTTCTTGGCTAGAATGGAGAAGGAAAGAAGAAGATTTGGTGGCGAAATGGATGGATTTGGTAGAGAAATTGCTAGGGATTGCTCTCTAGGAATTTGGGGAAGAACAAGAGAGAGAGAGAGAGAGTGGGTGAGAATAATGAAATGAACTTGAGCCTATCCTCTCCCAAAGTGGCTGGCCATATGGGGATATTTGTCCTATTATGGTAAGGTCCAAAATGCCCCCACTAACCTATTCTATGAGTATTAGGAAAGGGCTAATTGGTTGGGGCTAAATTAGTCATTCTAAAGTCTCTAATCACACTAACCTTATCCATAATAATTAGTCTAACCTCTAACTAAAATATTTTTATCATGTGGACTAAATTTCATATTATGTGGGCCATGCCTAACTAGTGTGTGGGTCCCACTAGAGTCAAACTACCCCCGGGTCCCCGTTTCAAGTCGGATTGAGTTGAAATTCGAACCCGACTCAAATAACCCCAAAACAATATCATAAATAATAAAATAATATCCAAATAATTCAAAGAGGTCAAATGAAAAAATATTCTTAGGCCAAAAATGACATTAAAATATCATAATCACATAGTTAGGCTCTAGGTCAAACAGTCTCTAGGGTTTCACTAGCAAAACGTCAAAACCACAAGTCATTGATTTAAATAATTTTAAAATGATTTAAAATCACCAAAAATTATATCATGAATTAAATATCATTATTAAAATAATTATAAACATGAAATTTTAAAATTACCCTCATTTGGGAAACTGGTGCTACAACTCTACCCACCTTAGAAAAATTTCATCCTCGAAATTTAAGATCGATAGTACTCCTTCTAGAGCCTCTAACCTATCCAATATCTAAGGTAACACTTCCTAACACTGGAATAATAAACGGACATCTAAAAAGTGTCAATCTAGGAATACCTCCAATACTGCTCTGCTGTACGACGGTAATGGAACTTCAATAAAATATGGACTGGAACCTATATCCAAGGGACTGGACCTATTTTAAAGTGGTCTTAACTAAGGATGGAAAGGAACTGATCATAGGCTATTGGTATGCTCAAACTATTATCTTCCTATTAACCATCTATTAATATATTCTATTACCATAGGACGATGCATTACTAAGACATATAGGCCCCTATCTCTCATAACACATTTATACTCACCAAAAGACTAGTACATCCTATCAAGGCTGATACTATAATCTCTCATAAATCTCATAAGCTACATGTTTATAGACACAGATCCCCACATCAAGGACTAACCTATATATATCTACAACAGATACTAATGGGGTGACGTCCATATTTCCCAACAATCAAGGTCTTAAGAAAATTTATCTAAATCATGCAATTTGAAGGAATAGTATACAAGGTCAGGGCATACCATAGCAGTTGGAAGTCTCACCTAGGTACACTAATCATTCTAGGTCAAAATAGTACTATGGTATCAACACACAAACAATCTAGGGTGTCTTAATTGGAAAGGTAAGGGAACAACAATCATCAAGGTTATAGGGCTGTCTACCATCCTATATAAAAATTGGTCATTAACAAGCAACTAAGAAATTATTAAAAGGTTACTATTCCATAAAATGGCAAAAATTGAAAATTTAGGCACAACAAATCACAAATAGATTTTTGTCTTGACACGATCTAAGTTGATCAATTTTGGGATAAAACGAGATTTGGACAAGAAGGAAAATCAATGAAATCAAAGTATGAGCACGACCATCCAATGATGGAGATTCAGGTCATGATTAAATTTAATTCGACTGAGTACGAATACGAGGTTCATAGGTGATGAAAAGATTTCAAGGAGAATCGTTAAGGTTGTCGCGAATGAGACTCTAGGGTCAAGTTTAACTATGTCTCCATTCTCGTAGATTGATACATAAAAAAGCGAACCAAAGTGCAATAGGTTGATCAGACCATCATGTACCGGTTCTGATTAGACAATATGTTAGTGGGTGGCCACCCAATAAAATATGTCATGACCAAGCTCGAAAATAGATAAGCATGCAAAACTAAGGCTAATTTAGCAGCACAAGATATAAGGGTGGTAATGATGAAAGGAATTACATAGTCCAAGGTTCTTAACCAAACGGGTCAAGTAATCAGATAAGGTACAAGGTTAAGCATCTAAGGAAACAAGCAGAACACCATCACATGTCGGATCGAAAGAATTGAGTCAAGGCTGGATTTCTAATTGAAATAAGAAGAAATTTAGTATAATGGTAGAGGTTATAGTTTAGCCAGTTGACCAGAAAATTATATCAAGAAAATAGAGTACAAGAAGACGGGTTTTAGTGGGACATGATATACCTACACGAAGGTGAGCTCGTCTAGGTCTCGCATATAAGATTTGTTGAAGGGTAACAGCTAGTATTACATTCCGAATATCAAAGTCACGATAAGGAACGTCAAAGGATCTCAATTAGAAAGTGGGAGTTCAAGAGGTGGTAATTAATGCACAAAAATAATGAAGATCGAGTTAGTCATCTGCTTCTGATACTCTTAAGTTCATCTGGTCATAACTTGCCAATCATATCTTTACCTCACCAGTCTCCATATAAAAATTTAACCTTTACTTAAACCCTTACCATGACTACCGTAGGTAATTCCCAATTTCCAAACACCACTCGTGAAGCACAGCCCTCACATTTAGGAATCAACATTAACCATTTATTTAAATTTCTAAGTTCTTTCACCTTATCTTAAATTTGACCCAAAACCTCTAAATCCCGTTTACGAATTCCTTGAACTTATTCAAATTGTTCTCCTCGTTTTATTTAATTTAAATATCTAGGCCTTACAAAACTTATCTTCCATCATAAAATCAACTTTCGTATTTTCTTCGACATACACCCTTGAATATTATTCTCCTAAAAATATTTCACAACAATCTCTAAACTTCCATAACTTTGTGTTCTCTCTATCCCTAGTCATTTCCTCGCAACATCTTGTTTAATATCCTTATTAAACACAATTAACTTCTCTTTTCCATTACTAACCTTCTACATAGCCTTAGGGTAAAACCTCCCAAGAATCAATAACCAGAATTTCGTAGTTCTCCAATCTAGGTTGACCTTGAATATCCTTATCAGTTTTGAATACACCTATAAACTATCTCATAACCCTAAAATTTTCTCTAAATGTGATTGTTTCCAGATTGGCAGTATACATCTCTTCATTCTATTCGAGACCTTTACCACATTTCTATCTCAAGTTTTCATATGGAACACTCCACATTTGATTTCCTTTAGATCATCATATAATAACCAGTTACGTATTCTCTGAGCTACATGATTTACGTCACTTCCTTAGCCTTCTCCATACAAAAGATACGAAGATTCAAGGGTTTCGAAGTACATCTGGTAGGGATGACAAGATATTGGTAATTAATGTAATGAGACAGAGTTTAAGATAAGAGGTAAATAAGAATGCAAGAGAATAATGGCGAGAATGAATAATGAAGATATGTTCCTTCTCATCGGTTCCAACGAGAGGAACCCATCAAGCTTAAATTCAATAGCAAGGAATGAGGGTGAATCCAAATAAGAGGAAAAAGAATTCCAATTGAAGTTTAAATGAGTTTCTCAGGGGTCGTCTCAGAAATCTCTCAAAGAATCCTAAGTGTGATTGAGTACCTTGGATTTAAAAATATTAATCTAAATACAAAATTAAATCAACAACTACAAAATTTTATCAAAATCATCAACTAATACCAGGATTCAAAGTTCTACAATGATCTATAAAATCAAATTCAAATCAAGGAAAAAGGTGAATCAAAATAAGGAAAAGGAGCTTAAATCGGAATTCAAAATAAGATTCTCAAGGGTCATCCCAGGAATCTCTCAAGGAATCCTAACAGTGATTGAGTATCCTCTCATCCTAACATCTTAATTTGTATATCCTATAGCAGGCTCGTAGTAGTACAACTAAGTCGTTGCGCTACTACAAAATCGCACTAATCCGAATCTCGACCTGCATGGACCACCACTAAAAACGTGTCACGATCCGCACACTAGAGTTAGGACACGAGAACGTAACAACGCCCAGCCTACACCGTAGTGTCGGCGGTAGAACGCTGTCCTAGGTCTCATGCATCTAACAGTATAAGGCTAAACAGTTTTTACTCCCTGAATGGGGGTGACATAGCAGATTCATACTCAATCACATCTAAGGTAGAGCATGATAAGGATAGATAAAACATGAAATCCAAAAGAGGTACAACAGAGAGAAATCTAAGTGTCTAAGATACACAAATCCAAAAATACATCTCAAATCTCCAAACTCAGATACAGTAATCCATAAAGTAAATACAACTCCAGACAATTGAAAATAGCTAACTAAACAACCTCTAATGTGTCTCCTCTAGGCTAGCAGGCAATCTCCAAGCTATCTGTAAAATTTATCAACAGGTCCAATCAGGACAGGAGCGAGTACAGTACATCTCAACAATATCATAACAGGTTAGGAAATATAAACATGCTAGAGAGTAAGATACAGGATCTGAAGAAATAACATGATGAAAAAAAGAGAGACTGTAAGTAAATAGCTACACTATATAAAGAACTATCAGTGACTAGTGATTCAGAGCACAAGATGGTTATGTAAACGGCACGATGTTGTACACAAGTAATCTACAGAGGTTGTACACGAGTAATCTACTGGATTGATTACATAACCACTTTTACTCCCCCGCCCCAATCAATACACAAGGATCTAGATATGATATGTTATTGCACACAAAGTATAGTCGCACACGAGATCATGTGAAAACATGAATATACACGATTTTACACGATTTGTATACGAATGTCACGAATACAAGGAGTACACGATGCTCACGATAAAGTACACGAACACGAATACCCGATGTATCCGCTAAGGAGATAACATCGCACAACAAGATCCATATAGTACTAATCCGTGTTTCCAACGTGTCAGCATCATGTAAAGTAATCTAAAGCAGGAAATATAATCCTAAACAAGATATGAAATGATCAGAGAATGTACTCGCCTGGTGTCTGAATGTCCAAAGTAAATATACTGTCCGAGGAGAGGTGTCTGGCTCCTAATCAGAATAGCACAAGTCACAACATGTCCAGAAGGGTAATATAAAGCACTACAATGCATTCTACATCTAGGTCAAACTAGGCCAAAGTCAACCCTTGGTCAACTCTGGTCAACTGTACTAGTCAAACTAGGTCAAACCAGGTCATGTCCTAACCCAGTAAGTCTTACTAGGCCTAACCAAGACTATCCTAGCAAGCACACATCAATACAAGGCTATACAAGCCAACATACACCTAACTCTTATAGCATGCAATTATTCAGTACACAAATAGGCAAGAATTCACATTAGATATACACTAGGTAATCTATTACTTTAAGCTATACATGTCTACACATATATACACATGTATATATTGGTATTCAATATTAGGTCTATAATCATGGCATTTCAAATGGCTGTATAAACATATATATTACAATACAATATGCTAACATATATATAATATACATACATAGCTAATTTAACTATATTCATAAATACTTATTTAAGAGGCTATGTGTGTGTATGTGAACATGGCAAAGGGGCAAGTGAGGGTTAAATGGGCATACATAGTGTATACATATCAAAGAGTGTCAAAGTGTAAGTAAACAAAGTGTCAAGTGTGATAGTGTCAACATAGTGTAAGGGGTACATGAGGTAATATAGGATTTGTGTTAACATAGAACATTACATCTCATTAACTTGTATATTGCATATATTACATCTATTATTACATTACATTCATGCTTGCATTCATTCATCGTTCATTTATTCTCTTGCACTACTATATGCACCATACATTACATACTATGGAACCTACATATTCATTACAAGCCATACTTATACATGCTTACATTAGATAGGATACTTACACCTCATACATCATTTATTTAAATATTTACTCATGCTTGCATTCTCTATTTAGTTACATATTGTATATATATTAACATGGGTTAAAATCAAATAGAATATTATATTACACACAAGGGTGCACAAAATGCATATGCCGAATAGTAACTCCTACTAATAATCAATACTGTACCAACTCAGCATGAATTAAATTCTAGGATTAAAGTATGTTATAGATCTATGTGTTAGCTTTCCGAAACTTCAAACGGATCGTGTTTTCGTTTCCGGAAACTCCCGAAATCGC
The DNA here is from genome assembly GCA_029216955.1 of Iris pallida. NCBI lineage: Eukaryota > Viridiplantae > Streptophyta > Magnoliopsida > Asparagales > Iridaceae > Iris > Iris pallida. Next base: position 1,824,070 of record JANAVB010034417.1, read on the forward strand.
GAAAACACCGAGAACGCGTTTGTCTTTCGTACAGCTGACACTCAAATAATTCTCCAGAAAGTTACAGAATAAATTAGGCCTATTAATCCATGTTTTTGGAAAGCTAACTTCAATACGCTTCTTTTAAAAAAAATAGGAGATTAAACCGAGCTTTGAGTTAGAAGTTATGATATTTCTAAGTTAGGGCTGAAATTAAAAACGTGGATAAAAATCATGACGGATTTGGATAGTTTGAGACAAAAGAACACAAGTATATAACATAATATATCAAGAACTCACTCTCTACACTAATATATATATATGAGACACTATAGAACACATCTCCAATATAAAAATATGAGATTAAACATGTAATAATTCATTCATAGATAACAACAACAAATAGTGTGTCCAAATTTGGGATTTTTCCACATGGACACAACCACAACACAAAGGACACTCCTATGATCTCCAAATGGACACAAATGGAGATACAACCATGGGGATAATTCCTATGGGTTCAAAATAGACCTCTATGCATGAGGAAATGAAAAAGAGAAGAGATTTATACCTTCCGGTAGATCGAATCGAAGAAAAGCCTTTCCGGAGCGACACCGACACGTAGAGATTCCAAAAGGACACGAACGAGCTCTGAATCCTCCCAAACTTGGGTAGCTTCCTCCTTGGCTAGAATGGAGAAGGAAAGAAGAAGATTTGGTGACAAAATGGAAGGATTTGGTAGAGAAATTGCTAGGAATTGCTCTCTAGGAATTTGGGGAAGAACAAGAGAGAGAGAGTGGATGAGAATAATGAAATAAACTTGAGCCTATCCTCCCCCAAAGTGGCTGGCCATATGGGGCTATTTGTCCTATTATGGTAAGGTCCAAAATGCCCCCACTAACCTATTATATGAGTATTAGGAAAGGGCTAATTGATTGGGGCTAAATTAGTCATTCTAAAGTCTCTAATCACACTAACCTTATCCATAATAATTAGTCTAACCTCTAACTAAAATATTTTTATCCTGTGGAATAAATTTAATATCATGTGGGCCATGCCTAACTAGTGTGTGGGTCCCACTAGAGTCAAACTACCCCCGGGTCCCCGTTTCAAGTCGGATTGAGTTGAAATTCGAACCCGACTCAAATAACCCCAAAACAATATCATAAATAATAAAATAATATCAAAATAATTCAAAGAGGTCAGATGAAAAAATATTCTTAGGCCAAAAATGACATTAAAATATCATAATCACATGGTTAGGCGCTAGGTCAAACAGTCTCTAGGGTTTCACTAGCAAAACGTTAAAAACACAAGTCATTGATTTAAATAATTTTAAAATGATTTAAAATTACCAAAAATCATATCATGAATTAAATATCATTATTAAAATAATTATAAACACAAAATTTCAAAATTACCCTCATTTGGAAAACTGGGTGCTACAGTTTATGTGTTCTATTTACAGGTCATGATGGCTGGCCGTGGTCGTGGTTCTGGTAGTGGTCGTGGTGCTGGTGCTGGTGCTGGCGGTGGTGGTGGTCGTGTTCGTGGTCGTAGTGGTGCTGGTGGTCATGGTCGCATTCAATATTCCTGGGATGTGACCCCATCCAGCGAGCCCGACCCGGAGAGTATTCGGGCACAGACGCATCCCTCCGTCGATCGACTACTTCATCGAGGCATGAGTCTGGATCTGCTAGTGGATCCATTCCGCTATCGGACCCACCAGCGGATCCACCAGTGGATCTCCTAGTTACTGTATAGTGGGCTCCAGAGTACCCCCATACTCGATTCCATCCGGTTACTGGAGAGTACATGCGCGGACCCGCGGATCCTCCGACGGCACCAGAGAGGCCAAGAGGCGAGTTCTGACGAGAGCTATGGCCCACGGGGACCTCGTAAGTAAATTTAAGATAATTTATTAATTTGTTTTCATTTATTCAAGTTAATAATCTAGTCGTTTCTTCTTTGTATATTTTTTCCATTTAATGTTGCCAAGGCTCTTGGAGAAATTATTAGGGCTAACTTCCATGGTCCCTACCTCAACTTTTCGTCGGTGCCCCCAAACTTGAAGTATGTCTGGCTCGACGAGTTGAGGGTATATATCTATATCTTCTAGTTAATTATTAGTTACTCTTTAATCAACCATTTTTTAGATTACGTGATAATTGAATTTGTATGTTAGACGACGTATTGGTGGCCCCCCCATCGCGAGGACGCGATCCGCAGGACCTACAGAAGCGCTACCTCGAAGAAGATACGGGATATGATTCATGACATAAAAATGGGGCAGACGAGGCCGAATTAGATCCGACAGGACTATTATGAGGACCTCTTAGATATGATGAATACTCCTGCGTACAAGGAGAAATCGGAGAAGGCGAAGGCGAACCGACGGGCCGCGGAGCTTCATACGGGGAGATCAAGGCCCCACGCAGCAACGCTTGCAGATCTGGTGAGATATCGTAGATTCATTTCACTTTCGAATTAGGTATTATTAATATACGGAGTTAATTTAAGTTCTACGAAAATTTTGTATGCAGACCCAACGGGCGGTGAAGGATGGAAGGGTGCCAGAATCGGTCACCATGCACGACGTATTCCAGCATACGCACAAAAAATGGAAGGATGGGAGCTTCGTCGACGAGAGGGCCAAGAAGACTGATGTAAGTACATATGTTTATGAGATTTACGTTAGAATTAAAAGTATTCGGACTATAACTTAGGTAAACTTAGGATTCACACTTAGCTTAGTGAAACATAGGATTTAAATTACAACATAGGTAAATCTTATAATAAAAACACAATCATTTGATAGGCTGCGTATCGTGAGGCCCTTAGTCGGGCTCAGTTAACTGACACCGAGGATGTCGGTAAAATGACGCCCGCCCAGACGCCCTCTTCTTTGGCCGCTCGCAACGACTAGTTCGTAGATACCGTCGGCGGCTTTAAGAAAGGGCTCCTGTATGGAGTCGGCTCCCTAGGGCCGTTGCACATGGCGACTCAGAGATTTCCACCGACACTGTGTCCTCCCGCGGCCCCGGCAGACGATGATGTTAGGTCGCAGCTTACGCAGCTGCACGAGGCGGTGTCGTCCTTGTGGGAGCAAATTGCCACGTACTTTCTGCCTCCGTCTGCTGCTCCCGGTCCTTCTTTCGTCGGTCATCTTTCTTTTGACCCTGCTGCCCCTCTGGTATCGCCTCCGACTGTGACGACACTCCTTGATCTCATGTCGCCAGAGCAGCTATGCCGAATTTCGAGCACTGTCCTCGAAGGCTTGCCGCCGTACCTGGTTGAGCAGTATATTTGTCGGGCGCAGGAGGGATTACCACTACCGGATAATCGAACTCCTCCTCCTTGAAGTATTGTATAAGAAAATTTGGAATATTTGTCTGAATTTTGGAATATTTGTGGGAATTTTGGATTATAACGACAGATATTAGTTTATGATTTCAGAATATTTGTGATAATTTTATATTGGTTTGGTTTGGTCTATGTGATTCTTGGATAATTGGTGTGCATTAAATTCGTATGTGCATATTTGGTCTATGTGATTCTTGGATAATTTGTGTGCATTATATATTTGTTCTATGTGATTGTTGGATAATTGGTGTGCGTTATACATTGGTTTGGTTTATGCATATTTGTGTGAACAGGGAAAGCTCTGCATTTTTTTGAAAAAAATCTCAGTTAGCAACGGACTAGTGACCGCTTAGCGACGGATGTTTCCAGTTATCCGACTACTTTTCGACGGAATATCCGTCGCTACTTGGAGAATTAAAACTGTTTCCAGTTAGCGACGGGTGGTCGATGGATTCGCGTCGGACAATCCGTCGCCAAGGTTCTGGAAATACCTAGTTCGACTGAAAATCGACGGAACATCCGTCGCCAAGGTTCTGGAAATGCATGACATTTCCAGAACCATAGCGACGGATTATCCGCCACAAGTCAGTCGCTAAGTCGACGGATGAGTGACGGATTATCCGCCACATATCCGTCGCCATGGTTCTGGAAATGTCAAGCATTTCCAGAACATGGTCGACGGATCATCCGTTAGGATTCTATCGCTAATCCGTCCTTTGTTAGCGATGGCGATCGACGGAATAGCGACGGAACGATTCACTCTGATACGTTGTTACAACGTTTTACCGACGGACAGTTCCGTCACTAACGTCTACACAGTTCAGTATTTAATACTTGAAATCGACGAAAGACCATCGGAAAGTCGTCGCTAATGCATCCTATTGTGACGACGAAGAGTAGTCGCTATTCCATCGCTTGACGACTACTTAGCGACAGAGCTTTATTAGCGACGAGCTGATTGCCGACGGATTATTTTGACCAAGATCCGTCAGTAATCGGTCACTAATACTGATTGCCGACGGATGGGCGACGGATTGGCCGTCGCTAAATCGACATATTTTTGTAGTATCGTGTCCTATTTGGACACGGACACGGCTCGAAAATCAACTCAGTCCATAGGGAAAACAATATAAATTTATAAACCAATAATTCCTTTCAAATACTTTTCAAAAATAGCAAAATAAATTCTATTGTGGCATTCTAACAAACCCTTACAAATAGAATATGATACGTGTCCGATACGGACACGAAATCAATGCAAAACTTTACCAAACACACACCACAGCTAGGGACACCTAGATCTAGGCTATCTTGCAAAGAAATCAATATTAAATGATAGTTTGAGGTATTTACCTATAGAGTATCAATCTCAAAGAAAAGCCCCAAATAGGAAGATTCCTCTTGCAAGCCAAAAGCTCCAAATTGTACCAAATCTGAGATTTCTCTCCATGAACAGAAAATAGAGTGGGATTAGGTTCTAATGCAAGAGACTAGAGTCAAAAATGAATTAAAAATAAAAGAGTTATGGATTGGGAAAGAAGGACCAATACCTCTTTCTTTCCAAAAGTTGTTGTGATGCAAAAGAGGCAAGAACTAGGAAGAGAGATTAAATAGGGGAATCCCTAGGTGGCCGGCCATGTAAGGAAGGAATTAGGGTTAGAGTTATGACTAATAGGCTTGGGCCAAGTTTCAACGCTAAATGAAATCAATCCATAAGTCAAAAGTCTATGAACCAAAATCATTTATTCTCTATATGAAACTTGATTCAAAATAACTTAACTTGGGTTGAATTAAGTTAGAGTAGGGTCCCACCATGCTAATCAAGTCACCATAGCTAAAATCAACATCTAGGTTAGTCTTCAAAGTCCTAACTAGCAAAGGTCAAAAATAACGACCATCACTCCAATAATTCAAAATAAATTCTAAATGACCAAAATATTCTCAAGCTAAAATGTGGTAGTGACAAATCTACCCTCCTTAAAAGAATTTCTTCCTCGAAATTGAAAGGTAAAACTAAACTAATAAGAAGGATAGAGAATCATACCTCAAGGTCCAAAAAGATATGGCTATCGCTCGCGCATCTCATCCTCCTGCTCCCAGGTAGACTCTCCTGGAGAATGATGCCTCCATGCAATGCGAACCAAGGGTATCACTTGGTTTCTTAGTACCTTCTTCCGGCGATCGAGAATCTCCACTGGCTGCTCTAGATAATTGAGAGTAGGCCCCACCTTAATCTCCGAATGGTCGAGTACATGGCTAGGATCAGCCACATACCGTCTCAACTGTGATACGTGGAATACGTTGTGGACACCCACTATTGCAGGTGGAAAGTCTAGCCTGTATGCTACGTCATCGACTCTTCCGCTGATCACGAAAGGTCCGATAAAGCGCGGGCTAAGCTTTCCACCTCCACCAAAACGTATGGTACCACGAGTCGGAGATATCCTCAGAAAAACCAGGTCTCCAACCTAAACACAAACAAGGTCTCAAGTTACAAAATAATCAAACATGATCAAACAAACACAAATAAACAACCTACTTCTAATATGTACCTCAAACTCCAAAGGCCTCCGGTGGCTATCGGCCCAATGCCGATGTCTGTCCTGCGCCACGCGAAGTCTGTCCCTGATGAGCTTCACCTTCTCGGCTGCATCAACAATTATTTCAGGTCCCTATAATGCTCTCTCTCTAACATCATCCCAAGATAAGGGTGTACGAAATTTACGCCCGTACAGTGCCTCGAAGGGTGACATCTCAATGCTGGCTTGAAAACAGTTGTTCTAAGCAAACTCCACCAAGTGCAGGTGATCCTTCCAGGATCCTCCGAAATCCAAGACACACGTCCGTAGCATGTCCTCGAGCGTCAGAATAGTCCTCTCCGACTGTCCGTCCGTCTAAGGATGGTATGCAGTACTAAACTTGAGCTGAGTGCCCAAACTAGTCTGCAGACTCCGCTAGAAATGGGAATTAAAGCGACTATCCCGATCCGAGATAATGCTGACTGGAACTCCATGAATCCTGACAATCTCTCGTATATACATCTCTGTAAGCATCTCAGTAGACATACCCACTTTAAATGGCAAAAAGTAGGCTAATTTGGTCAACCTATCTACGATGACCCAAATTGCGTCTTTCTCTCCTGGTGTACGCAGCAAAACAGAAACAAAATCTACCGTGATGTGCGCCTACTTCCACTCTGGAATGGGCAATGGCTGCAACAAACCTCCTGGCCTCTGCCTTGACCTGCTGACTGACCAAACATCTGGCTATGAAGCGAGATACCTCCCGCTTCATCCCATACCACCAAACGTGCTCCCTCAGGTCCCTATACATCTTGTTGGCACCTGGATGTATAGAGTACTGAGATCGGTGGCCTCAAGCATGACCTGCTCCCTGAGCTCTCCACTGGGTACACATAGCCTGGAACCGTACCTCAAAGTGCCATCCTCTGCAAGAGTAAACTCATCATCCACTAGTCTTGTTCGAACCTGCTCTCGGATACACCGCAGAGCAACATCCTTGAACTTCGTCGACTTGATCCTCTCCATCAAGTCTGACTGAATCTGAAGACCCCACATCTGCATCTAAACTCCTGGCACAATCACCTCAATCCCCAGGCTCTCCAAATCTGCTAGCAAGTGATGATCCATATTCAAACACATGGCTGTCAGATACCTACTCAAGGCATCGGCAAACCACGTTGGCCTTTCCAGTGTGATACTATAGTAAAATATCGAAGTCCTTCATCAAAACCACCTACGCTGCATTATGTTGAGATCCTTCTGTGTAAACACATACTTTAAGCTCTTATGATCTGTGAAGATCTCCACCCTTTCTCCGTGTAAGTAGTGTTTCCATAACTTCAAAACAAATATCACTGCTGCCAACTCCAAGTCGTGGGTAGGGTAGTTCTTCTCATAGAGACGTAACTGCCTGAAAGCATAGGCAATCACCTTCCTATGCTGCAAGAAATAACTAAAACCCTTTCCTGAGGCGTCACTGTAGATAGTGAACCCTTCTGATCCTGATGGCAATGTCAGAGTCAGAGCTGTCGTCAGCCGCTTCTTTAACTCATCAAAAGCGACCTGACACTCCTCTGACCAAACAAACTCTGCATCCTTCCGGGTCAGCCTAGTCAATGGCTCTGCAATCCAAGAGAAATCCTGTATGAACCTCCTGTAATAGCCTATAAAGCCCAAGAAGCTCCTGATCTTTGATACTGAACTCGGTGCCGACCAAGCCTCAACTGCTGTGATCTTTGTAGAAGCATGGAAAAGAATAAAGAAAGACCTATACGGCTCCGACAAAAGGATCCCTATGCGGCTCAGGATCCCCATGCGGCTCAGAAGTCCATGCCGCTCAGGGGTCCATGCGGCTCGGATAGATCCATGCGTCTCAGAAAGAAGCCACGTGGCCTTCAACAGTTCTTCTTTACATTCGGCTGCATTTAATGCCCTGACGGCTGCTCTGACAAATAACAGCTATGACAGCTCTGACATAAGGATGTAATAATGACTCTGACATGATGGCGTGATCCTAGAAAAGAGGAGAAAATCTTCTTACAGCTGGCAAAATCCACCAAGTCCCGAGGCCACTCCATACGGCTGCCCATCTGCATACGGCTGCCTATTCGTATCACCATGCGGCTGCCCATCTGCATGCGGCTGCCTATCCCCATACGGCTGCCCATCTGCATACGGCTGTCTATCCCCATGCGGCTGCCCATCTGCATGCGGCTGCCTATCCCCTTGCGGCTGCCCTTCTGCATACGGCTGCCTATCCCCATGCTGCTGCCCATCCCCATGCGGCTGTCCATCCACGTGCGGCTGCAGGTTTCATGCGGCTGAGAGGACCCCCCCATATTCGGCTCGGCCAGGATGGTCCAGTTGAGATACGTGGCGCTCTTCGCTATAATTGAGACACATGGCAGTCTTATCTTCTCTAGAATTATAGGTGCTAACAAATCCTAACAAAATCAGATTTGTTGCGATCGTCATAATTGCCCAGATTAAATCAAATCAAGCAAATTGGACACGTGGCAGGCTATCACAAATCACGAATATTCATAGCAATCTACATTTATTGCCCACAGAGATTTGATGCAATCATATTAATTGCTCAAATTCATTATATTCAAGATGAATGGCCCAGATTAATTGATCCTTAACCGCCGACTTCTGAAGGAGGCAATCATTTGTAAACCCTAATGAGCACACCCCATTCCTATAAATAGCAAGGTGTCATTTCCTTGCAGAAAGCAGAAGAGGAGAGAAGAGCAGAGAGAGAGCAGAAAAAAGAGAGAGAGAGCACTACAGAGACATCCAGAGATCTAGCAACCGAAGGCGCAAGGGAGTCTCCCCACACGTCCAAGAGCACTTCTTCACCAGAGCCAAGGCTGCGTCCGATCGTCCAAGGAGTAAGGCAGAGCTGCCGTCGCTTTCCCGAGCCTCTACCGTCACCCCCCAGAAAAAACTAAACAATTGTAGTTAGATTGCTGTACCTAGGTTTTCGTCCCTAGGCTTTCTTTGTATGAGCGAGTTTGTATTGTGAAGTAAAAATCCAGTCCTCCGATTTAATTGTTCTGTTCTTTTATAATCATTGACAAACACGATGGTGACTCTGCTGGGGATAAACTTCTCCACGGCTGAGAAGTTGGTGATGCAATCAGATGCAGCCAAACTTGGCTCCACACAACAGAAGATGGTCGTCCGCTTCGACCAACAGGCGTTTGAAGAAATACTCTCCGATGGGAGCGCTGGCCCGGTCCAGAAGTGAACCCACACAAAGAAGGCTCGCGGGGAGTGGAGGCCAAAATTATTTGCTCCTCTCCAAGCTCTGGACGGAGTACTCTCTGATGCCCAAGACGGCGAAGGCAACTCTCATGCTGCTTCACTTAAAGCCATAGAGGACTCTGTTGTCCCCAAGTCCGGCAGAGGAAAACACTACGATGCTGGACTTGAAGGAACAAAGAGTGATTCTATGTGCTCAGGAAGATGCCGAACATTCATGCGGCCAAGATTGCCAGCCGCATGCACGATGTTCATGCGGCTGAAACTGCCAGACAGATACAGAATACCCATGCGGCCAAGATTTCCAGCCGTATGAAGAATACTTATGCGGCCGAGACTTTCAGCCGCATGAAGAAAGCCCATGCGGCTACGATTGCCAGCCGCATGAAGACTGTTGATTCCAGCCGCATGCTACCCGCTCCACGCGGCTTAGGCTCAGTCTTCGATCGCCTCTCCTATGGTCCTGATCTCTCATGCTCCCGAGAAAATATGTCTGACTCTCTGTAACACCACTTAGGCTCTTCCTACTATGTACCCTCACGCACTAGAGTGAAAAAATCTAGGGCAGCAAGAGCTTGGCAAGCTCAGTCCGTTGTCCCTACCTTTGACCATCTGAGCGCTCCACATACTGTTATACGGACCTCTGATAGGAAGTTGTACAGAACCACTCGAGTCCAGCCCTCGGCGGCAAACGGACAGAGTGGTTCCCAAAAGTCTTCCAAAACCAAGGGAGCAAACATGGTCGTTCTAGACCCATCCAACTTGCGTGAGGTTATCCTCCACAAGCGCAAGGAAAGAGAAGAGGCCTCGGTGTGCAAAGAGTACTCCCACGGACAATACTCCACCCAAATTATTGTCAACTGCTGTTGCAACAGCACGATGGTACGAGAAGACCGGCAGTCCGTCTTCCAAAGATTACAACAGCCGAGCTCAGGGGATGAGGTGCCTCATGTCGTCTCTTACAACTCTACTCAGAAAATTATCGCCGATGTGAGAGGGAAGAAGATAAACGTTTCCAGCTCGAAGATTTCAACCACTATGCCTAAGAAACTGTCGTCTAAACGGTTGTCCACCACCGAAGTTTTCCAAGGTACCCATTCAAAGACGAAATCTGCGACAGTGGGAGATTCATCATCCGTATTACTGGGGGTCGCTGGAACTGGGGGCAACACTCCTCCAAACTTCCACGATAATCCGATGTTCCAAGGAGATGAGCCCGAGAAAACAACTCTCCCATCAGATACAGCAGGGTCCGACGTCCCAGGGGGCGTCCACGACTCTCAAAACGAGGCAAGCTCCGAAGCTGGGGGTACTATTCCTTCTGAATCCGAACCAGAGGAGAATATTCCCACATACCCCGATGACTTCTCGGTATAGGGGTATGATTCGGAGGGCACGTCTTCCACCGTCCCTTCCACTTCTACTCATGTGAGGACGACATTCATGACAAACGACAAAAAAAATGGTCCCAATGATCGCCAATGCATCGACACTCTGGAGGCCATACTGCACACTTTGGTCAAATCGGTGGATGAGATCAAAGCAGCTCTCCCTACTCTACAAGGAGGGACGCCTGGCCAAACATACTTGGGTCCCGCGTTCAATACGGACTCGAACTCAGCGGCACCAAACCTGGGCAATAATCCTCCTGAAATGACGGCTCCTACCGCTGCAGACGAGGCCAGGAAGGCAAGAAGAGAGGTCCAGGATCTCCGAGCCATGTTCCATGTCCGAGAAAACTGCCATGACCTCAGGATACGACAACCGTATCCCGCTGCGTGGAGAGATGTTCCCTTCCCACCAAAGTATAAACCATTCCACATCAATCCATATGATGGAAAGACATCTGCAAGCCGGTACATCACCTACTTTGAAGTCACAACCGACCATCTGCCCCATGACGATGCCATCCTTACACGATTATTCATCGGGGCATTGGAAGGGGTCACCTTCGACTGGTACCGTAACCTGCCAGACAACTGCATCCACTCCTTCGCCAGCTTCAAGCACATATTCTTGGAAAGATTCTATGAAGTAGGACAGGACATCACAATGTCCATCCTCATAGACATCGTTCAAGGGGAGAAGGAGCTGATAAGGAACTATATTGAGCGGTTTTGCCAAACCGCAATGAAGTTGCCATCTGGTAATCCGGATTCCTCCTTAATTGAAATTTGCCAGAAGAGACTGCTCCCAACAATCAGCCTTTGGATGGGCGAAAGTCAATTTAAGGACTGGAAGACGTTTATCATCAGTGCCACTAGAGCCGAAGACAGGTTGAAGAAGGCTCGCCAACTGGGATTACACATCTCGGAGGAAGAGGACAAGGGCAAGCGCCCTAATACCGACAAAAACAATGGTGGTAACGCCTCCAACAATCGGGACAACAAGGGCAAGCAGGCTATGATGACTGACACAGCCCAAAAACTCGAGTCAAAATCGGCAGACAAGCAATGGTCGCAAATGACCTACTCCTTCGAAGACGGCCATGTCAAGCCCATCTTGGACATGCTCATACAAGGAGATAGAATTTAGCTCCCTCCACCAAGACGGGAACCTCGGCCGGCAGAAATGGAGAGCCCAAACTACTGTCATTACCATCGATACGTCCACCATGCTACACACGACTGCTACCAACTAAAGCGATACATCCAACATCTCATCTATTCGAAGGCTCTGGCTATTGATTTCGAAGAGGTGTCCATGGCAGCCAATATGGTATCAGTACAATTTGGCAGCTTCCCTCCAACGAAGACTCAAGACGGCGTGGTACCCATCCCTCGGGCGACAATGGAGATTACTAATCTTCTACCTCCTCGAGATCGGGCTACTGGTCTAGTACCCCTCACCACGTCACGAGGGAAGGTCATGTGGTTCCATCCAGACTTGGTACCTGAAGTGACTCAGTCCGTACCACTCCCCATTGGCAAGAAAGAGAGTAGAAAGGTCGGATCCTGCCACACAATTTCAGCAGATGTCGAAGAAGCCACAGTTGTCGTCACTCGGTCAGGTGCTCAATCCCAACCTATGCCAGATAACTCGACTAAAGAACATCAGCCGGCTACTGCTGACGCTTCGGGACCTTCTCAGCCTCCGACGACCGACAAGCCTAGGCCGAAGGAGACTCGCTGTGACAAATCCCTCTAAAAAAAGGCACCTCATGGACTGGAAAGGCCCTTCAACTTTGACATCTTGGCACAATTGGCCAACACAGCGGCCAAATTGTTATTATATGAGCTCCTGAGACTCTCTAAGGATGTTTGCACGGCTTTGAGCGATGCACTCCAGAACGTCGACGCATATCTAGCTCAGGTCAACCTCACGGGAGATAGCCCGCCTGCAGATCTCCAAGACAGTGCTTGCACAGGAGCAATACCTAATATTGTCTTCATGCCACAGGATATGCTCATCAAAACCAATCTACATGATCGTCCGTTATACTACATTGGATACATCGGTGACGTAAAGGTGGATCGGATGCACATTGATCCTAGTTATTCCATAAGCATCATCCTTAAGGGTCTGTAACATTATCTCCGCATCCCTATGCATAGTCTGACGCTGACAAGCACCGCCATCAGCGGTTTTAATTCGGCCATGATCTACCCGATTGGGAAGACTCGCTTGAAGTACCAAATTGGCGATCTTCAGTCAGAAGTGACCTGTTACGTCATAGATGCGAATACTTCCTACAATATCCTCCTAGGGCGCCCTTGGATTCATGATTACATGATCGTGCCTTCCACGCTGCACCAGTGCTTCAAGTATGTTGACAAACACGGCTTCGTGAGGACAGAATTTGTCGACATCGATCCCTTCAAAGGGGTCAAATCCTACTACTCAGACTCCTGCTTATACAAAAAGTCGAAGAGGCACCTTGGCGAAGGAGATGTGCAAGCTCGAACTGAGACAACAACAGGATCAAAAGAACCTATGATGATCCACCTCGAAGCTCGCAAACCTGGCAAGACCGCACCCCTTACGGCCGCTCTGCGTAAGGATGCAATCAGTCTATCGACACAAGAGGGACAAATGATAATCCGGCTGCCAAGGTTCGGCCAAGCACCAAGACCCACAATGGAGCCACTGACAATCAAACTGCCTAGAGTCGGCCAGCCACAAACAGAGAAGCTCAATCCTTCTGACAAGCCAATGACGATACGTCTTCCCAAAAAGAATCGTCAGCCCGGTGCAAAGTCTGGGGCTTCTAGTGAGCCAACCACTCCCCGTCCAGCATCGAGTACCAGACTGGGAGTTGCTAGTTTGCCAACGACTCCACGTTCTGCTCCACCGCCAGAACCCCTGATGATCAAGTTGCCCAAGTCATCCTCTCAGTCTTCATTTATACAGGGGGTGGACGAAGAAGAACCAGAACTGGCCAAGTATGTGGCTGCTCACACTGATGTTCCATTCGCAGATGATGTAATCTCATTAGAAAAGATACCTTACTTCATCAATAAAGGTCTATCTTTGAACTATATCGAGCTTAATAAGCTTTGTACAATGTATGCTATGGAGCACGGTATATGCACTCACCTACACACACAGGTGACAAATATTTACACCGCAAATCAACTCACTCCCATGGAAGATGCTTACCGCATAATCGAGGAAAGGAATCACCTAATCATCTTCGGCCCGAAGAATAATCCAGAGCCCTTCAAGATGGAAGAAGATGAGCTCGAACCCGACACTGGGAGTTTGCCCCTTTATCTGTATAGTTCCCAATTCAAGTACCTTATGCAAAAACAAGGATATGATCTGGGAACTACACTAGGCTTGAACTACGACACTGGATGATGGTTACCCTTACAATCGCCAATCCCAGTTGGGAAACCACGAGATTACTATAACAAGACCAGACGTGGGATAGGTTATGTCCCTCTGACAACACCCGAAAGCTCAGACGAAGAATGCGACTGGCACTCACACTCAACCGGATCATCCACTTCTGATTCGGATATCAGCATCGGGGACATGCTCAGGCAAGTCTGGTCCGTCAATATGGCACTTGCCAATGCCTACGAAGAAGATGAAGATATTCCCGAACTTCTTGAGCTAGAGCCATGGGCACAACAATTAGATGCGCTGTGGGAGGAGCGGTTCAAACAAATAGAGCCTCCCATCGAGGATGAGGTTGTACAAGTTGATCTCGGTGATGAATCCTCCCCAAAACCTATTTTCGTCAGTAAGAATCTGACTGATGAAGAGCGAGAATCACTACTTGAACTTGTCAAAGAATATATTAATGTGTTCGCCTGGAGCTATGAAGACATGCCAGGACTAAACCCCGATGTTGCTCTTCACAAGCTTAATATTCGGCCAGATGCAAAGCCAGTCAAATAACAACAACGACGCTTCCGCTCAGGCATCATGGATGCGATCGAAACCGAAGTTAACAAACTGATAGTCATTGGCTTCATTCGTGAGGAACAACATCCGGACTGGGTCGCCAATATAGTACCGGTCCTCAAGAAGAATGGGAAGATTAGAATCTGCATCGACTTCCACAATCGGAATGAGGCGTGTCCCAAAGACGAGTTCCCCCTCCCTATCACAGATATCATGATTGACAACACCTACAGCTTCGAACGTATATCGTTCATAGATGGCTTCTCGGGGTATAACCAAATCAAGATGTCTTCCGACGACGAAAAGCATACATTATTCCGAACACCAATAGGCACGTTCTGTTACACAGTCATGCCTTTCGGTTTAAAGAACGCTGGCACCACATATCAAAGAGCCATGAGTATCATCTTCAGGGACCACTTGCGCAAGACCGTGGACTGCTATGTTGATGACATCGCCGTCAAGAGTCGCTACAAGGGAGACCATCTGCATGATCTGAGGACGGTATTCGACCTGATGCGAGTGCATAATTTAAAAATGAATCATACAAAATCCTTCTTGGGTGTATCAAGTAGAAAATTCCTGGGTTTCATCATCACCTCCCAGGGTATCCACGTAGACCCTGAGAAGACGAAGGCAATCATGGAGATGAGTCCTCCGAGAAATCTCCGAGAACTCCGAGGCCTTCAAGGGAGGTTAGCTTACATTAGGAGGTTCATTTCTAACCTCTCCGGGCGATGTCAACCATTCACCCACCTCATGAGGAAAGGTGTCTTATTCGTATGGGATGAAGAATGCCAACGTGCCTTCGACAACATCAAAGAATACTTGTCGAACCCTCCAGTCCTGGTGGCCCCGGTTGCTGGAAAACTATTCCTGCTCTATGTACGAGCAATGGAGCATTCCCTCGGCGCTCTGCTAGCACAAAACAATGATGCAGGCCATAAGCAGGCTATATATTACCTCAGCCGAATGATGATGGGGCCGGAACACCGATATACTGCCGTGGAGAAGGAATGCCTCGCCCTGGTATTCGTCATTCAAAAGACGCGATACTATGTCACGGGGTAAACCATACATGTGATATCACGAGTCAACCCCCTCAGGGTCCTCATGACAAAACCAGGGGCACTCAGCTCTCGCCTCGCTACATGGGCAATATTACTGTCCCCCTACCATAGGATTTTCGTCCCGCAAAAGGCTGTCAAAGGTCAAGCTCTGGCAGACTTTTTAGTAGCCCACCCAGGCTCGAAGTCGGCCGGAATATATGAAAAAATCCCAGATGAGATTGCCGACTCGCATGCGGCCTCTCACGATGATATATGGCAAATGTTCTTCGACGGTGCTTCAAGGACTGGACCCAAGGACAACATCGTCGTCGGTATTGGGGTGGTACTGGTTTCTCCTTCCGGACTGGTGATCAATCGCACTTACTCCCTCACAGAACACTGCTCTAACAATGTGGCCGAGTACAACACTTTAGTCATTGGCCTCCAACTTGCGAGCGAGCTGGGGGTAGAGTATCTTGAAGCATACGGCGATTCACAGTTAATCGTCAATCAAATCCTGGGTTCGTACGAAGTCTACCATGAAGACATGATCCCCTATCACCAAATAGCGATCAACATCATCTCGTCATTTGAAGGGTTCTTCATCGAACACATCCTCAGACTCCAAAATTTTGAAGCTGATGTCCTAGCAGGCCTTGTCGCTTCCCTAGCAGTGCCGAACCATATTCATCATTTGGTGGACGTGATAGGCCATGAACTGGTCTGTCCCAAGAACAAGGTTCAATTCATGGCGAGTTATTCCGCTCAGACGATCGACAAAGTACCAGACTAGAGACAACCATTTATTGACTTCGTAGTCTACGACATCCTTCCCGAGAGCCCAAAGGAAGCCACCTCTATCAGAAGGCGTTCTCTCAGATTCTTCTACGATACAGAGACGAAAATGCTGTATCGACGATCCTACGATGGATTATTGCTTCGATGTCTGTCAAATGTAGAAGTCAAAGAAGCCGTACGCGAAGCTCATGACGGTGTCTGTGGGGCCCATCAGCCTGGCCCAAAATTGCAAGACCATCTTCGTCGAATGGGCTACTACTGGCCCACTGGTAGCAAATACGATAGACTATACAAGAAAGTGCAAAGCCTGCAAAGTTCACGCAGACTTCATCCACCAGCCATCCGAATTTCTACATCCGACACTGGTGTCCTGGCCATTCGAAGCATGGAGAATGGATATCATCGGTCCAATCACTCCACCTTCTTTCCGAGGACATCATTTCATACTCGTAATCACGGATTACTTCTCCTAATGGGCGGAAGTTGTTCCACTTACAGAAGTGAAGACTTCAAACGTGATCAGCTTCCTCAAGCATCACGTCATCTATCGCTTTGGACTGCCTCTAAGGATCATCCACGATAATGGTCCGTAGTTTGCAAGCCACGCCTTCTATTAATTTTGTGACATACATCAAATTCAGAATATTGCTTCGACGCCATACAATCCGACAGCGAATGGATTGGCAGAAGCATTCAACAAAACCATCATCAAGTTGCTCATGAAGTTCGTATCGTCCAACAAACGCGAATGGAACGAGAAGCTTGGTGAATGCTTATGGGCGTACCGTACTACAGTCCGAACGGCCACTGGGAACACACCATTCTTCCTGGTGTACGGGAGTGAGGCAGTTCTCCCATTGGAGACTCAAATACCCTCGCTTCGCGTCGCTCTCACTTACCAATTGACGACGGACGATAACTACCGTCGCCAGCTACAAGAGTTGGAGGCCTTAGATGAAAAGCGCCTCTTGGCTCAGCAATGAATCGAGCTATACCAAGCACGCATCTCTGGAGCCTTCAACAAGAAGGTTTAAATCAGAACATTCCAAGTGGGCGATCTTGTTCTGGCTGTTCGGAGGTCGATGGTTATGACTCACAAAATCGTCGGCAAATTTCAGCCAAAGTGGGAAGGGTCATTTATCATTGAGACTGTATTCTCCAACGGTGCTTACCGTCTCGCGAAACAAACCGGAGACTTGCTCATGTTGCCCGTCAACGGCAAGTTCCTAAAGAAATATTATGTCTAAACGACATTCTCCAAATATCCCAGAGTGTTGAGTTATGTACCCTCCGGTACCGCTGAACACACATTCTCCAAATCCCAGATTATTGAGTTATATACCCGCCGGTACCGCTGAACTAGCATTCACAAAATTCTAGATTGCTGAGTTATGTACCCTCCAGTATCGCTGAACTCACATTCTTCCTCCAATTATTCCAGATTGCTGAGTTATGTACCCTCCAGTACCGCTGAACTCACATTCTTCCTCCAAATATCCCAGATTGCTGAGTTATGTACCCGCAGGTGCCTCTGAACTTTCATTCCGGTCACTGTTTAGATAGTAAGTCATGTATTACTGTACCTCTAAACTTATTCTTCTGAAAGTCCTCCTCCTTCATGATCCACTACCCGTCTTCTCAGTACACAAAAAGGGTAACAGATCCACAAATTTCCAAAACGACCACGTCGATGTTACCTCTGAGTCGTTTTACTTCTACCAAAAATAAATCACCCCTCTACTTAGAACATCCATGTCCTCATTACCTCTGAGTCGTTCTATGTTCTCCTTCATGGAGCCTACTCCTACCACGTCCTCATTACCTCTGAGTAGGAAGGCTCCATCGAAGAAACCTTCATGCTTGCCATGTCCTCATTACCTTTGAGTAAGTATGCTGGTTCCCATTCGACTTATTATCCGTACCCAAAATCGGAGTACACCAAGGATAATAGGTCCACAAATGTCCCCTATTGACCACAAATATCCTCCTCTGAGTCCACTCCTGCCATGTCCTCATTACCTCTGAGTAGGAAGACTCCGCGGTAAAACCCCCATACTTGCCATGTCCTTATTACCTCTGAGTAAGTATGTTGGTTTTCTCTCGTCCTATTATCTGTATCCTGAACCAGGGTACGCCAAGGATAATAGGCCCATAAATGTCCTCTATTGACTACAAATGATGTACTAAGTTTCCTAGTACATACACATCATTCCTCATCATGCTCCGGAAGCCCAGCTGCTCCATGGCATTCTTTCTCCCGATACCAGGAACGTCCAAGACTACCTTACCGTGGAATTGTTCCAGGTATCCCCATAAAACTTGTTATCCATACATAAAACCCAGGTATGCCAAGGGTAACAGGTCCACAAACGGTCCCCCAAGCGGGGCAAACACCACCATAACACCACAGGCACAACGAGCAGTACAAATAAAGGGTAAAATAAAGCATACTCTTTTATTTGGAAGGCGAAAGGACAATGTCCCACTTAAATAAAATAAAAGAATTAAAATAAAAAGAAGAAAAAAAGCCGTCTATGGTTCGGCGGTACATAATTCCGGGAGACGGTTCTTCACCAAGGTGGTCCCCCGCTCAAGCCGCTGCTTAGCTCGGCGCTCGGCCTCCTAGGACAACCGCTCCACATTATCCAAGTCCATGTGTGCCCGCCAGCCGTCCTATAACTTCTTCAGGGCAAGCTCCAGGCCAGCAGAAGCTCGATTAACTCTGTCAGCCTCCTGGATAATTAGCCCCCTTTCGGTGCGGGCAGCCTCAAGCTCAGACTCCAGGAAAGCTAACTTCCTCTGAAGCTCAAGGATCTGCTCCCGTGTGTCAATGACCCCACGGGAGGCAGTCGCTTCCCGAGCCGTAATATCTTCACTCTCACGGCACAACTGATCATATAGCTCAGACAGATCGCGGAGGTCCTTCAGTATGACCGGCTTGGTCTTATCCCGAGCAGCCCTTATCTTCTCTACGGCAGTTATGAGGAAACCGCGCTCTTGATCTATAGCAGCAGACAGATCATCTTGCCGCAGCACATGAAGCTGGGCCACCAGCTGATCAGCCTCCAGCAATTTTGTCTCCAGAAGTGCAGCTATCCCCGCCCCACATGGAAGAGTCTTAAGAATATCAATGTGACCCTGGGCGTATTGTCGGGCCAAGGCAAAAGGGGTCCCTTGTTCCACAGCAGCCGTAACCCCCCTCTTCAAATGTCGATAGAAGCTGTCAACCACGTCCTGTGACGCTTCGTCCAGAACTTCCGTAGAGGACGACGTCAAAGGAAGCGTGGCTGGCAATGTCGAAGGAGGCACGCTAGATCTTGCCACCAAAGAGACAAATTCCGAGCGAAAAGATGTACGGATAGCGGCTAACTCCTCCTCCGCCACCCAAAGAGTCTGGACACTCGGCAAAGTAGAAAGGTCGACTCTCAGAGCCGCCTGAGAAGAAGAGGACGCAAGGACCATTGTCCCCTGCCCCGGCTGTGCCGCCACCTGACTTCCCGAAATCAAGCCAGCGGAAGGTCCTTCAATATGAGTCGGAAGAGGAGGGGGTAAGCTCCTCTCCGCCAGTTCTCCTTCGGTAGAGCCTATCTCAACAATGTCCATCATCGGCACTGGAGAGGCAGGACCTCTATGTCCAGAGAAACAATCAATCGACGTAACCCGAAGGATGTGATGATAGAGAGAATGAGCCTCCTCATTGGTCAAAATTCGGCTTATATTACCAAGGGAGGATCGCGGAGGCTGAGGTTCGTTCACAACTTCCATAGTCCCCTCACCAGTACCCTCCAAACCGAATTCGACTGGCTCTTCTGTCCCAGCCACCCCGGAGGGAGGTACGATTCGATCAGCGTCACCTTGATAAAATTCAGCAGTTTTAGGGACAGGTTCATCGGAGCCCCCGCCCTCTCGAGTCATGACTTCAGCAACCTGATATTCCTCTTCTTCTGACACCTACGAGAGGGAAAGAAAATGGTTAAGATCAAAGCTAGAAGAAAGGAAGAACTAAATAAAAATGGTAGTAACTCGTTTTACCTCCGAAGCGGGGTCGACGTCCTCACTTCTCTCCCTTATAGTTAGCTTGCGATGTCTGGTCGCAGCCTATTTTCGGGAGTAAGAAATACCGCCAACAGGGGAGATTTGCCTGCTACGCTTCCGTACAAGACCAGGCACAACAGGTGGCTGATCCGCCACTATCTTACCTGACATAACAGGAGGCTGATCCGCCCCAACATCTTCCACCGGAAGGGAAGAGTTATCTGCATCATGCTCGTCATCCTCATCATCCGCATTGGTGGACTCCGAGTCTGGCGCTTCGACTATATTCTTCTTCTTCTTCCTCGTCTTGGCCCCCTGGGGCTTCTCATCCAGGCCAGTACCAACAATAAAACTGGTACCCGGGCTAAAACCGACGGGAAGCTTGTTTACCATAACATGGTATAGGGCCGCCATATACAAAATCTCTACCGACGCCTCAACATCAGGAACCGAGAAAGTGGTGCGGGTATGGAACATATCATAGTAGTTGTCACGACCCGTACCCGCTTTTCGGACATGAGCTCGTGAGCAAGCCAGCTACGTATCGAGCGGACTCCAGCACGACTCGAGTATGTGTAAGCTGTCAAGGTCATGGTATAATGCCAAATCATGGCAAACAAATCTATATCTCAATCCACAATAAATATATGAAACACGAATAAAAAATTATGGGTCATGGTCTGCAGCCCATTAGCATATTGTCCGATTAGACTCTAAGAATGATATGAGTCCATAAAGTAAACAGAATATATCATGGTACTGAATGTAAAGCACGAGAGGATAATAAAGAAATAACACCAGCAATACCTGTATCATACATCACAATCCTCTACCATCTCGCCCTGCTAACTAACTCCATGCAGTCACTAAACTTGAAGAGATCATCAGGTCCTCAGAGGACTAGCAAGATACAGGAAGAACATGCCACTATAACAGTAAATAACATGCATAAAGAGGATGACAGAAATATGACACTCTATTCCTAAACAAATACATGACGACGCAACATCAAGGACAATGTTCAACACTTGGGCTAACAGACAGGGGTACCATAACAATCGTAGCTCATCCGAAACTAACGACCAACAGAATAATCACAATCGCATCTCCTCCGAGAATAACGACCAACAGAATATCACAACCGTAGCACGAAACTAACGGCCAACAGAATCATCAATACAACCGAAGCTCATCCGAACTACCGGCCAACAGAAACTATCATATAGCCCGCGTGCCTAGTAAATGTCCTCTATGTCACAAGGAACTATACAGGTGTCCGGTCAAGTCGAATCAAGTCAAGTACAACTAACAGGTCAATACATGTCAAGTGATTGTGACTCAGGACAAGGAAATACTAACAGGACCTATACATGGAGTAACAATGATATACTGGATAAAGAAAATAATGAACGTGCACGTAAACGAGGAAAATATCACTGACATGAACATAAGAAGCAGATAATGAAATGTAACAGGAAAGAAACTGCAATATAGAAAAATGTATGAAAATGCTGTATAGTGGGCAAGGTATACTTGCCTGGAGGTTGCACGGAGAACCAACAACGTATCGCCAATCACAAGTCAGAAAGTCCAAGTCATCACAACTGTCTCCGAAAGCTGAAATAAACGTTACCAACATTCTCAGAATAGTCAAATTAGCTAGAATTGTCTGTCCTTAAGTCCAATTCTGGACACAGGGGCAAAACGGTAATTTCGGGCAAAAACGATGTCCGCCGTTGGACCCGCTTTGTACCGAAAAGCGTGCCCGAGTCAATGGTCTCTAAAGTCGTCAAACTATATGTCTACGAATCCAGTTTTCCGATACGAACCCAACCGTATGTCCACAGTTGGATTCCGGCGGGCCACGCACAAAATCACCCGTTGAGTCGGACCGTGGGGCCCGCGAAACGGCAATTTTATCAACGGTCTCAGAATCGGACCAAACTTAGCATACAGGACCAGAAAAACGATACGGTTCTGTTGGCACAAGTTTTATCTCGATCTGACGAGCGTGCACAAAGTAATTGAGAAATTTGCAAAGTGCACGATACGGTGAATTTCGACGGATACGCATCAAATTCGTCGTGTACACGCGACCAATTTGAATTCCGTCAAAGCCCACACGACCATGAAGCCGTTATGCAGCTTTTGATGCTTACAGTGCACGACCATGTCGCACGGAATGGCAGGACGGACATGGTATCGAGCGATTTTCAAGTTTTGAAAACTGTTTTAAATCCTATTTTTCCCGAACATTGTAAACTGATTTCTTTGTGCCTACTGTATAAAATCTGAAACTACAAAAAGGGTCATAATCTCCTATAGGTTGTCTATAATTCTGTTCAATTTGATTTTCCAATCGATCGATGGATTGGCTGGAATCTGCCTTCTAAATCAGGGGGTTGGGTCGGTTCTATGTCCTGTTTTAGGACTGTTTTTTGACAACTTTTGAGTCGTAATGTGTCGCGTTCATCGCAACATAAAACATTCTGTTTGAAGAGGCTCGTAGGGGGTTAAGTTGATGATGTACCTGTGAAGACGACATAGGAAATGGTGCAACGGGGCGGCAGGAATCGTGCCACGAAGTGGGCTCATTGGCTGCTGCCATTCCTATCCAGTCTGTGCGGACTGTGTATCCGCGCGGCCTTGGACGCGTGCGGCAGTGGCGACGGCCGTCTGGGGCTGGCCTGCGGCGGCGCTGGTGCTAGGGTGGGTCGCCCCTACTAGGGAGAGGTCGGCATCGGGTTGGTTTCGCTTAGGGTTTCTGTGTTACTCCCTCTCGACTCTCTCAGTTTATATATATACGAAAGTCTTCGGCTCTGTTCGGTTTGCTCGAGTTCGGGACTTAACTAGTTATCAATACGGCTTGGGTATGGGGTGTAGGACCCTGGGCCAACTGGGTTTTCTTATTTCTTCTTTTTTTCCATTTTCTTTATACTAATAACTAATGTGTATATATACTTATATATACAAATACATGTATACGTATATTTATATTTATGTATATACACCTACACATATATAAATACATATGTATATTTGTATATACGTATACATATACATCTACATATATATATATTTATATATACATTACACTTGTACGCCTGTATAAATATATTTATATCTATATATACCCGTATACCCCTATATACATTTATATGTATATACGTACCCATACACAATATATAATATTTATTTATATTCATACACGTATATAATATATATTCATATTCACATACACTTACACACATATATTATATATATATATATCTATACCAATAAACCCATTAAATAAACTCCATATATGATATATATGTATACACATATATTTATATTCGTATATATTTTATATATTATATATACATGTATCTAAATAAACTCCATAATACCAATGACCCACAATAATCCAAAGAGTCTTGGTGGACATATCTGGCCCTAGAAAATTGTACCAATATTCTAAAACTCTATTTAAATAGTAATAATAATACCCATTTTGTATAAATAACCAAATATTTAGGAAATATTGTTAAGTCTACCCAAAAAGCTAGGAAATATTTGTACATACCTAAAAGTATGTCTACATAGGCTTGGGCTTGATTTGGGTCCAATCTGCACTAGTTTGGTACAACCGGGTTCCTTAAAACTAAATAATATAATTAAATAAATAAATAATCTTCGATAAGGGTTACGTCGCAACTTGGCCTGGTTTTCCTAGTTAGGACATCACAATGGCCCGACCTACCTTGGCATGGGTAACACACTGGTCAAGGTACGCCACTGTACCATCCGTGCCATGATTCCTAGTCACCTTGTACTCCAAATTTAATCATGATTAAAATCATCTACCGTAATAATTAACTAATTAATTATTTATAAAAAATCATAAAATCCCCATTTAAATCAAATAAATTAATTAAAAAATATCTCAAAATTTTCCGGGAAGGGGAGCTACAAATCTACCCACCTTAAAAATAATTTCGTCCTCGAAATTTTAATTCATGACTATTCTTTAAAATATCAAAGTCTACTATTACCTTAATCTCCTCGAATTTAATTTCTCAAAAATATTTCTATGACCTCCTCTAGTCATTGGTATTTACGAAATCTCGAGGGCTTCTACCCACCTTTGGTCACACTATTCCCTTGAAACACAGGTCACTAAAATCATATAATCTTCTAACTAGTGACTAAAAATTCTACCAAGACTATCTACATATGGTACCTATAATTCCTCATATATATAAACAACCAATATTCAATAGTCAAGTAATATATACTATAATTTAAGGATTTCTAATGAATTCTAGACAGCACGATCGTTCGTCACTCCGAAATGGGAAGGGACGTGAATCAACGGTACGAAAAACAAGGGAGTATAATCGAGAGCAAATATGAAATTTTCAAGGATGTAGAGAATTTCTAGGAGAATTTTTTAAGGCAGAGTGGATTGAGATTTCTAAGGTTTAGTCAAGGTCGCAGGCTCGTATCAGTACAGTTACGTAACTGATACGATATGCTCTGACCTGTATGGGCCACCACAAAAACTTGTCACGACCCGTACCCACTTTTCGGACGCGAGCTCGTGAGCAAGCCAGCTACGTATCGAGCGGACACCAGCCCGACTCAAGTACGTATAAGCTGTCAAGGTCATGGTATAATACCAAATCATGGCAAATAAATCTATATCTCAATCCACAATAAATATACGAAACACGAATGAACAATTATGGGTCATGGTCTGCAGCCCATTAGCATATTATCCGATTAGACTCTAAGAATGATATGAGTCCATAAAGTAAGCAGAATATATCATGGTACTGAATGTAAAGCACGAAAGGATAATAAAGAAATAACACCAGCAATACCTGTATCATACATCGTAATCCTCTACCATCTCGCCCTGCTAACTAACTCCATGCAGTCGCTAAACCTGATGAGATCATCAGGTCCTCAGAGGACTAGCAAGATACAGGAAGGACATGCCACTATAACAGTAAATAACATGCATAAAGGGGATGACAGAAATATGACACTCTACTCCTAAACAAATACATGACGACGCAACATCAAGGTCAATGTTCAATACTTGGGCTAACAGACAGGGGTACCATAACAATCGTAGCTCATCCGAAACTAACGACCAACAGAATAATCACAATCGCATCTCCTTCGAGAATAATGACCAACAGAATATCACAACCGTAGCACGAAACTAACGGCCAATAGAATCATCAATACAACTGAAGCTCATCCGAACTACCGGCCAACAGAAACTATCATATAGCCCGCGTGCCTAGTAAATGTCCTCTATGTCACAAGGAACTATACAGGTATCCGGTCAAGTCGAATCAAGTCAAGTACAACTAACAGGTCAAGACATGTCAAGTGATTGTGACTCAGGACAAGGAAATACTAACAGGACCTATACATGGAGTAACAGTGATATACTGGATAAAGAAAATAATGAACGTGCACGTAAACGAGGAAAATATCACTGACATGAACATAAGAAGCAGATAATGAAATGTAACAGGAAAGAAACTGCAATATAGAAAAATGTATGAAAATGCTGTACAGTGGGCAAGGTATACCCTGGAGGTTGCACGGAGAACCAACAACGTATCGCCAATCACAAGTCAGAAAGTCCAAGTCATCACAATTGTCTCCTAAAGCTGAAATAAACGTTACCAACATTCTCAGAATAGTCAAATTAGCTAGGATTGCCTATCCTTAAGTCCAATTCTGGACACAGGGGCAAAACGGTAATTTTGGACAAAAACGATGTCCGTCGTTGGACCCGCTTTACACCGAAAAGTGTGCCAGAGTCAATGGTCTCTAAATTCGTCAAACTACATGTCTATGGATCCAGTTTTCTGATACGAACCCAACCGTATGTCCAGAGTTGGATTCTGGCGGGTCGTGCACAAAATTACCCGTTGAGTCGGACCGTGGGGCCCGCAAAACGGCAATTTTATCAACGGTCTCAGAATCGGACCAAACTTGGTATATAGGACCAGAAAAACGATACGGTTCTGTTGGTACAAGTTTTGTCTCGATCTGACAAGCGTGTACAAAGTAATTGAGAAATTTTCAAAGTGCACGATAAAGTGAATTTTGACGGATACGTATCAAATTCGTCGCGCACACGCGACCAATTTGAATTCCGCCAAAGCCCACACGACCACGAAGCCGTTATGCAGCTTTCGATGCTTATAGTGCGCGACCACGTCGCCCGGAATGGCTGGACGGACGTGGTATCGAGCGATTTTCAAGTTTTGAAAACTGTTTTAAATCCTATTTTCCCGAACTTTGTAAACTGATTTCTTTGTGCCTACTGTATAAAATCTGAAACTACAAAAAGGGTCATGATCTCCTATACGTTGGCTATAATTCTGTTCAATTGGATTTTCCAATCGATCGATGGATTAGCTGGAATCCGCCTTCCAAATCAGGGGTTTGGGTCGATTTTATGTCCTGTTTTAGGACTATTTTCCGACGACTTTTGAGTCATAATGCGTCGCGTTCATCGCAACATAAAACATTTTGTTTGAAGAGGCTCGTAGGGGGTTAAGTTGACGATGAACCTACGAAGATGACACACAAAACGGCACAACGGGGCAACGGGAATCGTGCCACGAAGTGGGATCATTGGCTGCTGCCATTCCTGTCCATTCTGCGCGCACTGTGTGTCCGCGCGGCCTTGGCCCGCACGGCGGTGGCGACGGCCGTCCGGGGCTGGCCTACGGCGGCGCTGGTGCTAGGGTGGGTCGCCCCTGCTAGGGAGAGTTCGGCGTCGGGTTGGTTTCGCTTAGGGTTTCCGTGTTACTCCATCTCGACTCTCTCAGTTTATATATATACGAAAGTCTTCGGCTCTGTTCGGTTTGCTCGGGTTCGGGGATTAACTAGTTATCAATGCGGCTTGGGTAAAGGGTGTGGGACCCTGGGCCAACTGGGTTTGCTTATTTCTTCTTTTTTTTCCTTTTTCTTTATACTAATAACTAATGTGTATATATACTTATATATACAAATACATGTATACGTATATTTATATTTATGTATATACACCTACACATATAAATACATATGTATATTTGTATATACTTACACATACACATCTACATATATATATATATATATTTATATATACATTACACTTGTACGCCTGTATAAATATATTTATATCTATATATACCCGTATACCCCTATATATATTTATTTGTATATACGTACCCGTACACAATATATAATATTTATTTATATTCATACACGTATATAATATATATTCATATTCACATACACTTACACAGATATATTATATATATACCTATACCAATAAACCCACTAAATAAACTCCAAATATTATATATATTTATACACATATATTTATATTCTTATATATTTTATATATTATATATACATGTATCTAAATAAACTCCATAATACCAACGACCCACAATAATCCAAAGAGTCTTGGTGGACATATTTGGCCCTAGGAAATTGTACCAATATTCTAAAACTCTATTTAAATAGTAATAATAATACCCATTTTGTATAAATAACTAAATATTTAGAAAATATCGTTAAGTCTACCCAAAAAGCTAGAAAATATTTGTACATACCTAAAAATATGTCTACATAGGCTTGGGCTTGGTTTGGGTCTAATCTGCACTAGTTTGGTACAACCGGGTTCCCTAAAACTAAATAATATAATTAAATAAGTAAATAATCTTCGATAAGGGTTACGTCGCAACTTGGCCTGGTTTTTCTAGTTAGGACATCACTATGGCCCGACCTTCCTTGGCATGGGTAATACACTAGTCAAGGCACACCACTATACCATCCGTGCCATGATTCCTAGTCACCTTGTACTCCAAATTTAATAATGATTAAAATCATCTACCGTAATAATTAACTAATTAATTTTTTATAAAAAATCGTAAAATCCCCATTTAAATCAAATAAATAAATTAAAAAATATCTCAAAATTTTCCAGGAAGGGGAGCTATATTAGTGCCAGGCCCTGATACCGTCAAGGAGGCTACCTTCAAAACCCAGACAAGAGCTGGGACTATCCAGAAAAAGCTGGCAGTATCCAAACTATTGGGCAAACCTGCTAGGCAGGTAAGGCTCCAGGAAGACAGCATTACGGTTGTGGTATACCAGGTGGGCGGGGCGAATGTTACGCAACCACAGAAGCATCTGGCCGTCTAGAAGCTGAGGAGGCCCAATACCGTCGAGATGTACGTCCGCTATTTCCTCAGCAGTGAAACGAGGGACGGATACGAAAAAGTTGTACATATCTGCTCTCGCCAGCGCCATCCGACAGGCACGTATGGTCTCGTACTCCCAAGGCTCCTTGCGATAACGGAAGATAAAAGT
The DNA here is from genome assembly GCA_029216955.1 of Iris pallida. NCBI lineage: Eukaryota > Viridiplantae > Streptophyta > Magnoliopsida > Asparagales > Iridaceae > Iris > Iris pallida. The sequence continues at coordinate 1,852,814 of JANAVB010034417.1, forward strand.
GTCATCAGCAATCACGCCATCTTCAGAACCCGACCTCATCAAAGACGGACAGTACATCAGCAGCCACCCCATCAGATAATAATAGGGCAGCTCAGTCCGTTCAAAGTCTTTTGTCACATCGCGGGCAATGACCTTGGACGTAAAAGTACGGAGGCCACGGTGTATGCTGCACACCATGGCCGGGAGAAGAGCTAGTTTGACTCCAAAAACTAGCTTCACAGCAGGGAGGATAAAATTATGGCTAATCCTCTCAATAGAACCATCTTCTCCCGAGACTACGCAATTCCGCAGCCATACCATCAAAAATCCTGCCAGGAGCGCCTTCTCTGATAGCGCTTGGGTATCCTGATAAAAATAACCAAAAGAGTCGGTTTGACTCCCAAATCTGTCACTGGTGGTGGATACCCTCTTGGCCGACGAGACCAATGCCTGAACCGTCTCCCGGGATTGAGGACTTCGGGAAGTAACTCGGCCTGAGGCTCCCGTCGAGAAGAGATAGCTTACCCAGTCCTTAGTGTGGGGAGCATTCCCTTCCGAGCTGCTATCCTTCTTGGCTATCTGCTGGCACGTGCTATAGTGGCACAATATCTCCTGATAAATAGCTACGAAACCCGAATACCATTCTTCCAGCTCTTCGAACTCCTCATTCGTAGGAGTGTACACCTCAAAAGCTTCATCCCCCCAAGGAAGCTTGGAAACTACGTGCATCTCATGGAGTGCAAGCCCCATTTCCCCTACAGGTGTATAGAAGGTTCCTGTACGGCGGTTGTACATCTCCAGCAGAGCCATAAATAATTTCTTGTTTACGGGTTAGCCGTGGCTGGTGCCCCGAATAGCATGATATAGACCAATCTCACGCAGAAAAGTCTCATAATTTTGCGAGATCCACATAGATAGATTGATCCATTGGGGGATGGGGTATATCCAACTTGGGAGCGCCAACCGGCCAATTGGATAGGAGCCTTTCCGAGCAAGCTGGTTCAGGAAAGTATCGGCTGCATAAAACGTGAAATTGGAACCCGACACATTCAAGAAAGTACCCAGGGCCAATCCCATTACATAGCGGCTGGTATGCACCTTGTCCACACACACTGACTTCATATTGTTGTTGTAATGGATGTCGCCCATAAACATCCAGCAGGAGCATATTAAACCAAGATAGTAGGAAGTGACGCTCCATTTGAGGGATGCGGATCGCCATCACGTTAGAAATAAAGCTCTAATTCTCTGACACATCCAGAACTTGACTGTTCTTCACAGTCAAAGCATCTCCGAAGAAGAACGTAGGCTTCAGGTATTCCCCTTCCAACTTCCCCGAATTCATCATGGCACATAGGAAGTAGAAGGGTTGGTTCTTGAGGGCATTCAACCTCGTCAAAGGCTCGTCACTAGAAAACTGTTTTGCCACATACCGAACTATCTGGTCGTCCCTAGAGTCCATAGCGGCTTGGGCACGACCCACCAGAGGTTCCCCCGCAGCATTAACTAAAAAATTCACTGAAAAGAGGACAAAAGAAATAAGTTAAAAAGATAGACAAGGAGAACTGATTGGTGTTTTCGAGCTTATGCGGCTATAATTTAATGGAGTCTCATGCGGCCTAACTCAGAAAACACTTATGTGGCACCGTCCAGTGAAGGTTCATGTGGCAGTGTTCTCATATGGCTCTGTCTAAACGAAGTCTCATGCGACAGAGTTCGGATAAGTTTATGCGGCTCATGCGACAAACAAATTCGTGCGAGCCTATGCGGCCCAGCGCAGCTTATGCGGCCCCGTTGGCAAAGTGCTTATGCGGTCACAGTAATAATTCTCATGCAGCTCAGACATGGAGCATACCCCATGCGGCTCGGACATGAGACATACATGCGGCACACATGAAGATGAAGGCTCACACATAGAGCATGCGACATAGCCACAACAGTTAGGGTTTCAAGCTCACACAGCGTCCTTACCAGCAATAGTAGGGTGGACATCGGGGTGAACTGCGGGCACGTAGGCTGGCGGAGGAGGTGCCACATTATCATTCGTCGCTGCAGTCGAAGTAGAAGCAGCTTTCTTGCCCTTCGCCGACGAAGACGCCGCCTTTTTACCCTTTGCCGCAACAGTCTTCTTGGAAGCCATCGGTGATCGAAGAAGAGGATGACAGTTAGGGCAGGAAAGGCTTGAGTTGAAGGAGAGAGTAAAGAGATTTCTTCTCTTAATTACTCTTATTTATAGGAGGACAAAAGGGGAGAGGAAGCACGTGGACCGATGGAGTAATTCGGGTCGTGTGCTGCAGGCAAAACCGACTCATAGGATTTCGCCCCCTCTCATAAAGGAAATTCATCCAAAAAAAATCCAAAATTTAATGAGCCGACTCTTGGGACTCCCCCCAAAAGACGGCTCAAATCAAAGGCAATCAATGCAAAGATTTGCACACGTGGCATGAAGACGTGGCAAGGAGCCTATGCGGCCAAGCAGCCCATACGGCTGGAAAGACCATACGGCTCAGATGGCCATGCGGCTGAGGAGGCCATACGGCTGAGACATCCATGCGGCCAGAACATCCATGCGGCCAGAACATCCTATGCGGCCCAAAGAGGTTTTACATGGCCATGCTTCTTATTCAAAGTATTTCAATTTTGTAAATTGAAAACTTTGAAGGGGGTCTTGTAAAAGCATGGAAAAGAATAAAGAAAGACCTATGCGGCTCCGACAGAAGGATCCCCATGCGGCTGAGGATCTCCTTGCGGCTCAGAAGTCCATGCGGCTCAGGGGTCCATGCGGCTCGGATAGATCCATGCGGCTCAGAAAGAAACCATGTGGCCTTCAATAGTTTTTCTCTATATTCGGCTGTATTTAATGCCATGACGGCTGCTCTGACAAATAACAGCCATGACAGCTCTGACATAAGGACGTAATAATGACTATGACATGATGGCGTGATCCTAGAAAAGAGGAGAAAATCTCCTTACAGCTGGCAAAATCCACCAAGTCCCGAGGCCACTCCATGCGGCTGTTCATCTTTATGCGGCTGCCTATCCGTATCCCCATGCGGCTGCCCATCTGCATGCGGCTGCCTATCCCCATACGGCTGCCTATATGTATACGACTGCCTATCTCCATGCGGCTGTCCATCTACATGCGGCTGCCTATCCCCATGCGGCTGTCCCTCTCCATGCAGCTGTCTATCCCCATGTGGCTGCCCATTCCCATGCGGCTGCCTATCCACGTGCGGCTGCAGGTTTCATGCGGCTGAGAGGACCCTCCCATATGCGGCTCGGCCAGGACGATCCAGTTGAGATACGTGGTGCTCTTTGCTACAATTGAGACACGTAGAAGTCTTATCTAGCCTGGAATTATGGATGCTAACAAATCCTAACAAAATCAGATTTGTTGCGATCGTCATAATTGCCCAGATCAAATCAAATCAAGCAAATTGGACATATGACAGGCTATCACAAATCACAAATATTCATGGCAATCAACATTTATTGCCTATAGAGATTTGATGTAATCATATTAATTGCTCAAATTCATTATATTCAAGATGAATGGCCCCGATTAATTGATCCTTAACCGCCGACTTCTGAAGGAGGTAATCATTTGCAAACCCTAATGAGCACACCCCATTCCTATAAATAGCATGGTGCCATTCCCTTGCAGAAAGCAGAAGAGGAGAGAAGAACATAGAGAGAGCAGAGAAAAGAGAGAGCACTACAGAGACATCCAGAGATCTAGCAACCGAAGAAGCAAGGGAGTCTCCCCACACGTCCAAGAGCACTTCTTCACTAGAGCCAAGGCTGCGTCCGATCGTCCAAGGAGTAAGGCAGAGCTGCCGTCGCTTTTCCGAGCCTCTACCGTCACCCCCCAGAAAAAACTAAACAATTTTACTTAGATTGTTGTACCTAGGTTTTCGTCCCTAGGCTTTCTTTGTATGAGCGAGTTTGTATTGTGAAGTAAAAGTCCAGTCCTCCGATATAATTGTTATGTTCTTTTATAATCAATGGCAAACAATCTTTTTTACGTTTACTGAGATCCCATCCCCATTCACCACATGACCCAAGAAGTCAACTCTGTCCAAAAAGAACTCGTACTTCGAGAGCTTGCCATAAAGCTTCTCCTTCCAGAGTGTCTCCAGAACCACTCTCAAGTGCTCCTCATGCTCCTCCTCAGTCTTCGAGTAAACTAGGATATCATCGATGAACACCACCATGAACTTGTTTTCATGACCCGCACCCTAGAGTAAGGACACGAGAAGTAGGTACGTCCAGCCTACGCCGCAGTGTCGGCGGTAGAACGTTGTCCTAGGTCAATCATCTAACAATATATAAGGTACATGTACAGTATATACACTCCGAATGGAGGTGACATAGCAGAATACAGTCTCAATCATATATAAGGTGGAATACGATAAAAGATAGATAAAATACAAAATCCACAAAGAGATACAGCAGATACAAGTCTAAGTGTCTAAGATACCACAAATCCAGAAAACATCTCAAACCTTCAATACAGTAATCCATAGAGTAAATACAGCTCAAGACAGCTGAAAATAAAATAAGAAAAATCCTAGCTATCTATCCAACCTCTACTGTGTCTCCTATAGGCTAGCTGGTAATCTCCAAGCTATCTGTAAAATTTATCAACAGGTCCAGACAGGACAGAAGCGAGTACAGTACATCTCAACAAATCATAACAGGTTAGGAAATATAAACATGCTATAGAGTAAGATACAGGAAACTGAAAGAACAATATGATGTAAAAAGGAAGACTGTAAGTAAATAGATACAATATGTATGAGAACTAACAGTGCTAGTGATTCAGAGTACAAGACAGTTATGTAAACGGTACGATGTTGTACATGTGTAATCTACAAAGGTTGTACACGAGTAATCTACTGGATTGAATACATAACCACTTCTACTCCCCCGCCCCAATCAATACACAAGGATCTAGTCAAGTTATGTTATTGCACACGAAGTATAGTTGTACACGATGATCATGTGAGCACATGAGTATACACGATTTCATACGATTTGTACACGAATAGCACGAACACAAGGAGTACACAATGCCCATGATAAAGTACACAAACACAAAATACCTGATGTATCCGCTAAGGGGATAACATCGCACGACAAGATCCATATAGTACTAATCCGTGTTACCAGCGTGTCAGCATCAAGTAAAGTAATCTAAAGCAGAAAATATAATTATAAACAAGATATGAAATAGTCAGAGAATGTACTCGCCTGATAACCTGAACAGATAATAGGTATAGAGGTCCAACTGAAGCCATAGAGTCCTATTTAGAGCAACACAGGTTACAAGGTGTTCAGGTTGTAATAAATGAATTTCTACAAGCAATCTATATTATTCTAGACTCTTCTAAGTCAAGTCAACTCTAGGTCAACTTCGGTCAACAATCTAGTCAAACTAGGTCAAGTATTGACTTAGAGTTGACTTTTGGTCAACTGGTCAAACAGGGTCAATTCTAGTCTAATTATTAAAGATATAGTTGTACTTCGTCATTCGTACATCAAAACTTACGATACACAAATTGAGATAAGATGATCAACGATAATGTTAATAATCTTATTATAGTGATACACGTATTTATCTTGTCAATTTCAGCGATGTGAGATCACTGGAATTGACCGATCTCAGTTTCGTTATACTAATCCCGAAATACGAGCATTATATAAATTAATTATAATAAAAAGTGATACATAGAGAAAGTATCTACAAATATAGTCAGATGATGAATTAAACATCGCCAACGTGTCCAGAATGGTCAAATTAGCTAGGATGGCCTACCCATCGGTCCAATTTGGACACAAGGGCAAAAAGGTAATTTTGGGTCAAAAATAGTATCCGTGTCGGAGCCGTTTTGCACCAAAAAATATGTAAGAAAACAAGTTTATAAAATATAATAAATTATATGTCAACAAAACCAGAATGACGATACGAACCAAACGGTGTATCCAGAATTGGATTTTGTTGACCCGATCTCAATTTGGTCCGTTGACCAGAACAATAGAATTTTAGTTTGCACGGAAATGCGTGTCAGAGCCAATGTTCACTAAAAGCTAGCACATTATATGTCAACGAGTCCAGAATGACGATACGAACTCAATGGTATATCCAAAATTGGATTCCGATGAGCCGATCTCAAAATGACCCGCTGATCCGGATATTGGTATCTGACTTGTACGAAAATGCGTGCCAGAACCAATGTCCACTAAAACCTACCAAATTATATGTCAACGAGTCCAGAATGACGATACGAACTCAACGGTATATCCGAAATTGGATTACGATGAGCCGACGTCAAAAAGTCCTGTTGACCCGGACTGTGGGGCCCACTTTGTACCGAAATACGTGCCAGGGTCCACGTCCTCCAAATCTAAACAAATTATACTACAAAAAAAGTATCTTTTTGGGACGACACTATAAGGAACACTAGTCTAAAAAGTCCTAAAAGTATAATTCTAGGGACGGCTATAATTTTAGTAACAAAAAGTTACATTTTTTGGGACAGATTGTGAAAATGGATCACTATTTGGGACTAATAAAAAATTTTGTTCTAAATAATACACATTCCCGTCCCAAATAGATCAGCGGGAATGTCACACATTTGGCGGCTAATTGCCAAATTTTAGTGGAAGAACTTAACCTCCACATGTTTCCATCTCAACCGTTCAATCGAATGGATTAATCCAGACCATCCATCCTAAAACATATGAGAACACACTTCTCAATATCAAGCAACCTAAAAATTTCTATCCCTCTCTCTTTTTAATCAAAAAATGGGTGATGTTGCTGCTGCTCTCTCTCTCTCTCTCCGACCATTGTTCCGACCTGGTGCTCCAGTGTTGCTGCTCTTTTTCTCTCCGACCAATTTTCCGACCTGGTGCTCCAGTGTTGCTGCTCTTTTTCTCTCCGACCAATTTTCCGACCTGGTGTTCCAGTGTTGCTGCTCTCTCTCTCTCTCTCTTCGACCGTTGTTCTCTCTTTCTGTCCGACCTTTCAACCCTAGGTGCTTCATTGTTGCTGCTTGGTACATTTTTCCCGCTCTTTAGAATTTTTTACCAAAATGTTTTAGTCTTTGTCCTAATTTTTTGATGCATGTTATTTTGTCCTAGATTATTTACTTAGAATTTGAGTGGTTTACACTATTTACACTGTTTACTCAATTTTTCCTTAAAATTTGAGTGTTTTATACTATTTACACGTATAATGCCCGTATTTCGGAATATGTATTTTTTGATTAGGCTTATATGTATTTCGGACTTGTATTTTATTTTCTCGGATTCTGGCCTGTAATTGTGTTTTGGTTTAACTTGCGGATTCTGGTTTTCTCGTAAAACGGGTTTTGGACCTGACTTTGTTTTATTTTGTGGAGAAGGAATTGGTTTGGTTTGGTTTAGTATGCATTGGAACACCCTAGTTAATCTCCAGCCTCAACACAACATATCCTCCATCATTAAAACCCCACCTAACTTTCTCTCTCCTTATTACACTTCCATTAATTTCTTCATCTTCTTCTTCCTTCCTCCACACAACACCAACACCATAGGCAAGTGCACCTTGCCACCAAATAAGCACCCCATTTTATTTGACCATTAGCTAGATTAGGCCATGGTTAACAACATTAAAACTTGGTATTTTATGATTTGGAGCTTCCATTTTTCTAGATCTAAGTTTTAACCATTTTTGTTTTTTCTTTGTTTTGATCTATTAAACTTAGATTTTTCCTTGTTTTAGGCTTCCATGTGAAAGAGAATTCAATTTTACACAAGTTAGAACTTTGAAAATCCAAATTTGGTTTTGTTTTGGCCAAGTTATGAAGATTTGAAATTTAGGGTTCTTGGAGTCTTCCTCTCGGCCTGGTGGAGAAGATGACTCTCGGCATGCGCTCTTTAGCGCAAGGCCGGACTGGGCAACTCCTCGGCCAGCACATTGCGCTGAGCTGACTTGCACTGGCGCTCTTTAGCTCCAGCGCCTTCTACCTTTGGCGTGCTTGACTGCTGCGCAGTCGCTCCCCAGCGCGCTTAACTTCAGCGCAATCCGCTTCAGCGCAACCCATCTTCAGCGCAAGTCGACCCAGCACAATCCGCTTCAGTGCAACCCATCTTCAGCGCAACCCATCTTCAGCACAACCCAACTTCAGCGCAACCCAACCCCTGCACAGTCTATTTCCCCCATCCAGCGCAATCTGATCCCCTGTGCAGCCCGTTACCCATGGTGATTTGGTTTTATTTTCTTGGACTTGGCTTCTCTTTTGTTGATTGGAGTTTTGAGATCTTTTCCACACACACGACTGTCTCGGCCCAACACGACCTGGCACAGTTTTTGGTGTTTTGCTTATGACTAGTACAGTTTTCATGAATTTTGTGATTTATGATTTTAGTGTCTCTGATCTTCTTGATAGTGGCCCGTGGCGGCACACTCCTGACTTGTAACTTGTAACTTGTAACTTGTAAACCTGTAACTTGTAACTTGACTTGACTCGATGCTAACAATAAATTACTAGATCAAACTATAATCAACTCTGACTCCGTGGCCCGTGTCTCGGCCCAACACGACGGCTAACTTGACTCCTATAATCAACTCTGACTCCGTGGGTGTTCATTCTTGCTGCTTGTGCAATCCACTTGTCTTGTCTTGCATCATGTCAAGGACGTAACTCCCTGGTTACTACGGTCAGGGATTCACACTGAATATGGATTAGGCTAATTACTAGATCAAACTATAGTTTATAGAGAATTTCCAGTAACAGGCGATCTCGTTATCTGGGCGCTTTAAACGGACTTGTAGCCTGCCGACGAGTAGGGCACATTTCCAGCATACTGTCATGTGTTGCACCCTCTAAGTCACCGAAGGGTATATCGTCTCCTGAGCGATGTACCCAACCATACTCTCAACCCGCGGAAGGATAACTGGATAGTCTGCAGGACTTGGGACTGGGAATTTCTCATTTGCATCTTGTTAGTAATTAGGCTTGTGATAACCCTAGTTAGTTAAGTAGTAAGCCGTAGTATTTGCTTGGCCGCTTGTGAATGGATGGTGTCCAGCCTTGTCCAAGTCTCGTCTAGTCCCAGTACCTGGTACTCCTGTACATGATTGTTTTACTTATCTTTAACAATAAATGATTAGAGACATATAGCTATTCAGGCGAAGGGTTACAACCCCGGTCCTTATTTGGTTTACGGGTTGTAACCTGGCTTCCGAAATGGTTCCACATCCCTAGTCGTTTATTGTCCTGTTGTACTCTTTATTACTTGTACTTTTCTTCCATTTTCTTATGTTCTGATATGCTGGCTTTTGTTCTTATTTCGTAGCCTCCTTTGTGGCACTTACTCTTTCTGGGGTTTGACCCAGCTGGTTTTGTGTGGCCAGATTTCGGAGTAGCACCCGAGGATCTACCGAACTTCCAGCCCAATGGTGGCGACTAGAAGGAACCCAGGCTACGAGTGGGTTTTCCATTTTGTTTCACCCACTACATTGTAAATTTATTCTTTTGAGGCGTTTAGCCGATGAGCACCTGTTAGCTCAATGCATCTTACTTACTGTCTGTCTATGGGCTGTAGCATGATTAACAAATCCTAGGGTTGATCATGTATGACTTAAACTCTTGCTAGTCCTCGTATTTTGTATGACTAGCTTCATGATCAGCTGAATATGTAATATTTGGGACGCCTTTTATTTTATATTTGGTGGTCTAATATCTTGTAATTATATTACTTGCTTGAGATTGAGGCAATAGGCTTGACCGTAAGAGACCGTTGGCTTGTAGTAAACCCTCATATCTAGACAGCCGTAACCGTATAGCGAGATGGATTTCATTTCAATATACGTAGCTGGCTATGTTCGCCCCCGCTCTCCAGTATTCTGGTTCTGGGGCGTCACAACACGGCTGCATGTAATTTTGCCTTAGATTATTTGCTTAAAATTTGAGGGTTTTACACTGTTTACTCAAAATTTGCTTAAAATTTGAGTGTTTCACACTGTTTACACGGCTGCATGTAATTTTGTCCTAGATTATTAGCTTGAGATTTGAGTGTTTTACACTGTACTCAAATTTTTGCTTGAAATATGAGTGTTCTACACAGTTTACATGGCTGCATGTTATTTTGTCGTAGATTATTTACCAATTTTTTGGTCAACATTTGCTCGAAATTGGTTAGCAAAATCTGTGGACATTTCCCTTAGTAAAATCTGCTGTTTTAAAGTTCTGGACGAGGAATACCCATATAGCGGGTAGTATGGTTTTAATTATTTTCATTTAAGTTACTTGGAGATCATGAGAAAAGGAATACATGTTTCTTTTTTTTGCTTCTTATGATAATAGAAATTCAATCTATAGCACATTGATTTACTCTAATTAATGAATTATAGTCGATTAAAATTATGTTGCGCAAACATAGATACGGCGTGAAACGAGGACACAGATAAAACAACTATCGCCCTAGTGTATTTTTGTTTGTCCGATGTGTGTCCGTGAAGTATTTGATACATGTTCTAAGACACGACATTATATTATCATACAGAAGTGTATCATATTGTGAATTTGAAGACTACACTGCCAAATTTGAATTTGCATTAGGTAAAGAAGTTACAAGTCCATCATGTCTCACATGCACATCAGTACATGTTAAAGAATACTGCTCTCTGGAATTTTTTTTGTTCGATACTCCTTGCTCAGGAGCATATGGTGCTGTGAATGAGAAAACATAATCTCTAAGGTGAATAAGAACTCCTTTTGCGAACATTTTCTGTCAACTCTGCAAACTTTTCCTTTTTTTTCCTGACAATTCTAGATCTCGGATCATAAACTAATTTAAATAGGATTATGTCCATCATCTGATAACGTTTTGTTAAGATACTGTTATTCTATATGACAGTTTAATCGAGCTCGGTTCTATAGTTCCAAAATTTATGCTGCATTAGGTTAGAACCTGTACTTCTATCTAGGCTGCACAAAAATCTGGAGGGAAATTTTCTGTGACTAATCCCTATTATTGCTATATATAAGGTCCGATAAACCACCAAATGTGGCATATTTTCTATTTTTAGTGTAGTAACCTTGTTAATGCTGCCTAAATTGCAATGAGTTTCAAAGGACTCATAATGTTAGCCTTATATGAGAAATACTAAATGTGATGTCGAGCATAATCTTTCCAAAATGAGTTGGTTGTGTACTTATTTGTCCTTCTATCTCATAGGATGTCAGGTTGGACTTGTTTAGAGGACATAATGTGCCAAGCCAGCATACAAGGATTCGTAGAAGAGAATTGGGGTGCTGTTTCAACATTGAAAGTTTTATACCCTCTTTTCTTTCAATTTATAAATCTTTGGTACCAGCAAATGAGGAAGTAATAAAGCAGAAACAACTACTGCTCTCACTGAGAAAATTGGTGAAAAAAGAATGGTCCAGTGCTCAGTTGCACCTGTATGGATCATGCGCTAATTCATTTGGGGTTTCCAACAGTGATGTTGGTATTTAACTTTCAATTGATGATACCAATATGAGCAAGTCAGAAATTGTGTTGAGAATAGCAGATCTATTACAGAAGAAAACTCTTCAAAACGTGCAGGTAAATGTAACATTTATGATCATTTATGTTATTGACTCAAAGTATAACCTCCTACCAGTATCTTTTGTTCACCTCGCTCTAAAGTTGTTTAAAATTATATAAAGCTAAAGTGTACGCTTGTTTTGCAAAGCTTTAAATACAATATATGGGCATGCTTCCTTATTTCCTTTCCTTTATATGTTCACATTTAAGGTTGTCAAACTGTTGTCAGGTCTACACTTTAGTGATCTCATTACATTTCAACTGATACAGGCACTAACTCATGCTAGGGTGCCTATTATGAAGATGATAGATCCAATAACTGGGATAGCTTGGGATATGTGCGGTAACAATCTTCTAGTTGTTGTTAATACAAAGCTACTTAAGAATTATGCACAGATTGATGAGAGATTATGGCAGTTAGCTTTTATTGTGAAAGACTGAGCCAAACATACAGCGGAACCTTATCTAGTTATGTGTAAGTTAATATATCCATGCTTGCCCATCAGCTGTAGATAAGTTGTTCCGCTGTTGTAACTTACAGTTTTTTTTACTTTCCAGGTATGTGCTAATGTGCATTCACTTCTTGAAACAATACAAGCCCGCAATTCTTCCTTGTTTACAAGTTACTTGCATTTCATATTGAAGAATGAATTTGATATATTTGTTGTTTTACCTTGGACATCCAGACAATTAGTCTGATACTGTTGATAATAAGCATAAACTCTCTTATGAAGAGATTTATATGCTTAATTTCTGCAGAAAGAAATTTATATCTAATATGACTGAAGCTAACTTTTAGATATTTATATTCTACTAACTTTGTGCTGGAATATGGAATTACATTGATAAAAAATAATGTTAAATTATATGAAATGATTTTAAATTCATTAAAAAGAATCGATTCAATAGATTTTTTTATATAAAAACTAGATAATATCTGCAGAAAGAAATGTTAGGTTGTTTTCACATTTATACTTACCAACCGTTAATGGAGATGATTGGATACTGAAACGACCATAGAAATTCCAACCAATCACTTCTTTGGTTACAGATCAGCAAAAGCTTAGGTAGCGAGAACACAACCATACATTGTAAAACTTGACTTTTCTAGTCATATATCTATATCAACTATAATACAGTGCAACATTCCAAAATAAAATGCTACAACTGTTGAATCAGAATATGTAAATGAACCATAAGCAAAATAAAGTAGAATAAAATAAAATGTCAAGTTATTCTAAGAAAATTATATAAAATAACAAAGACATCATAAATTTCATAGCCCATTCTCTTCTTTGTGTGAGCATGTTGCAAAACAGAGTTGTGGCTCATCCGCAATAAAGAAAAAAAATGCGAACTATGAAATCGAAGTTCATAAGAAATATGTAGCTATGAAACCGTAAACTGACAAGAAATCTCAAGTTTTTCCAAAAAAAAAATGCATTTAAAGAGTCTCTTGCAAAAAGCAAGTTTATATTGAGATTTCAATGGTTGATTCGGTTCACCAAATTTAGCGATCCGGATCAAGTACCATAAAACTCCAAATATGAAATATACCTCGAATAGGAACACTCATATCAAAATGGTTCAATTGGGGTTTAGGTGTACGGGTAGGTATGTATGCAACCACCTTGAGAAGGCAAAGCTTTGAGGGTTTTCGTGCCTCATTTCTTTATCATCCACTTTTCATCAGTAATGGCTGTAATCCTTTGAGAAGGCAAGGCTTTGAGGGTTTTACACCACCATTCTTTATCTACTTTTGCATAAGATGGCTACTATCTTCCTTTTCTCTGTTAAAAGCAATACAACTGTTCAAGTATGGCAGTATCGACGGTTTCAGATTGGAGTATCAGTATTTTGGGTATCGGAAGGTATATAACTATTAATAAATTTGTTTAAAATTAAAAATAAATATTTTCTACATTTAGACATAATTTTGATTATATTGCTTCTTAGTAATTTTGAAATTTAATAGTAACCATTGCTAGTTGGTTTACTTACGATAAATAAGTTTCCTTCATTTATATGCTTTTATAACCTTACTACTTTTATACCCTTGTTGATTGGTCTTTTTTGTTCATTTTTTCCGGCCAAATTGACTGGAAAAGAGATCTGCAGCGTCGGTATCGGTTAGTATCAATGGCGTTCGGTATCGGTTCCGGATACGCCAACCCATATCAATATCGGCCATATTTTATCGGTATCGGCCGACACTGCAAACTATGCTTCCAATGCAATATCTTCCTAGGATCGTGATTCAGAATTCAGTTCGACTCTAGTGGGTTCTTAGGTCTACAGATTAATTTCTGTCTTTAATGCCACCTCTCCCCCCTTAAAACTCAATTTCTTTAAGGATCATGGTAGTTGCTCTTATCCTGGAACATCTGTGCTACTTTACGTTTAAGATAAGGACACAATACGAATATGGAATACTAAAATTTCCTAATCGGTACAATATAGTCACCGATGTTGCACCAGTGCACACACCATTTTTCCATATCCTAGCAACATAGGTGATAAGCATTGATAAGATTTTTTTATAATTATTATACTGTCTACAACTTTTAAAGGGAAACTTTATTATAAGGCCTATCATAGCAATACACCTTTCCTAATATACACATACACACTAAAAATGTTGATATAAAATTGTTAGAATGCAGTCAATTGTCATTAACTCGGAGCAGATTGGCATTTTGTTCATATTGTTGAACTAATGCTCAGGCTCTTCTTTTATTTTAAGGACAGTGTGCACTCAAATTTTATTACTGAACTTGGCGGCATCTATCCCTCGTATTGTTACTCCAGCGTGGCAGGTGACTTGAAATTTTTATACCGTAACTGACTAAAGTTTTTTTTTATCTTTGTTGTGTCATGTCTTGTTATAAGAAGTATTTTTTGCAATCTAGAAAAGCTTATGTTTGTATCATATATTGTTGAAACCCCAGTCGATGTTTATAATTTTATACTAATAAAAAGGTCGTCAAGGAAACAAATCTTTGATTCAAAAGTTCAAATATGTATAGTTGTTAGCTTGTATCATTATATTGATACAGGCTCAATAGCAAATGTTTCTTTATATACATATTGAATCTAATTTTTTTAGATCTAATACAACACATGTAGCAAATGATGAGGACAGCAACATCCGGGGTCCTCGAGTCTTGATCCTCCATTGATGCTGTTCTTGACCCTCTGCCAATGCTTGCGTTGCCAATGTCTAGTGAGCTCTGATACGCTCTAATACACCAGTGTGCACTTAAATTTCTTATGATACGCCACTATTGAGTTGATACATCTTCTGATACTCAGGGATCTTGCTATGGAGGTTTGGTTCTTCATTGGTAGAGCTGGTTGAGCTGCATCATGGATGTTATTGAGCTCTTGCAAACCTACGGTGAGCTTCGATCTGATGCCTAGCTTCAACTGGGATCAAATTGTACAGGAAATGTATTTTATTATGATTTGAGCTTCCTTTCATAGATTTTTACTATGGTTTGAACTAGCTTCTATGTCTTATTACTGTGTTTTTTGCATGGCTTACTACTATGGTTTGAAATTCCTTACGACACTATGTTGGACTATCTTGACGGCACCTACCTATATATTGCTACATTTATTATGCATTTTTAGGTTGCATACAACAGTCCTACGCGTAGGTCATCTCGTATTACAAAGAAATTTATAAGGAGTGCATCTACCAAACTATTTTAGTGCCACTGTTGGTGCTATTGCTATTTTTGATTAAGTTGGATGCTGCCAGAAATGGTGTTCCTTCTATTTATTACAGATTTGCATATACTTTTGCATAAATAGTTTTTAACCTTGCAGTTTTTCTAGCTAGATAGCAAATTATTAAGAGCTTTGTGTGACAAATGTCATGTCACTTCTTATGTTATCTATCATCAACCACTGCCATATGCTTTAATGACCAGTCCAAAAAATATGGTTTCCCTAAGATATTCATACAGGCATTGACAACTAGTGGCAGTTAGTTAAAACGTGCAAGTGTTAATAGTATAGGTCACATATGTGTTACTTAAATTCTATTAACTTGACCAATTAGTGTGTGGATTGGCATCTGGTGAAGGAATAAGTAAAATGAGGTTTTGAGCTTGTCTTTGCTTTGGTTCCTTCCCATGCATGTCCTGGGTGTCATGGGGTTAATGACAACCATCAGACATTGGGACAAAACCTCAAGGGATGTCATGGGGCTAATAGAATGGGGTTAATGACAACCATAAGACATTTGGTTCCTTCCCATGCATGTCCTGGGTGTCATGGGGTTAATAGAATTCTCTGTTTTCTTTTTTTCTTGGACCGATTTTTGGACTTATATTTTTATATTGTCTGTACAAATTTTAACTTTTACATTGGTTTTTTCCAGCTTTTTACAGAAATTCTTGCTAGAATAATTGTAGTTACCATTTAAAATGCTTCCCAATTTTTTTCGTCTTCACTTAAAGCTTCATTTTTCACTTGAAGCTTCCTTTGTCACTTGAAGTTTTTTTTTACATTGTTGTTTTTCGAATTTTTTTGTACGCAGGTCTGTACAATTTGGAAGAACTGTTAGTAGGTTTGTACAATTTGTTTAAACATTCACAAACTAATGTGGTCTAGTCTGGACAATTTGGAAGAACTTATATTTCTTTTTTGGTTGTTCGTGTACAGTTAGCAGGTTGCTAATATATTGGCATTTCTTCATTTGCAGGTCCTTCAAAAGCATTCTGGATATGCTAAAATGATGGACGGCAATCTTGTGATGATAAAAAGTTTCGGTTAATTTTTGGGTTCAAGTTGGATATACTAAAAATATGGTGTAATGGTGGAGACAATGGGTTCATTTTGTAACTGGTGTTGTGGGCGATGTATAGTGTTTTGGATTTATTTTAGAAAAGGTGGTTAAGGATGCTTAATGGGTTCAGCATTTTGTATCTAATGGTGGAGACAATGGGTTCATTTTGTAATTGATGCTGTGGGTGATGTATAGTGTTTTGGATTTATTTTGGAAATGGTGGTTAAGGATGCTTAATGTTAAGCTTTTTGTTGTTTATCAATTGAACATATAGAGTTATATATGGATTTTGTTGTCTTCTACTTAATGGTAAAGAATGCTTGATGTTGTTAAGCCTTTTTTGTATTGGAGCTCTGATAGCTGGAGATACATCTGAGGACAAGCTAGACAACGGCCATGATCATATGAATTATGTGTATTTAAATTGTATGTTTTATAGCTGAAAAATACAAACAATAATTTCATAAGTATTACTTTTGGGACGGTTATGTAATTGTCGTAGATATAAACGACATCCTTTTGTAACACTAGCAAATTTGTTTAGGACGGATGTTATTCGTCACAAAGTCTTTTATTTTGGGACCGTTTTGTAAACCATCGTAAACATATAATAATTCAAACTCTTTTCGTACGGTTATATTTTTCGACCCTAAAACCAAATTAGGACGGTATTTTTCGTCCTAAAACTTTTTGCCACGCCACCCTAATAGCACGGTCACTTACCGTCCTAAAATTCGTCCCAAATTACAATTTAGGACTGATTTGGGTCTTTTTAAGACAGATTTTTGGCGTCCCATAAAGACACTTTTTTTGTAGTGTTATATATGAAAACGTGCCAGAACGACGCCACGAGTCTACTGGTGGTGTCGAAAATGAAATTTGGGGTCCCGTGTTCAAAAATAGAATTTTACAAGTTGGAAATTACGAATTCGGACGGCCAACTTTGGCGTCAAATTCCACCAATCAAACAAGTTCACAATGAAACGAAACTGGAGGGGTAGAAAGAGGGTTATACCAACTGTGCACAGGGACTGGTAGCACGCCAAATGGAGCTGCGGTGGAGGAGGTACGAGCCGACGAAGTTGGCTCCGTAAAACTATCCAAAATTTATAAAATTTAAACGGTCAACTTGGCAGCCGGTTTTGAAGTATCAAACAATAAAATTAACGAACAAAAATTGAGGGGAGTGAAGATGGATATACCGAGATTGTGACGGAGAGAAGAAATCGTCGATCCAACGGTCAGATTGTCCAAAAAATCGGTACGAAGTCGCTGCGACGAGGCGCACAATCAGACTTTGATTTCGTGTACGTCACGGCGGGATTTCGTTCGAAACGCACGAATCGGCTATGCGTCGCGCCGGGGAGGAAGGCGGCGCACCCGGAGGGGTCGCCGGAGTTCGCCCAATAGGGGAGGTCGGCCACGGCGGCGGCGGTCGATGGCAGCGCCTGTGCGCGCGGCCTGTAGGCCATTTTCGGTCGCACTGCGCACAGTAGCTGCTGCTGCTGCGGGGGGGCTGCGCGGCCTGGCACGGCGGTGCGGCGACAGTACCGGGCCAGTACGTGGCCAACACGTGGCAATGGCGGCGGTGGTACAGGCTATGGTGGTGGTAGTTGTGGGCTATGGTGGTGCGGGTGGTGGTGATGGATGAAAGGAAGAAGGAGGAGGAGAATGATGGTGATGGTGTTAATGATGAAGATGAAAAATGGAGAGGGAGGAGGGTGGTTGCCGCGCTCGGCCAGGAAAGAGGTGGAGGGAAGTTCGGCCATGGGAGGATGGTGTCGGCCATGGGAAGTTGCTGCTGCTGTTGTGTATTAGAGAGAAAAAGTGAAAGAGGAAGTTGTTTGTGGGAAAATAGTAAATGGTTGTGTGTGTTGGAAAAAATAGAAGGAGAGAGAGAGTGTGGATTCTCTCCAAAATGTAAAGAGAGACAAATATGGGGATTAGGGCCGGCCATATGTCTAGGAGGGTGTGGGTGTGTTGTCATGAGGAGATTGATGGATGGGATTAAATGGGAGAGGAATCAAGGGTGGAAATTAAATAGGGGATTAGATTTATTGAGGGATTTAAATCAATGGATTATACATTAAATATTGAAGTGGAAAAACTAGGTATTTAATATTTTCCAAGGGCAAGGAGAGGGAGGGTGTCATGAGAGAGGGTAATATGAAGCTTGTACTGGATTCGGTTGAGCCGGGTCGGGTCAAAATCGGACATGGTGCTATAATTAAATTTAAATAGGTGTTTATGATCTGTCACGACCCGCGCCCTAGAGTTAGGGCACGAGAACGTAACAACGCCCAGCCTACGCCGCGGTGTCGACGGTAGAACGCTGTCCTAGGTCTCAATGCATCTAACAGTATAAGGCTAAATAGTTATATTCCCCGAATGGGGGTGACATAGCAGATA
Source organism: Iris pallida (assembly GCA_029216955.1). Classification (NCBI taxonomy): domain Eukaryota; kingdom Viridiplantae; phylum Streptophyta; class Magnoliopsida; order Asparagales; family Iridaceae; genus Iris; species Iris pallida. The sequence goes on from JANAVB010034417.1 coordinate 1,871,580, forward strand.
CAAACTCAATCACATCTAAGGTAGAGCATGATAAGGATAGATAAGACATGAAATCCAAAAGAGATACAGGAGATAGAAGTCTAAGTGTCTAAGATACATAAACCCAGAAATATAACTAAAAACTCAAATATAGATACAGTAATCCACAAAGTAAATGCAACTCCAGACAAAATGAAATAACTACCTAAACAACCTCTAATGTGTCTCCTCTAGGCTAGCAGGCACCTCCAGGCTATCTGTAAAATTTATCAACAGGTCCAGTCAGGACAGGAGCGAGTACATTACATCTCAACAGGTCATAGCAGGTTAGAAAATATAATCATGCAGTAGAGTAAAATACAGGATCTGAAGAAATACAGTATTTAAACAAGTGAGAGAACTGTAACAGAAATATCTACTATAAATAGAGAACTAACAGTGGCTAGTGAGTCAGAGTACGAGATAGCACATGTGAACAGGACAGATTTGCACAAGATATCGAGGTGCACAGGATCTACACTACAATGGAATTGTTCACACAACTACTAGCACTCTTCCGTATCCCCAATCAATACACAAGGATCTAAATAGGTTATGTTTTTGCACAGGATATCACATGGGGCCCATATAGGGTGTACATGATAGTATATATGGGGGCTCCGTGAACATGAGAGTACAAGATTCACAGGAGTGCACATGTAAAATGGAAGCACAGGAGTACATGATGAAAGTGAAACGCACATGACACAATGTACCCGATGCTCCCGAGGGGGATAACATCGCATGAGAAGATCCAAATAGTACTAATCCGTGATAATGTCGTGACATCATCAAGTATAGTAATCTAAAGCAGGAATATAATTCTAAGCAGGATATGAAATGATCAGAGAATGTACTCGCCTCGATAACCTGAACAGCTGATAAGTATAGGGGGTCCCACTGAAGCCACAGAGTCCTATTTAAAGCAACACAGGTTACAAGGTGTTCAAGTTGTAATAAACGAATCTCTATAATCAATCTACATTATTCTAGGTTCTTCTAAGTCAAAACAACTCTAGGTCGACTCCGATCAATAATCTAGTCAAACTAGGTCAAGTGTTGACTTACAGTTGACTTTGGGTCAACTGGTCAACTCTGGTCAAACAGGGTCAATTCTAGTCTAATATAAAGTGTACTTCGTTATTTGTACGTCAAAACTTACGACACGTAAATCGAGTTAAAGAAGATTATCGGTAAGGTTGATAATCTTGTTATAGTGATCCACTTGTCCAACTTGTCAATTTCAGCGATGTGAGATCACTGGAATTGGCTGATCTCAGTTTCGTTGTACTAATCCCGAAATACGAACATTATATGAATTAATTATTAATGAATTATAAAAAAGGTTAAACTCAGAGAAATTATCAACAAACATTGCCGGACGATGAAATGAACATCGCCAACGTGTCCAAAATGGCCAAATTAGCTAGGATAGCCTACCCAACGGTCCAATTTGGACACAAGGGCAAAAAGGTAATTTCGGGTCAAAACGGTGTCCGTGTCGGAGCCGTTTTGCACCGAAAAATATGCAAGAAAATAAGTCAATAAAATATAACAAATTATATGTCCACGAAACCAGAATGTCGATACGAACCCAACGGTATCTCCAGAATTGGATTCCGTTGACCCGATCCCATTTTGGCCCGTTGACCAAAACTTGGAATTCCGGTTTGCACGGAAATGCGTGCCGGAGCCAAAGTTCTCAAAACTTAGCAAACTACCTGTCAACGAGTCCAGAATGATGATACGAACTCAACGATATCTCCGGAATTGGATTCCGATGAGCCGATCTCAAAATGACCCGTTGACCTGGATATTGGTATCCGACTTGCACCGAAATGCGTGTCGGTCCCAATGTCCACCAAAACCTAGCAAATTATATGTCAACGAGTCCAGAATGACGATACGAACTCATCGATATATCCGGAATTGGATTCCGATGAGCCGGCGTCAAAAAGTCCCGTTGACCCAGAATTTGGGACCCGCTTTGCACCGAAAAACGTGTCCGGGTCCACGTTCTCCAAATCTAACAAATTTTATATAAAAAACATGCCAGAACGACGCCACAAGTCTAATGGTGGTGTCAGAAATGAAATCTGGAGTCCCGTGTTCAAAAATGGAATTTTACAAGTTGGAAATTACGAATTCGGACGACCAACTTTGGCGTCGAATTCAACCAATCAAACAAGCTCACAATGAAATGAAACTGGAGGGGTAGCAAGAGGGTTATACCAGCTTCGCACCGGAACTGGTAGCACGCCAAACGGAGCTGCGGTGGAGGAGATACAAGCTGACGAAGTTGGCCCCGCGAAACTGTCCAAATTTAATACAATTTAAACGGTCAACTTGGTGGCCGGTTTTGATGTATCAAACGATAAAATTAACGGACGAAAATTGACATGAGCGAAGGTGGATATACCGAAATTTCGACGGAGTGAAGAAATCGCCGATCCAACGGTCGGATCTCCAAAAAAATGCGCGCGAAGTCGCTACGACGGGGCGCGATTTCAGCGTCGTTTCTGAGCTCGTCACGACGGAACGTCGTGCAAAACGCACGAATCGCCTCCGATACACGTCGGAGAGAGGGACGACGGCCATAGGGTGGCTCGTCGGGGTTCGTCCGTCATGGAGGAGGCCGACCACGGCGGCGACGGCCGGCGGTGTCGCTCGCACGCGCGTGGACAAGGCCGCCCGTGCACCGTCGACGCGCTGCGCGCTGCTCGCTGTGCTCACTGCTGTTCGCACGGCGGCGCGCGGCCTGGCTGGCGACGGCTGGGGCACGGCGACGAGGGGGTGAGGTGGTGGCTGGAGGTGGACAGTGGTGGTTTAGGGTGGAAAGGTGGTGGTTTAAAGAGTGGTGGTCGAGTTGATGAGGTGGAGGAAGAAAATGGAGGAGAATGGAGTTGTATGTGTGGAGTGGTGGCGCTCGACGGCCATGGCCGGAGTAGGGGTCGGCCAAGCTCGGCCATGGAGGAAGTGGTCGAGTGAAGGAGGGGATGGTGTTCGGATTTGTAGGGGGGGTGGAGTTGCTGAATAGTGTAGGTTGTAGTAAAATTAGAATGGGAGAGAGAAAAAGAATAACAATAATTGAAGAGAGAGAGAGAGAGAAGAATGGAATTCCTAAAAACTAGGGCCGGCCAAGTGTGGCTGTGAGAGTGTGTATGGGGGAAAATTAATGGATGAGATTTAATTAGGAGGATCAAGGGCTAGGAATAAATTAGAGGGAAATGGGCCATTCCAAAGAAAATAAATCAATGGAAAATTTCCCATTAAATATTAGAAATAGGTAAAATGAGTAATTAATATTTTTGGGCAATAAATATGAGGGTGTCATGAGAGAGGAAAAATGAAGCTGGGGTTGCGTTCAGTGGAGCCGGATTGGATCCAAAACAGAACATGATGCAATAATAGAATTAAAAATAGACGTTGATGATCATGAGTGAATAAGTAGCACATGGGGATTCCAATAAATAGAACACAAGTGGCGGACGGGTAGTAGGCTCAATGTGGGCCATGTCCATAATTGGGGCTGACAGGTTTTGGTCGACAGGGGACCCACAAATCAAGTTAGAAGATGAATGTGACGCCGTGGAGTGAAATAAAATCGGGTCACGTGTCGGGAAAGTTGTGCGAATCAAATGGAGCACAAAATGACGTGTTTCAGTGGGACACGAAGGTCATGGGTGACGAGCGTCTCGAGTAGAACAAGCATGAGAAGTTGGTTTCAAGAAACTAACTGGTCTTGCGCTCCCAGATTAAAATTCATGGTAACGCGCCGAAAATGATTAAGGAAAAGAGTGGGAAAATAAATAATAATCAAATGGTCTAAATTGACCCAAAGTTCAGCGAAGCAGAAAGAGCACAAGGGAACAAGTTTGGGTGGGACACCATATACCGTCATGAAGGTAATCATGTCCACTCCAAAACTCATGAAGAAGATTTCCAGAGTTGAACATCCCTGATACTCCAAATATCAATGGCATAAAAAAGTACACTTACAGATAAATAAATAAAATATTAATCAAAACCAATCAATCAGAAAAATAAAATAAAATAAAAAAAATCAACCCGAAATTCAGGGTACTCACATCCTACCCACCTTATAAAAATTTCGTCCTCGAAATTAAAATGTCCCTACTCCCTCTAGGTCAAACCCCCACAATCAAAGTCCCAAAACTTAAACAAATCATACCATCAAAAAGACAACGTCCAGGGTCATGGCATACGGTGATAGTGAAAGTCTCATCTAGGTATACTAGTCATACTAACTGATTCGGTCATAGGGTATCAAATACACAAGCAGTCTAGGGTGCTAAACGAGAAAAGTTACAGAAATAACAAATCATCAAAACTGTAAGGCAGTCTACCATCTATATAAAAACTTGTATCATCACAATAAAAATAAAAATAAAACAAAGGTAACTACCAATTATCTGAAAGGGGTACTAATCAAAGAAAAATCAAATCACAAGTTTAAGAATGAAAGTCAATTTCATGGAAATCCAATCAAAATATATATTAAGAACATTTAGTCTCGATACGATCTAAGTTGATCAATTCTGGAAAATCAAGATTTAGGCAATATAGAGGACAGTTCATCAAACCTGAGCACGAGCTTACAAGGATGGAGATTTAGGCCATAATCAAATTTTAATTCAATTGAGTACAACCCACGATATTAATATGATAAGAGAAGATGATCAAATCCGATTGGTCGTGATTAATGGAGCTAAGATTCAATGATATTGAAAACACTTTGGGGAAAAATAAGGGAAGATTTCATAAGAAGTCAAGTTAATCATCTCTCTCTAATACCATCAAGTCTGTCATTTGCTAAATCATTTTTTTTTCACAAGTCCCAATATGAAAATCAACCTTCACATGACTATCATCGAAATTTTATAACCTTTAGTCATCTAAACCTTTACCATAATCACCATAGACAAAATTTCTAACTTCAAAAAAAATTATTTTCCACGAAACATACCCGTCTTAATTAGGAGTCAACACTTATTCATTTAATCAAATTTTCAAATTCTTCCACCTCGTCCTAATTTAGATCCGAAACCCCTAAATCCAGTTTATGAAATTCTTGAACTTGTTTAAATCGAGTCTCGTAGTTACTCAATCCCAATACCACTATGTCATACAAAATTATTCTTATTTATAGATCAACCTTCATATTTCTTCAACGTTCACCTTCAATTATTATCTTTTTGAATTCTACACATTTTTTTTTCATCCAGAATAATTCCTATAACTTAAAATCCTTGTGTTCTCTCTGTCTCTAGTCATTTCTTACAATACCTTATTCAATTTCGTATCATTATTGCATATAGTTAGACTCTCTTCCCTATTACTAAATCTCTAAATTTAACATCATAGCCTTAAGGTGTAACGTCTCAAGAATTAATAACCAAAATTGTTTCAAGTTCTCAAAACTAAATTGACCCCGACTATCATTATCAGTTTTTTTTTGAAACACATCTATGAATTACTCATAACCAAGTTTTCTGCAATTCTTTCTGAATTGATAACATTTATCACTCAATTCCATTCTAAACCTTTACCACATCTCTATCTCAAAATTTTTTTTTTTCACCTTTGACATCCAATATTTTGATTCCTACTAAATTATCATATGATAACCAATCACGTCATTTCTGTACTAGATGATTTACGTCACTTCCTCTACATTTCTCAGGTAGAGTTATATGAAGATCCAAGAGTTTTCAAGGTACAGCTGACAGAATTATTTACGAGACAGGAAATTGATATAATCAAGACAGGTATATAAGACAAGGAATGATGGTAGTAAAAATATTGGCAGGAAAAGAATGATAAAAGAATATGTTCTGCTTATCTATTTAAAGAAGAAACCGTTTTGAAATCCAGAGTTAAAATATCAATTTCAAGATAAAGTCTAATAAAATTATCGATTCATTGTATTATGAAAAACTTATAGCAAGAAATTTCACAAGGTTTATAAAACCAACTAAACTTACTCCTGAGTTAAATAATAGAAAACTAGACAAAACAAACAAATAATCATTCTTTTCTCTTTTTTTTGAAAGACTGAAACAAAGTAGAGAAAACATGTTTGAAAACATTTAGGGTACAATCTGATAATCATATGCGTCTATCCAAAATTATGGTACTCTAAATCCTCGTCATACTAGTAAGCAAGGCTACGATAATCACAGAGCCCTTGACTTATGCGCATATCTCTAGAATCATCGTATTTAACATTTTTGTGATGCCGCAAGCTTGGCTACGAAAACCTTAAATTCCCACACCCGAGAAATATATCCAGAGTCAGACTATATGTCCTCACCATGCTGGCTAATGTGACTATAGAAGACTAGGTTCCATAACATAGATGACCTAGCCCATATAATTTCATCTTGCCAAAAATTAAATTAAATCAATAATGAATACTCAAAAATCAAATCAAATTTATTAACGAACATCAAAATTTAAAAATGAACAAAATCCATCAAAATACAAACTCGAATGCAGCAGCTACCATCAAAATTTAAAATTCGAAAATCTTCCATCAAAATTAATAAATACAACTCAAATTCAACAATAACCCATTAAAATCAAATTCAACAACAGAAAATAAAAAGAAAACAAATCAAGGAAAAAGAGTTTTCAAATCGAAGTTAAATAAGATTCTTCAGGGGCGTCCCGGGAATCTCACAAGGGTTCCTAACTGTGATTGAGTACCTTCAAAAACATATCCTATTACTAGTGCAGGCTGTAGTGGTACTCTAGTTCGAATACCACTACACTTTTAGTCTCGACCTGCATGGGCCACCACAAAAAACGTGTCACGACCCGCGCCCTAGAGTTAGGGCACGAGAACGTAACAACGCCCAGCCTACGCCGCAGTGTCGGTGGTAGAACGCTGTCCTAGCTCTCAATGCATCTAACAGTATAAGGCTAAACAGTTATATTCCTCGAATGGGGGTGACATAGAAGATACAAACTCAATCACATCTAAGGTAGAGCATGATAAGGATAGATAAGACATGAAATCCAAAAAAGATACAGGAGATAGAAGTCTAAGTGTCTAAGATACATAAACCCAGAAATATATCTAAAAACTCAAATATAGATACAGTAATCCACAAAGTAAATGCAACTCCAGACAAAATGAAATAACTACCTAAACAACCTCTAATGTGTCTCCTCTAGACTAGCAGGCACCTCCAGGCTATATGTAAAATTTATCAACAGGTCCAGTCAGGACAGAAGCGAGTACAGTACATCTCAATAGGTCATAGCAGGTTAGAAAATATAATCATGCAGTAGAGTAAAATACAGGATCTGAAGAAATACAGTATTTAAACAAGAGAGAGAACTGTAACAGAAATATCTACTATAAATAGAGAACTAACGTGGCTAGTGAGTCAGAGTACGAGATAGCACATGTGAACAGGACTGATTTGCACAAGATATCGAGGTGCACAGGATCTACACTACAATGGAATTGTTCACACAACTACTAGCACTCCCCCGTATCCCTAATCAATACACAAGGATCTAAACAGGTTATGTTATTGCACAGGATATCACATGGGGCCCATATAGGGTGCACATGATAGTATACATGGGGGCTCCGTGAACATAAGAGTACAAGATTCACAGGAGTGCACATATAAAATGGAAGCACATGAGTACATGATGAAAGTGAAACGCACATGACACAATGTACCCGATGCTCCCGAGGGGGATAACATCGCATGAGAAGATCCATATAGTACTAATCCGTGATAATGTCGTGACAGCATCAAGTATAGTAATCTAAAGCAGGAATATAATTCTAAGAAGGATATGAAATAATCAGAGAAAGTACTCGCCTCGATAACTTGAACAGCTGATAAGTATAGGGGGTCCCACTGAAGCCACAGAGTCCTATTTAAAGCAACACAGGTTACAAGGTGTTCAAGTTGTAATAAATGAATCTCTATAATCAATCTACATTATTCTAGGTTCTTCTAAGTCAAAACAACTCTAGGTCGACTCCGGTCAATAATCTAGTCAAACTAGGTCAAGTGTTGACTTACAGTTGACTTTGGGTCAACTGGTCAACTCTGGTCAAACATGGTCAATTCTAGTCTAATATAAAGTGTACTTCGTTATTTGTACGTCGAAACTTACGACACGCAAATCGAGATAAGAAGATTATCGGTAAGGTTGATAATCTTGTTATAGTGATCCACTTGTCCAACTTGTCAATTTCAGCGATGTGAGATCACTGGAATTGGCTGATCTCAGTTTCGTTGTACTAATCCCGAAATACGAACATTATATGAATTAATTATTAATTAATTATAAAAAAGGTTAAACTCAGATAAATTATCAACAAACATTGCCGGACGATGAAATGAACATCGCCAACGTGTCCAAAATGGTCAAATTAGCTAGGATAGCCTACCCAACGGTCCAATTTGGACACAAGGGCAAAAAGGTAATTTCGGGTCAAAACGGTGTCCGTGTCGGAGCCGTTTTGCACCGAAAAATGTGCAAGAAAACAAGTCAATAAAATATAACAAATTATATGTCCACGAAACCAGAATGTCGATACGAACCCAACGGTATCTCCAGAATTGGATTCTGTTGACCCGATCTCATTTTGGCCCGTTGACCAGAACTTGGAATTTCGGTTTACACGGAAATGCGTACCGAAGCCAAAGTTCTCAAAACTTAGCAAACTACCTGTCAACGAGTCCAGAATGATGATACGAACTCAACGATATCTCCAAAATTGGATTCCGATGAGCCGATCTCAAAATGACCCGTTGACCCGGATATTGGTATCCGACTTACACCGAAATGCGTGCCGGACCCAATGTCCACCAAAACCTAGCAAATTATATGTCAACGAGTCCAGAATGACGATACGAACTCATCGGTATATCCGGAATTGGATTCCGATAAGCCGGCGTCAAAAAGTCCCGTTGACCCAGAATGTGGGACCCACTTTGCACCGAAAAATGTGCCCGGGCCCACGTTCTCCAAATCTAACAAATTTTATATAAAAACATGCCAGAACGATGCCACAAGTCTAATGGTGGTGTCAGAAATGAAATCTGGAGTCCCGTGTTCAAAAATGGAATTTTACAAGTTGGAAATTACGAATTCGGACGGCCAACTTTGGCGTCGAATTCAACCAATCAAACAAGCTCACAATGAAACGAAACTGGAGGGGTAGCAAGAGGGTTATACTAGCTTCGCACCGGAACTGGTAGCACGCCAAACGGAGCTGCGGTGGAGGAGATACAAGCTGACGAAGTTGGCCCCATGAAACTGTCCAAATTTAATACAATTTAAACGGTCAACTTGGTGGCCGGTTTTGATGTATCAAACGATAAAATTAACGGACGAAAATTGACATGAGCGAAGGTGGATATACCGAGATTGCAACGGAGTAAAGAAATTGCCGATCCAACGGTCGGATCTCCGGAAAAATGCGCACGAAGTCGCTACGACGGGACACGATTTCAGCGTCGTTTTCGAGCTCGTCACGACGGAACGTCGTGCAAAACGCACGAATTACCTCCGATACACGTCGGGGAGAGGGACTACGGCCATGGGGTGGCTCGCCGGGGTTCGTCCGTAAAGGGGGAGGCCAACCACGGGGGCGACGGCCGGCGGTGGAGCTCGCACGCGCGTGGCCAAGGCCGCCCGTGCACCGTCGACGCGCTGCGCGCTGCTCGCTGTGCTCACTGTTGTTCACGCGGCGGCGCGGGGGTGAGGTGGTGGCTGGAGGTGGACAGTGGTGGTTTAGGGTGGAAAGGTGGTGGTTTAAAGAGTGGTGGTCGTGTTGATGAGGTGGAGGAGGAAAATGGAGGAGAATGGAGTTGTGTGTGTGGAGTGGTGGCGCTCGACGGCCATGGCCGGAGTAGGGGTCGGCCAAGCTCGGCCATGGAGGAAGTGGTCGAGTGAAGGAGGGGATGGTGTTCGGGTTTGTAGGGGGGTGGAGTTGCTGAATAGTGTAGGTTGTAGCAAAATTAGAATAGGAGAGAGAGAAAGAATAACAATAATTGAAGAGAGAGAGAGAGAGAAGAATAGAATTCCTAAAAACTAGGGCCGGCCAAGTGTGGCTGTGAGAGTGTGTATGGGGGAAAATTAATGGATGTGATTTAATTAGGAGGATCAAGGGCTAGGAATAAATTAGAGGGAAATGGGCCATTCCAAAGGAAATAAATCAATACAAAATTTCCCATTAAATATTAGAAATAGGTAAAATGAGTAATTGATATTTTTGGACAATAAATATGAGGGTGTCATGAGAGAATAAAGATGAAGCTGGGGTTGGGTTCAGTGGAGCCGGATTGGATCCAAAACCGGACATGATGCAATAATAGAATTAAAAATAGACGTTGATGATCAGGAGTGAATAAGTAGCACATGGGGATTCCAATAAATGGAACACAAGTGGCGGACGAGTAGTAGGCTCAATGTAGGCCATGTCCATAATTGGGGCTGACAGGTTTTGGTCGACAGGAGACCCACAAATTAAGTTGGAAGATGAATGTGACGCCGTGGAGTGAAATAAAATCGGATCACGTGTCGGGAAAGTTGTGTGAATCAAATGGAGCACAAAATGACGTGTCTGAGTGGGACACGAAGGTCATGGGTGACGAGCGTCTCGAGTAGATCAAGCATGAAAAGTTGGTTTTAAGAAACTAACTGGTCTTGCGCTCCCAGATTAAAATTCATGGTAACGTGCCAAAAATGATCAAGGAAAAGAATGGGAAAATAAATAATAATCAAATGGTCTAAATTGACCCGAAGTTCAGCGAAGCAGAAAGAGCACAAGGGAGCAAGTTTGGGTGGGACACCATATACCGTCATGAAGGTAATCATGTCCACTCCAAAACTCATGAAGAAGATTTCCAGAGTTGAACATCCCTGATACTCCAAATATCAATGGCATGAAAAAGTACACTTACAGATAAATAAATAAAATATTAATCAAAACCAATCAATCAGAAAAATAAAATAAAATGAAAAAAATCAACCCAAAATTCAGGGTGCTCACATGATCATGGATAAATAAGTAGCATGTGGGAGCTCAAATTAACGGGACACAAGTATTATGCGGGTGGTAGGCTTCATGTGGGCCATGTCCATATTTAGGGTCGGCTAGGTTGGATCGATGTCGGGTCCCGAAATTAAATTGGACGTTAGGTCACAAATTGCGATAGATAATTAATTGGCCTAAATTGACCCAAAAGTTGTGCAAAGCAAATAAAGCACAAGATGGTGTGTCTGAGTGGGACACGAAGGTCATGGGTGAAGAGTGTCTCGAGTAGATCATGCATGAGGAGTTGGTTTTGAGAAAACGACAGGTCTTGTGCTCCCAAATTAGAAGTCACGGTAACGTGCATATGATGATCAAGGAAAAGAGTGGGAAATCAATTAATAATTAATCAACGATCAAATGGTCTAAATTGACCCAAAGTTGTGCGAAACAAAAAGAGTACAAGGGAACAAGTTTTAGTAGGACATTATATACATTATATACCAAAATGAAGATAATCCTGTCCACTACAAAACTCATGAAGAAAGTTTCCAGAGATGAACATCCCTGACACTCCAAATATCAAAGGCACAGAAAAGTATATTTAAAGATAAATAAACAGAATAAGTTATTTATTGAAAGTAATTCAATCAGAAAAATTAAAAAAAATTAACCCGAAATTCAGGGTGCTCACATCCTACCCATCTTATAAAAATTTTATCCTCGAAATTAAAATGTTCATACTCCTTCTAGGTCAAACCCCCACAATCAAGTCTCAGAACTTAAACAAATCATACGATTTAAAAGGACGGCATACAGGGTCATGGCATACGATGGTAGTGGAAGTCTCATCTAGGTATACTAGTCATGTTAAACCAAAACGGTCATAGGGTATCAAAACATACAAGCAATCTAGGGTGCTAAGCTAGAAAGTTACAAAAAAAACAAATTATCAAGGCTGTAAGGCAGTCTACCATCCTATATAAAAACTGGTACTTATCAAAAATAAAATAAAGATAACTACTAATTATCTATGAAGGGGTATTATTCAATAAAAAATCAAAATCAAAAGTTTAAATAATGAAAGTCAATAGCATTGAAATCCAATCATAATATATATTAAGAAAATTAAGTCTCGATACAATCTAAGTTGATCAATTCTGGGTAATCAAGATTTGGGCAATATGGAGGACAAGGTCATCGAAGTCTGGGCACGAGCATACAAGGATGGAGATTCAGGTCACAATAAATTCTAATTCAATTGAGTACGACCCCAAGATATTAATATGATAATAAAAGATGATCAAAGTCGATTGATCGTGATTAAGGGAGCTAGGATTCAATAATATTGAAAACTTTTAAGGGTGATTCAAATATATGGAATAAGTCAAATTCCTCCTTTTGATAGGAAAACAAGAGGCAAGATTTCGTAGGAAAGTCAAGTTAATCATGTCTCTGATTTTATTAAGTTCATCTGGTCATAATTTGCCAATCGTATCTTTTTCTCACAAGTTATGATATGAAAATTCAACATTTATATGTCCACCACCAAGATTTTATAACCTTCAGTCATCTAAACCTTTACCATGATCACCATAGACAAAATTCCAATTTCTAAAACATTTCCCATGAAGCATACCCCTCTTATTTACGAATCAACACTTATTTATTTAATCAAATTTCTAAATTCTTTCACCTCGTCCTAATTTAGATCTGAAATCTCTAAATCCAGTTTATGAAATCCTTGAACTTGTTTAAATCAAGTCTCGTATTTACTCAACTCTAATACCACTATGTCATACAAAATTTATTCTTATTTATAAATCATCCTTCATATTTTTTTCAATGTTCACCTTCAAATATTATCCTTTTTGAATTCTACAATTTTTCCCCCAATCATCTAAAAATAATTCCTATAACTTAAAATCCTTGTGTTCTTTCTGTCTCTAGTCACCCTAATACAATATCTAGTTCAATTTCGTATAATCATTGAATACAATTAAATTCTCTTATTATTAATATTTCTACATAGCCTTAGGGTAAAAGTTCCCAAGAATCAATAAACAAGATTTCTAAGTTCTCAAAACTAGGTTGACCTTGACTATCCTCATTAGTTTTAAAATACATCCAGGAATTATTCATAACCAAAATTTTTGTGATTGTTTCTAAATTGATAACATTTATCTCGCGATTTCATTCTAAACCTTTACCACATCTCCATCTCAATTTTTTTCATATTTGACATCCAACATTTTGATTCCTACAAAATTATCATATGATAACCAGTTACGTCATTTTTGAACTAGATGATTTACGTCACTTCCTCAACGTTTCTCAGGTAAAATGATATGAAGATTCAACGGTTTTAAAGTATAGCTGACAGAGTTAGATACAAGATAGGGGATTGATGTAATCAGGATAGTTATATAAGGCAAAGAATGATGGTAATAAAATATTGGCAGGAAGAGAAATGATAATAGAATCTATTCTGCTTATCTATTTAAAAGAAGCAACCATTTTGAAACCAGTGCTATAATATCAAATCCAAGATAAGGTTTAGCAAAAATCATCGATTCATTATATTATGAAGAAATTCATAGCAAGAAATTACACAAAGGTTTATAATAACAACTAAAGCTGCTCCTAAGTTAAATAATGAGAAGCAAACAAATCAAAACAATAAAAAAAAATTTGAAAGACTGAACAAAAGTAGAGAAAATATTTTCAAAAGCATTTAAGGTACAATCTGATAATCATATGCGTCTATCCAAAATCATGGTACTCTAAATCTTCGTCATACTAGTAAGCAAGGCTACGATAATCATAAAGTCCTCGACTAAGGCACATACCTCTAGAATTATGGTATTTAAAATTTTTGCGATACCGCTAGCTTGGCTGCGAAAACCTTAAATTCTTACACCCGAGAAATATATCCAAAATAAGACTATACGTCCTCATCATGCTGGCTAATGTGACTGTAGAATAGATTCCATAACTGAGATGACCTAGCCCATATAATTTCATCTTGACAAAAAAAGAGTTAAATCAACAATGGATACCAAAAATCAAATTTATTAACTAACCAAGAAAGATAAATATAAACTATTAAATCAAATTTCGAGATATTTTATAATGAGATTCTCAAGGGTCATCCCTGGAATATCTCAATGAATCATAAATGTGATTGAGTACCTTCAAAAATATATCCTAATCCTACTGCAAGCTGTAGTGATACTCTAGTTCAAATACCACTACACAAACTTGACCTGCATGGGCCACCACTAAAAATGTGTCACGACCCGCACACTAGAGTAAGGGCACGAGAAGTAGGTACGTCCAGCCTACGCCACAGTGTCGGCGGGAGAATGCTGTCCTAGGTCAATCATCTAACAATATATAAGGTAACTGTACAGTATATATACTCCGAATGGAGGTGACATAGCAGAATACAGTCTTAATCACATCTAAGGTGGAATACGATAAAAGATAGATAAAATACGAAATCCACAAAGAGATACAGCAGATAGAAGTCTAAGTGTCTAAGATACCACAAATTCAGAAAACATCTCAAACCTCTAATAAAGTAATCCATAGAGTAAATACAGCTCATCCATAGAGTAAATACAGCTCAAGACAACTGAAAATAAAATAAGAAAAACCCTAGCTATCTATCCAACCTCTACTTTGCCTCCTCTAGGCTAGCAGGTAACCTTCAAGCTATCTGTAAAATTTAACAACAGGTCCAGTCAGGACAGGAGCGAGTACAGTACATCTCAACAAATCATAACAGGTTAGAAAATATAAACATGCTAGAGAGTAAGATACAGGAAACTGAAAGAACATCATGATGTAAAAAGGAAGACTGTAAGTAAATAGATAAAATATATATGAAAACTAACAGTGCTAGTGATTCAGAGTACAATACGGTTATGTAAACGGCACGATGTTGTACAGGAGTAATCTACAGAGGTTGTACACGAGTAATCTACTGCATTGAATACATAACCACTTCTACTCCCCCGCCCTAATTAATACACAAGGATCTAGTCAAGTTATGTTATTGCACACGAAGTATAGTTGTACACGATGATTATGTGAGCACATGAGTATACACGATTTCAAACGATTTGTACACGAATAGCACAAACACAAGGAGTACAAAATGCCCATGATAAAGTATACGAACACGAAATATCCAATGTATCCGCTAAGGGGATAACATCGTACGATAAGATCCATATAGTACTAATCTGTATTACCAGTGTGTCAGCATCAAGTAAAGTAATATAAAGCAGGAAATGTAATCCTAAACAAGATATGAAATGATCAGAGAATGTACTCGCCAGATAACCTGAACAGCTGATAGGTATAGAGGTCCAACTGAAGCCACAGAGTCCTATTTAGAGCAACACAGGTTACAAGGTGTTCATGTTGTAATAAATGAATTTCTACAAGAAATCTATATTATTCTAGGCTCTTCTAAGTCAAGTCAACTCTAGGTCAACTCCGGTCAACAATCTAGTCAAACTAGGTCAAGTATTGACTTAACTTTTGGTCAACTGGTCAAACAGGGTCAATTCTAGTCTAATTATTAAAGATATAAAGTTGTACTTCGTCATTCGTACATCAAAACTTATGACACATAAATCGAGATAAGATGATCAACGATAAGGTTAATAATCTTATTATAGTGATCCATGTGTCCATCTTATCAATTTTAGCGATGTGAGATCACTGGAATTGACTGATCTCAGTTTCATTGTACTAATCCCGAAATACGAACATTATATGAAATAATTATAATAAAAAGTGATACATAGAGAAAGTATCTAGAAACATTGTCGGATGATGAATTAAACATTACCAACGTGTCCAGAATGGTCAAATTAGCTAAGATAGCCTACCCATCAGTCCAATTTGGACATAAGGGTAAAAACGTAATTTTGGGTCAAAATGGTATCCCTGTCGGAGACGTTTTGCACCAAAAAACGTGCAAGAAAATAAGTCTATAAAATATAACAAATTATATTTCCATGAAACTAGAATGACGATACGAACCCAACGGTATATCCAGAATTGGATTCCATTGATCCGATCTCAATTTGGTCCGTTGACTAGAACATTGGAATTCTGGTTTGCATGAAAATGCGTGCCGGAGCCAATGTTCACTAAAATCTGGCAAATTATATGTCAACGAGTCCAGAATGATGATACAAACTCAATGGTATATCCGAAATTGGATGCCGATAAGCCGATCTTAAAATGACCCATTGACCCGGATATTGGTATCCGACTTGCACAAAAATACGTGCCAGAACTAGTATCCACTAAAACCTAGCAAATTATATGTCTACGAGTCCAGAATGATGATACAAACTCAACGGTATATCCAAAATTGGATTTCGATGAGCCGGCGTCAAATAGTCCCGTTAATCCGGACTTTGGGGCTCGCTTTGTACCGAAATGAGTGCCAGGGCCCACGTCCTCCAAATCTAGCAAATTATACATGAAAACATGCCAGAACGATGCCACGAGTCAACTGGTGGTATCGAAAATGAAATTTGGAGTCCCATGTTCAAAAATAGAATTTTACAAGTTAGAAATTATGAATTTGGACGGCCAACTTTGTCGTCAAATTTAGCCGATCAAACAAGCTCACAATGAAACGAAACTGGAGGGTAGAAAGAGGGTTATACCAGCCGTGCACAGGAACTGGTAGCACGCAAAATTGAGTTACGGTGGAGGAGGTACGAGCCGACGAAGTTGGCTCCGTAAAACTGTCTAAAATTTATACAATTTAAGCGGTCAACTTGGCGGCCGGTTTTGATGTATCAAACGATAAAATTAACGGACGAAAATTGAGTGAAGTGAAGATGGATATACCAAGATTGTGTCGGAGCGAAGAGATCGTCGATCCAACGGACGGATTGTCTAAAATATTGGCATGAAGTCGCTGCGACGAGGCGCACAATCAGACTTTTGATTTCGTGCGCGTCACGGCAGGATTTCGTACGAAACGTACGAATCGGCTATGCGTCGTGCCGGGGAGGAAGGCGGCGCACCCGGGGGGGTCGTTGGAGTTTGCCCAGCAGGGGGGCGGCCACAGCGGCGGCGGCGGCCGGCAGCAGCGCCTGTGTGCGCGGCCTGCAGGCCATTTTCGGTAGCACTGCACATAGTAGCTGCTACTGCTACTGCGGGAGGGCTGTACGGCCTGGCGCGGAAGCACGGCGATGGTGTCCAACCAACGCACAGCCAACGCACGACGAGGGTGGCGGTGGTGCAGGCTATGGTGGTGGTGGTTGTGGGCTATGGTGGTGCGGGTGGTGGTGATGGATGAAAGGAAGAAGGAGGAGGAGAATCATGGTAATGGTGTTAATGATGAAGATGAAGAATGGAGAGGGAGGAGGGTGGTTGCTGCGCTCGGCCAGGAAGGAGGTGGAGGGAAGTCCGGCC
Organism: Iris pallida; assembly: GCA_029216955.1. Classification (NCBI taxonomy): domain Eukaryota; kingdom Viridiplantae; phylum Streptophyta; class Magnoliopsida; order Asparagales; family Iridaceae; genus Iris; species Iris pallida. Next base: position 1,889,086 of record JANAVB010034417.1, read on the forward strand.
ATGGGAGGATAGTGTCGGCCATGGGAAGTTGCTGCTGTGTATTGGAGAGGAGAGAGTGAAAGAGGAAGTTGTTTGTGGGAAAATAGTAAATGGTTGTGTGTGTTGGAAAAAATAGGAAGAGAGAGAGTGTAGATTCTATCCAAAAAGTAGAAAGAGACAAATATGGGGATTAGGGCCGGCCACATGTCTAGAAGGGTGTGGGTGTGCTGTCGTGAGGAGAATGATGGTTGGGATTAAATAGAAGGGGAATCAATGGTGGAAATTAAATAGGGGATTAGATTTATTGAGGGATTTAAATCAATAGATTATACATTAAATATTGAAGTGGAAAAACTAGGTATTTAATATTTTCCAAAGGCAAGTAGAATGAGGGTGTCATGAGAGAGGGTAATATGAAGCTTGGAATGGGTTCGGTTGAGCCGGGTCGGGTCAAAATTGGACATGGTACAATAATTAAATTTAAATAGGTGTTTATGATCATGGATAAATAAGTAGCATATGGGAGCTCAAATAAATGTGACACAAGTATCATGCGGGTAGTAGGCTTCATATGGGCTACGTCCATATTTGGGGTCGGCTAGGTTGGATCGATGTCGGGTCCCGAAATTAAATCGGAAGTCAGGTCACAAATTACGATGGATAATTAATTGGCCTAAATTGACCCAAAAGTTGTACAAAGCAAATTAAGCACAAGATGGTGTGTCTGAGTGGGACACGAAGGTCGTGGGTGAAGAGTGTCTTGAGTAGATCATGCATGAGGAGTTGGTTTTAAGAAAACGACTGGTCTTGTGCTCCCAAATTAAAAGTCACGGTAACATACATATGTTGATCAAGAAAAAGGGTAGAAAATCAATTAATAATTAATCAACGATCAAATGGTCTAAATCGATCCGAAGTTGTGCAAAACAAAAAGAGTAAAAGGAAACAAGTTTGAGTGGGACGTTATATACCAAAATGAAGATAATCCTGTGCACTACAAAGCTCATGAAGAAAGTTTCCAGAGTTGAACATCCCTGACACTCCAAATATCAAAGGCACAGAAAAGTATATTTAAAGATAAATATACATAATAAATTATTTATTTAAACTAATTCAATCAAAAAAATTTAAAAAAATCAACCCGAAATTCAGGGTGCTCACACTTGTCCAAGTACTGGTGGAACACGTTGCTCATCAAGTTCATGAACACCGTCGGGGCATTGGTCAGCCCAAACGGCATAACCAAGAAGTCAAACTGACCATATCGCATCCTGAATACGGTCTTCGAGATATCCTCCTTCTTTACCTTTACCTGATGATAACCTGACCTCAGATCAATCTTCGAGAAAACCTGAGCTTTGCTCAACTGATCAAAGAGATAATCAATCCACGGCAGTCGGTATCTGTTCTTGATCGTGAGGTTGTTGAGTCTCCTGTAGTCGATACACATCCGTACCGACCCATCCTTCTTGGGTACAAAGAGTACCGGTGCACCCCAAGGTGAAAAACTCGATCGGATGAAGCCCTTGTTCTGCAGCTCATCCACCTGCTTCTTCAATTCCACCAACGTGCTGTTGTTCACTCGATAGACATGCTGAGAAATCGGTCCCGTACCGGGAACCAAGTTTATCGAGAACTCAACGTCTCTATCCGATGGAAGTCCTGGCAAATCCTCCGGAAAGACGTCCATGAACTCCGTAATCAAAGGATGTGGAAGCGCCTGCTCCTCGACTGAAACTCCGTAGAAAAGTCCGCTGCTCTGCTCCGCCTGCCGTCGGGTAAACTCGAACTTTGGCTCACCGGGCGCTCCGAACAGAACTCTACCCCCATGGAAATCTATGTTGGCGTGATGCCTACTCAACCAATCCATACCTAATACAATATCGCAGTTCGGTAGTGGCAATACGAGCAGACTCACCTCCAACTCCCGGCCTTCTAAAATAACACTCACGAGGATACTACCACCCCCGGTCGTGATCTTGCATGTCTTAGGCAATGATTCAGATACAAGGTAGTGGCTAACAGTAAATGATACAGACATAAATCTGTGGGAAGCCATGGAATCAAATAAGGTGGAAGCTGGAATGGAGTCGAGAAGAATAGAACCTACGATCAGCTCCCCAATAGCCTCTCCATCCTCGACCGCCATGGTGAAAGCTCGTCCCTACTGGCCTCCCCTGGCCTGCTGCTGATGCTGTACGAACAGCTGCTGCTGAGTCGGCAGCGGTCCCTTCTGTTGTACTGCTGAGGCTCTTTCCCCACTCCATGAGCTGCTCGTCCCGATGATATAGGGCACTCCCGGAACTGGTGCTCTGCCGAACTACAAAGTAGGCACCTCCAGAGCCTCTTCATGCAGTCATTCCACACATACCCTAGTTTTTCGTAGAAACCATAACTGACGGGCTACTGCATGAATGCTTGCGGCTGAACCCTCGACTGCTTTTGTACCTGCTAGAAAGGTGCACGGCCCTGACCCTGAAACTGTCTCTGTTGGTGCTACTGCTGAATGTGCGGCCTCTTGGCCGGTCCTCCGCTACCATTGGCTCCCTGAGTGTCTCGTCCCCTCTTGAGCCTCAGCTCAAGATCATCCTCTGCTGCTAAGGCACCTACCATGATCTTCTCAAAAGTGGCACTGCGGGCACTCTTGGTATAGGACTTCACCTCCTTGACTAGCCCCTTCCTGAACCTCCAATCTTTCTTCGCCTCAGAAATCCCCTCAACAAATCTTTCCAGACGACATAACCCCCTGACGTACTCCTCGACAGTCTGACTGCCCTACACCAAAGCCTCGATCTACGTCTCGAGGGCACCAAATGCTGCATTGGAGAAGAACTTCTCCTTGAATAGCTTATTGAAAGCTGTCCAAGTCTGCCTAAATATACCAACCCTCGAGTCTGTCTAGTATAACGTGTGAGCCAAGTCCTGTATCATACTAGCCGTCGCTTCAATCTGCAGTCTCACTGGAATCTCTGCTAGCATGAAGATCTCCTCCATGTGTTCGATCCACTCATCTGCGTACAGGATGCCCTCTGTACCCCTGATGTCCTACAGGTGCATCTTATGGAAATCCTGTATGCCCTTCTCCTTCGGCTGATGCTGCTGCTGAGCTGCCGGAGGCTGAGCTGTAGCCCTCTCAACTGTCGTCAGGGCCAGATCGATGCCTCGACTGAACTCTGTCGTCTGAAGCTGCTGCTGAGCCTGCTGCACCTCCATGAACTACTGGAAGAACGTGAACAGTTGGACTGCATCGACAGATCGTGAAGGCGGCTGCTGCTGCTGAAGCATCACTGGAATGACCGGGCTCTGCCTGCAAACTGGTAGAGGGTCTTCTCCGAATACAGCTGAAACACCCACCCTAGCTGGCATAACTGGGGCTACGGCACCGGAGGCTGGCTGCTCAGGACGAGAGGTGGCAGACCTCTCATCAGTGTCCCCTTGTCCCGGGCGATGAGATCTAGTCTCAACCATCCTTGAGACAGATCAAACAAGAGACAATTTCTGAGAATGAGTAAAAATAATAAAGGAGGACAGTTTATATTCAAGGAAAGACAATAAGCTGTAAATTTGGATAAAAATAATCTGATTAAGAGTTTTTTCTAATGTGATTAAGTACCTTCAAAAATATCCTAATCCTACTGCAGGCTGCAATGATACTCTAGTTCGAATATGACCACAAATCTAGGCCTGCATGGGCCACCACTAAAAATGTGTCACGACCCGTACCTAGTGTAAGGGTACGAGAAGTGGGTACGTCCAGCCTATGCCACATTATCGGTGGTAAAATGTTGTCTTAGGTCACATACATCTAACAATTATAAGGTACATTACACAGTTATACTCTCCGAATAGAGGAATAATATAAAGTACAAATCTCAATCACAGCTAAGGAAGATGTACGATAAGATAGATAAGAATATTAATAGAAACCACAGATGAAATACGATAAAGAGAGAATCTAAAATATCTAAGATAAACATCTAACAAGATCCACAAATCCACATCATCATAATCTCTAATACAAATATCCAGTTAAGATACAACTGAAATAAGAAACTAAACTAAGGGAGTATCATCAGCAGGTAATGGATCTTATTGGAAGTCCAAGTCACATGTATCCTCTAATACTGCCCCATAGTAGGTGGTACACCATGCCTCATCCTCGTCCTCTGTAATATTTTTAATAGGTCCAGTCAGGACAGGAGCGAGCACAGTACATCTTACACAGTTCATAATATGACAGGATATATAAATATGCTATAAAATAAGATACATGAAATGTTGGGAAATATATGAAATAAAGGAGATGATTGTAAAGAATTATCTACTAAAAGTAAAGAACTAACAGTGAACTAGTGATTTAGAGTACAAGATAGACATGTGAATGGATTGAATTTGCATATGAGTAATCTAAGAGTTTGTACATGAGTATACTACTTTGGAATTATTCACATGACCATTTATACTCCCCCGTACCCCAATCAATACACAAGGATCCAGACTGGTTATGTTATTGCACATGATATCACATGAAGGCCCATAAAAGGGTGCACATGATTGTATATATGGGGGCTCTGTTAACATGAGAGTACATGAATCACAAGAGTGCACATGAATGGTGAAAGCACCGGAGTACATGATGAAAGTGAAACATACATGACATACTGTAACCCGATACTCCGGAGGGGGATAACATCTCAGGAAGGGATCCGTATAGTACCAATCCGTGTTATCAATATGACAACATCAAGTAAAGTAATCTAGAGCGTAAATGTAAATCCTATCAAGTATGAAATGGTCAGAGAATATACTCGCCTGATATCATGAGTATCTAAGTAAATATACTGTCTAAGGAGGGTGTCTGACTCCTATTTAGAACAACACAAGTCACAATATGTCCAAAATGGTAAAATAGAACACTATAATGCATTCTACATGATGTTTGGGTCAATCTAGGCTAAATTCAACCTTTGGTCAACTCTAGTCAACTACACTAGTCAAACTAGGTCAACTAGGTCAAGTCCTAACCCAGACAAGTCTCACTAAGCCTAACTATGTCTATCCTAGCATTCACACAAGTCACAACACTACACAAACTATCAACACACAATTTTATGTACATACACCCATATACACATAATGTATACATAGGCATACATATAGGAAAATCATATAGGCTATATGCCTATGTACCAATCTATATTGGCATACAAACATGTAGGTATTCACCACATTTACATAAACAAAACATATATAGGCAAACATACATATATATATTACATGTTATCATACAAGAATATAGATATTTATATATATACATATATAGAGAGAGAGGGATAGAGTGATAGTGGTATATATGTGTGTGTACCATGTGTGTGTGTGTTTACAATGGGGGGTGTGTGTGTATACAGTGGTGTGTGTGTGTGGTAGCAGTAATGTAGGGTGTTTTCAGTTTTCCTCTGTGTGTGTGTGTCTCAATGTGAGTGTGTGTGTATAGCAGCAGTAGGGTGTGTGTGTGTGTATACAAATAATGTGTAGCAGTAGTGTTCTCAGGTTCCTGTGTGTGTGAATTTGTGTAGCAGTACGTAGGTTCTCAGGTTTGAGTGTACATGTGTGTGTATATATTAGATTACAACATAGGTTTTGAGCATTTGTGTGTGTTCTCAGTTTGCACATAATCAGTTTTTCATTCCTTGCATTTCGAAAGCCCAATCATCAAGCTAACATGAATCCCAACATTGTAAACTTAATCTCAGATATGATATATGATCTAACATGATAAATTTAATCATCTAAAAATCAGTGTAAACCCAACTAAAACTAAGGAAAATGGTTGACATAACTTAGTATCAAAAAAATTGGAGAAAACTCAATTTCGAATTCAAAACACATCAATATTAAGTTTAATGGGTTGATAATCATTGTGACATATGTGTATGTGTCATGCAATTGATTTGGTGTCCAAAAACTGGGCACAAACGTGTCCAATCTCAAAATAACATTGTGTCAGCAAACTGCACTCAGGCAGTTTCGTGCGGTGTGTCATGGCTCTCGTGGACACGCCATAAGACACGACACGTCTCGTGGTCATCCCCACATGTAGCCCACATGTAGGGCTATACATTCGACAACTCACAAGGTATTCAAGACACGTCCAGTACGGATAGCAGGTGCGTGTCAGTGAGCAAAATATATAGTACAGTGTGCGATGTAAAATGCATGCGGGCCTAATATCGTGTCTGACACAAAATCCCTTAACACGAGGCTTGGGGGCTGACATGTCAGTCATGGCCCCTACCTCCCTGCCAAGTGGCAGCTGCCCACGCGGCCTGTGCAAGGAGAAAAGCTCCTCTAACAGCAGGGCACTGCCCATGTGTGCTGCGAGCGTGTTCGTGTCCTGTTTGGACACGGACACGGCTCAAAAGTCTATCCAGTCCATAGAAAAAACAATATAAACTTATAAACCAATAATTCCTTTCAAATACTTTTCTAAAATAGCAAAATAAATTCCATTATGGCATTCTAAGAAACACTTGCAAATAGAATATGATACGTGTCTGATACGGACACAAAATCAATGCAAAACTTCACCAAACACACACCACAGCTAGGGGACACCTAGATCTAAGATATCATGCAAAGAAATCAAGATTAAATGATAGTTTGAGGTGTTTACCTATAGAGTATCAAACTCAAAAAAAAGCCCCAAATAGGAAGATTCCTCTTGCAAGCAAAAAGCTCCAAATTGTACCAAATCTGATATTTCTCTCCATGAACAGAAAATAGAGTGGGATTAGGTTCTAATGCAAGAGACTAGAGTAAAAAATAAATTAAAATGAAAGAGTTATGGATTAGGGAAGAAGGACCAATACCTCTTTCTTTCCAAAAGTTGTTGAGATGCAAAAGAGGCAAGAACTAGGAAGAGAGATTAAATAGGGGGGATCCCTAGGTGGCCGGCCATGTAAGGAAGGAATTAGGGTTAGGGTTATGACTAATGGACTTGGGCCAAGTTTCAATGCTAAATGAAATCAATCCATAAGTCAAAAGTCTATGAACCAAAATCTTTTATTCTCTATATGAAACTTGATTCAAAATAACTTAACTTGGGTTGACTTAAGTTAGACTAGGGTCCCACCATGCTAATCAAGTCACCATAGCTAAAATCAATATCTAAGTTAGTCTTCAAAGTCTCAACTAGCAAAGGTCAAAAATGACAACCATCAATCCAAAATTCTCAAAATGACCAAAATACCCTCAAGCTAAAATGTGGTAGCGACAGTCATGTACATGGAGGTTCTGGCTCGGTAGGGAAGATTAATCAAAAATTCATTATGCCGACTGTAAAATTGGTATTTGGGCATCTATTGGCAGTAATACCCTACGTGGCCTACATGAGCTCCTAAAGAAAATAATAGAGCATCGAGGGAGAGACGGTGAATTCCTTTGAGCTGAAATCCCTTACCATTATTTGATGGCTTGGTTGGCTTTACACTGTCCTGCTTTGATATCCCCTGATATTATTAAGGGTTATGAGGAGGGGGATGCGATGCTACACAACTACCAACGGGCGAAATGTCTCCATCAGGGTATCCCCATCTGTAGGTGGGTGTAAGACCGTTTGGATGGCTATGATTTCAGCAGGGTCTCGCCCTCTTATTGGTCTTATCTTGTAGATGAGGAGCTAGTAGACCGGGTCAAAAAGAAGAGCGATATGACCCTCGATGCTTTCCGTTGGCTGTAGTCCATTCATCCTTCGTACTTAGTATTGTAATCAGAATCGTGTATATCTGGAGCCCCATCTGCCAAGTCGATTTGTGCGACGGTTCGACTATAGCCAGATGATGATGAATAACCCAAGCTCTTGCCTTGGTTATGAAGGAAGTTTTTGGATGGTGCCCTTGCGTGATTTTATTACAATATCGGGTGCACTGGAACAAATTTTAACGATACCTGTAATGTGAGGGGAGTGTATTCCGCTGTGAAGTCTTACTGGTTGGCGAATAACTTCTCATCGGGCTATGATTGAGAATGAAATCTGATTGAAGGGACAAAATTGGAGGCACCTCAGTCGGCCCATGTGCGTCTCCGAGAGCTTGCGTTATCGGGTGGTAGGTCTTCGAATGGTTCTAGTACTTCCCGGAAAAGAAGAGAGGACATTGCGCCCTTGATTACCTCATCGAAACATCGGGCTCCTTCGGAGGTGAGTTCTTCTCCTACGAAGAGAACAAAATGGGATGTATCCAGGCAGAGCGGATCCACATGACGGTCTTCACTGTGGCTAAATACTCTTCCTGTTGAATCATCTTTACAGGTATACCTCCGTCCTTTTATTCTGGTTTTTCTAACTGTTTTGTTTGTACAGGCGAAAATGAAGTTTGGGTGGTCGGAGATGCTCAGGAAACTTTATGAGGAGCCCGCTTCTAAAGCATCCCCACTGCGTTCAGAGGTTAGGCTTACAACCCCTGCGTCGGCCAAAAGTTCTTTTTTGAGAGGGAAAAAAAGATCGCCACTGTCGTGGGTCCTTCGAATGTCAAGGCGCCTATGAGTATGAATGCTAAGAAGGCTAGTTTCCCAGGGGAGAACCCGATGACTATATCTACTGAGGCTGCTGACACAAAAAAATTTTCTCCACTTGCTCCTTTCGAGGATAAGACTTAGGATTTCTCGGAGCCAATGGCTTCACATCAGCAAAAAAACTTTTATGGAGCAGACTGTGGACGAGTCCGTCGTGATATCCGGGATAGGTGTTGCGGTGGCTAAAGGTATAACTCTAGAACCCACATCCGTGATAAGTTGAACAGTTGAAGATGTTGAAGGCACTACACATGATTCCTTTAATAAACCACCTCCTCATACTAAGGAAGCGGCTAAAGAGAACTCAGACATTTCGGAAGGTGAGAAGGATCAAGTAGTCGATGAATTAACCATAGAGGACATCCGAGATCCACACCAAGGATTGGTCGAAGAGATTGCTGAAAGGTTGACAACGAAGGCCATTTAAGAGTTGGCCGACAAAGCCATTGAGGAGCCGGTCAAAGCGACCATTAAAAGAGGAAATCAAGGAGAACATGAAAAAGTAGGTCGAGGGAACTGCTGATGAGCTAGTCACTCAAGAGTCAGTCAATATAGCCACTGAGATGACGGTCAAGGAGGCGGCTGATGAGGCCATTGAAGAGACCATTGATAGCCCGGTCAAGGAGATCGTACAAGATCCGGTTGTAGAGGAATCTGTCTATGTAGTCACTACAAAACTGATCAAAGAGACTGCTGATGAACTGGCTACTGAGGAGTTGGTCGAGGGGACTACTAACAAGCCGACTGCTGAAGATCTAGTTATGGAGACCACTGAGGAGTCGGTCGAGGTGACTATTGAAAAGTCTTTCAAGAAGACCACTGATGAGCTGGTCATGGCGACCATTCAAGAGCTACCAATGTGGTTGCATAGTAGTCACGGAGATTGTTGTTGAAGAACCGGTCATCCATGGGACTACTCCTGAACCAGCAATGTAAAATCAGATAGCATCGAGAACAACAGTCATTGCTCTATTGATGGCTTTCTTCTCGGCTATGGAGCCACTTGCCTAGGTCGTACTCCCTAGTCATGTAGTAACGGTAGACACTATACCGGGACCTTCCATCGCGGTATCTCCGATTACCCCGATGCCCATGACTAACAATGATTATTATGCCAACCTCATTCTAGGCACCATTTTTTATGCTTTAAAGCATGGTATGGAGGTCGTCTTGTAGCATAACAAACATTTAGGCGAGCTTGGTCTGTAGTAAGAGCCTAGTTAGTGGCATTTTGCGAGTATCATAGATATGATACAAAAGCGGATGCGATAGAGGCTTCTCTGGCAGAATTAGAAGCCATAGTCTTGGAGCTTCAAGGCCTTGAGCATAGCCTTTCATCCCTTACGAACCCGAAATTAGAGAAAATGGCTACTGAACTTTTTTAGTACGAGCAGAGACGAAAGGCTCTGGCTCATAAGATTGTCAAAATTGAAGTAGAGATTAAAGAGGTGATCAACGCTGAAGAAGTCCAAATCTGCCCTCAAACAACCTTAGACGAATAGTATGAAACTCTCCAGGAACAGATTCTGCAGATAAGACTTTGGCCTTTGTCGAGAGTGAGCTGGAGAAGTCAAAAGACCAGCAGAAGTTCCATCGCCAGCGATCCAGGACCTTATCTCGAGAGAAGGAGGGTATTGGTGCTTGTCAAGCAGAGCTAGACATCGCATGCCAAAGCATGTCCCAACTTGAGGATGAGGCCGCCAGACAAAAAGAGACAAAGCATCGAGGCAAAGAGTTGGTTGGGCCCAAGATTGCCTTTGTGAAAAGTCGACTTGATGAACTTATGTGCTGGTCATCTTAGATCGTAATATTGATGTCCTTTGTCTACTTGTTCCCCTCTTTTGTGAAGCTTTTTGTAGTAAAAGAAGAAAAAAAAGTTCTTTTTCATGAATGAAAATCTTAGTTTTGGTTCTTTGCTTGTTCATTTACTATAAACTTTTTATAGTAATGGAAATTCCCTCAGAGTTAGTCTTATAATGATAGGATGAAGGTAACTCTGCTAGGGATGAGATAATTACTCTGAGGTAATATGGACATGGTGAACACAAAATTTTAGTGGTAGAATTTTCTTTACTCAGAGATCATATAGACATGGTAAGAATAGATTACATGGATGTATAGAACGACTCAGAGGTAGTATGGACATAAAATATTGTATAGATGATTATAACAATACGTAGTTTGTCATGGAAGAATGTCCACTCAGAGACAATATGGACATGGTAGGCATGAACTTTATTGGGGTATAGGAAAAAAATAACTCAGAGGTAATATGGACATGAAATATTTTATGCTAGAAAAATGAGGAAGGGATGAATTCGTTAATAGAATCCATAAGCACCCGCAAGGGATATAGAAATACATACTGATTTAGACCTCAGTCATTGTATTTATTTAGAAACTTGCCATTGATCGGCATCATTAGCAAATCGCCGTTAGGTTTAGCCAGCAGGTAAACACCATTGGAATAGACCATCTCTATGATGAACGATCCTTCCCATTTGGGTTCGAACTTTTTAGCAGTCTTATGAGTCATCGCCATCGGTCTTCGAATTTATAAGACGAGGTCACCCACTTGGAATATTCTTTCCTTGTTCTTTTTATATAAGTCTTCGAAAATTCGAGCTTGACAGAGTTCGATATGCTATTGAGCTAACATACATTTCTCGTCCAATGCTTCCAACTCCTACAGTCGACAATGTTGGTTGTCTTCGTCTGTCAGCCGTTTAGTTACGTCTACCCATAGAGACAAGAAATGGATCTCTAGGGGAAGCTCTGCCTAACTCCCGTAGACAAGCGAGAATGGTATATTTCCAGTGGTTGTCTGAACGATTGTACGGTAAGCCCATAGACATTTGTCATGTTTTTTATTCCAGTCATGCTTATTGAAAGATACGACTTTCTTGAGCAGCTTGGCAATTGTCTTGTTGAATGCTTCGGCTAGCCCATTCGCTGTTGGATCGATGCTACATTATGTATCTGATTTTTATCACAAAACCTGTAGAATGTGTGGCTCATAAAATGAGGGCCATTGTCATGGATAATCCTTCGAGAAACTTCGAAGCAGTAGATGACATGATGCTTAACAAAGTTGATCACGTTTGAGGTTTTCACCTCAGCTAGTGGCACTACTTCCGCCCACTTAAAAAAGTAGTTGGTGATGTCGAGGATAAATCGATATCCTTTGGAGGATAGAAGGCTGATCGGCCCGACGATATCCATTCCCCATGCTTGAAATGGCCAGGCAGCCACAGTAGGGTGTAGGTATTCCGAAGGTTGGTAGATGAAGTCAGCATGCAATTGACATACCCGAAACTTCTTTGTATAATCAACAGCGTCTGCCATCGTGGTAGTCAAGTAGTAGCCCACACAACATAGTCGGTCCTGTAACATGGGACCAGGCTAGTGAGCTCCACAGGTACCATCTTGTGCCTTTCGAAGTGTTTTTTGTACTTCAGTATTAGACAAACACCAAAGGAGAAGTCCATCGTATGAACAATGATATAGCAATTTGGTAGTTGTGTCATAGAAGAACCGAAATGAGTATCTCTTGATAGAAGTATCTTCCTTCGGGTCTTCAGGTAGGATCATATAGACTGCATAGTCTATGAACGGGAATCGCCAGTCCCGAATGTCAATGTTAGTGTCCGTCAGTACAGAATAACTCAGACACGTGTGTAGATTGTTCTTCAGGCAAACTAGCTCATTACCCATCACTATGATGGAGTACTGGGTTTCGACCAAAGCTTTCAGAGAAGCGACGAGACCGGCGAGGGTGTCGGCCTCCAGGTTTTACAATTAAGGTACATGCTCTATAAAGAATGCTGTAAAGGTAGAGATGATGTCGATTGCTGTCTAATGATACGGGACTAAATCCTTATGTCGAACCCCATATTATCCTCTAACCGGATTGATTATCATTTTCGAGTCATCGTAGGCCTCAAGGTAGTCAATCCCGAACTGTTTGGAGAGTTGGAGTCCGATGATGAGAGCGTTGAACTCGGTAACATTATTGGTACATGATTCTATAAGAGAATATGCATGGTGGAAGACTAGGCATCAGGTGTAACAAGGACTACTCCGAACCCCTATGATGATTTTGCCCTTAGGGCCTATTCTTGGACCATTGTCGAAGAACATAAGCTAGATGGGATTCTTTGAGACCGCGTTCGACTCTAGGACTTCATCAGGAATACTATTATAAAGCTTTAATGTTTTTGGTACAGGATGTGCCGCCAAGAAATCAACTAATGCTTGATCCTTAACAGCCTTTATGGGACGAACACAATGTCATAAGACGTCAAGAGGATTGCCCATGTGGCTAACTGTGAGTTTAGATCCCATGGCTTGGTTATAAGGACTTTGAGGGGATTAACTCTGGAAATGACATAAATTGTCTATCCAGCCACATAATGGTGCATCTTTTGGATGGCAAAGACTATAGCGATAAACTCCTTCTCAACAAAATTATAACGATATTCGACACCAATCATAGTCCTGCTCATATAGTAGGTTGTCTGTTCATGGCTTTCGTTGCCTTATTGGGCTAACAAACCGCCTAGAGAATGGTCCATAGCTGGGAACGTATAGTAGAAAGGGCCTTCCCACGACTGGTGCTACCAGGACTGAAGGACTGGTAAGATATTTCTTGATGTCGTCGAATGCGCGCTGGCATTCTTTGGTCTAGACATAAGAAACATCCTTCTTTATTACCATAGTGAACGATTGACATTGCCTAGAGAGATTTGCTATGAATCTTTTGATGTATGCCAAGCGTCCTTGTAGGTCTCGAAGTTCACGAAGATTCTTCGGGGAAGCCATGTCTACAATGGCCTTGGTCTTTTTAGGGTCTACATGAATACCCTTAGCTGTGACGATGAAGCCCAAGAACTTGTTGTTGGAAACCCTAGGAAAGACTTGGTTGGGTACATCTTTAGTCGATGTGTCCGCATCAAGTTGAACACCATCCTCAAGTAGTCTAGATAGCTGGTTTTCCTCTGACTTTTAATGACAATGTCATCGACATAACATTCCACCATTTTGTAGAGATATTTGAGAAATATGGTGCTCATTGCCCGCTAATATGTCACTCCAGCATTCTTCAAACTGAAAGGCATCACTATATAGCAGTAGATTCCTTTTGGAGTCCAGAATAAAGTATGCTTTAGTCTTCAGAAAACATCTTAATTTTGTTATAGTCCGAAAACTTGTCTATGAAGGACATACGTTCGAAGCCACAAGTATTGTCGATCATCACGTTGGTCATCGGAAGGTAAAACTCGTCTTTTGGACAGGTCGAGTTGAGATACCTAAAGTCTATGTAGACTCAAATATTTCTATTCTTTTTAGTAACAAAAATGATGTTGGCCACCCAATCTGGATGTTTTTTCTTACAAATGAAGCCACTGTCTATGAGTTTTTTGACTTCTTTCTCGATATCATCCATGATGTCGGGACGAAAGCGACGTTATTTGACAAGTTTAGCGTTGGATAAGATATTGAGTCAGTGCATTGTGATTTACGGCTTTAAACCCGACATATTTTCATAGCTCCAAGCGAAGACATTAATGTACTATCGAATAAGTTGTATCAGAGATTCTGCCTTCTCCAGTCAAGATTTTGCTAATAAAGATTGATTTAGGTGTAGCCTCATCTCCTTGGGTCGACTTAAACGACCTCGTCTTCGGTGGGAGGATCTTGTTGTTTAAAGTGCTATTAGAATCCCAAGCATTGAGCACAGGGTTCATCCTCGAAGAATTCCAGTATCTGGACTTTATCCTTGGCTAGGGGATCTGCAGAAACCTTATTTACTGATAATATTTTTTTTGGAGGCCTGGTATCGGAGTACCAGGCTGAGGAATCAGATGAGTGAGAGTGCACCATGACCTCCGGCTCTGAAGTCTCCGATGTTGTCGTAGGTGTAACATAACCCAACCCTCGGCGAGTGTGCTGGTAGTAATTTTGAGTCTTTTCCTTTGGAATATAAAGTCGTAAAGGGAGAAGTCGGCCTTTGGCATAATTCAATCCTCTACTACTGGTCAAGTCATAGCCCATCTTCTAGATAAGGTGTTTGGCTTGAGCGATATAATGGTAGAGCTGCATCTTGATGTTATCAGGTTTCGGTTCTACGGGAGCAACTCATTGAGGATGTTCCACCCGACCGAAGATGATGGGTTCTTCATCTTTCTTCTTTGTTGGAACCAGGAAGTAAGCACCTCTGGAAGAGACAACTCGGCTTGCAATATTAGCGGTTGTCACTTGTGTTTACAACATATATATAGCATTGTCTAAGAAATGTATAGTATTCTAGTGTGCACAAGAGTAATTCAAAGATAACTTTCTATTAATGAAATACAAAATTTTATCTCAAGGGATTACATCATCTAAAGTGTGCGCATCAGCATTGGTGTACATGTAGTACCATAATTCCTTATTAGTGAGCAACGGGGCTGCAATAGGAGAACATAGAGGAGGTATCCGCTTCAGCTTGACTACCAAGGGAGTTGTAGCTAGAGATTCTTGCGACCTTAGGGCTGTCTTTGGGCCTTTTTGGAGGAGTTTTATTCGAAAAGGATTTTGACTAGAAGCTGACGTCATCGGAGATAATTGAGCAGGAGCCTTGCTTCGAAGCTTGATGATGAGAGGAACTGATGTTTGGGGAGGCTTCCCCTTTAGTCGAACTCGTAGTAGTTCTTCAGCGACCGCTACGCTTTCAGATGCAGTCTTTGCATAATCATCCACATCATTGGCATCGTCGTCCCAGGGGACAGATTTATACAGATCAGATTTAGTACAGTATGCTTTAAGTCTTCGTAACGGGTCGATGTCACCGAACTCAGTCTTGATAGTCTCGTTGTTGGCCACATACTTCATACATTTATAGAGAGTAGAGGGTACAATCATGTACTCGTGAATCCATGGTCGACCCAGCACTATATTATAGTTTATGTCTGCATCAATGACATAACAAGTCACATACGTTTGGAGATCCCCTATCTGGCATTTCAGGCGAATCGTGCCCAAGGGCTCACTCTTTCCAGCATTGAAACCGTTGATTGTAGTATTTGTCACGATCAGCCGATGCATCGAAATCACCAAAGTTTAGAGTAAACTGCAGGGAATTATGTTGAGGGAGGAGCCATGGTTGATGTGGATGCGATCAACCTTGATGGCACCAATATACCCTTTATAATATAGGGGTCTATTATGCCAGTTGTTCTTCAGCAACCTATCCTGCTGAGTGAAGGTAATGTTAGGAATCACCACAACCATATTATGTCAATGTGGGCACGCGACATGATCCTTCTTGAGGAGTTGTACGTGGGTGAGGAACGAATCAGCATTCTACAAAGCCTCGCCGAGAGCATCTCTAGTCTCTTTGGAGAGATGGAGGAGCTCGAAGAGCGACAACCAGGCTGGAGTATTGGCAAGTTATGCCAATATATCGATTTTATAGGGCTTAACTGGCTCCACTACTGAGTCTTTCCATAAAGGTTTGTCAAAGAGAACCTCCTTCTGTTTTTGCTTATCTGCTATAGAAGTTTGAGATGGGCCTTCTTCGGATGTATTAGGTACGGTGGTAGCAGCAGGTGGAGGTACCTCCTCCTCCAGGGCCAGGTTATATTCTTGCTGGTAAGCCAAACGAGTGGTACCCAGAGCGTCGTCGGTCAATATAGAAATCGTATAACATGACTTGATTTTTTCCCTTTAACAGAGCGCGTTAAAGGCAGTATCATATTTGGGACGAGATCAGGATGGACCCATATAACTTTTTCTTGTTGCGTTGTAAGTGCGATGAGGCCCTGAGCATTGTCACGGTTGGTGGAAGGTTGACCACTTCTATTGTCACCTTAGGGATGGGGACTACACCATCTTGAGCCTCTGTCCTCGAAAAGCTTCCAAACTGGAGGGTGACTATGTTGGCAATGACCGTCTTGTCCTCATAGTTGAGTGAGATGACCCTGGCATCGATGAGGTGTTGGATCTTCTTTTTCAACACATAGCAGTCGTTGTTGAATGGTGGACGTACTGGTGAAAGTGAGAGTACTTTGGATTGTCTCCCTTTCCTACTTTGTCAGGACACTTAGGAGGCAGGAGTTGAAGTTTGTAACCCTTCCTCAGTATGTTGAGGAGTTCTAGTACATCTTCGTCATTGAAGGAGTAATTTACTTTTAGTTTTTGCGCTTTTATCGGCATTTGGTTCATTGATGTTAAACCTTTGAAGATGTTAACAGTCAGGGCTTGCTTCCCTTTCCCATACTTGTGGGCAGGCTTATTGCTAGATGAATGTTTCCATATGTCTTCGATCAAAGGAATAGTCAGTCCCAGCAATTGTGCATCCTAAGCCTTTTTTTCAGCCACATCTACCTCGGTAATGAAAGGCGTCCATTCTATGCATGGAGCACTTTGCCACAATTTGATTGCGAGAAGCATATTTTTACGACACGAATTCATAATCATTGGCTCGGGTACACCAGGTGGTAATCTCAGACCTGCCTGGCGAAAGTGCTCAATATGAGCACGTACAATCTCTTTCTCCTTCTTAACAATGTCCATTCCTCCTTCGTAGAACCGAGCAAGGAAGAGATGCTTCAAATTACCGAATGATGAGATGTAATTATCGTAGAGGCTGCAAAACCATTCGTAGGCTACCCCTATGCAACCCCTCTATGAAGATATTCGTAAGCAGAGCATCGTCTTTTGGAAGATGCCCCAATACTGAGGCAAGTACCTCAAGTATCGATAAAAATACTCCTTCGCATTGAATGGTGCGAATGTCTGTGGCTTGTATTGGGAGGATATATCACATTATCCCAATCAGAGGGATATGCTTACCGGATCCCCATCTTATGGAATGATTCTTTCTTTTCTCGAGCGTCAAAGTGAACGTACAACTCTTTGAGAGCCTGCTGCATGTCATTTGACATTGTGGATCCAGTCGTTAATGGAGTAGCCGACTGTGGCAGTGATTGATTCATGATGGAAGTTGTCGTATGAGGAGGTGCATTGGACTCCTCATTCATTCCAGGGTCTTGATTTGTTGGAGTAGAAGCGTTGTATGTCAATTTGTCCTTAATCTTTAGGACCACAAAACTCAAGGCTTACATGGTCTCAATTGACGTATTCAGGCATATCTCAAGGGCTTCTATACGTTATTGATGATTGGACCCCTTGTTGCTTCCCATGTTGTCACCTTCTGCCATGTAGACGGACATCAGGTAGGGGAAAAAAGAGGGTACCGTGGATCTTTTTCTCTCTGGCTCGGGTTGAATTTCGCCTTTCTGAGGGTAGGCGGGTATGTTACAATCGTCCTCTGACTCAAAGCAGTTGCTATCCCCAGCTTGCTGATAGCTTGCACTTCCGGAGGCATCTGTGTCGGTCCCGTATACATCTTTGCCCGGTTGGAAGGAAGGGTTGTCATAGATCGTAGGGATTTGGCTACACCTAACCTGTGTTGCGGTTGAAGCGACATTCCCTTGTGACAAGGGTCTGGACTTGGCATGTGTATGTTGGAACACACATGTACTTGGCACTACCATCTTGCTGCTTTCGGGCCGGCTATTGGACTTGTTAACCGAGATAGACAGATTCTTGGAGAGCTTCATGAGGGTTGGCGACCCCTAGGCGGTAAAGAACGAAGCAACTAGGAGTTCATCTTCTTCTGTACTCGATAATCTCTTGCTGAGTTTCTGTATAGGTACCGCCAGTTACAGTCATTAAAAAGTGTACTGCCTCCTTGGTAGCGATGCTGCTGTTTGGTGGTAACAATAGTAGATGGCTATGTTGGCACAAGTATTCCTTGAAACAGGTATGTGGTGCTCACCAGAGTCTTCCCTAGTCTTGCGCTTGTGAGAGGTCATGTTGCGTGGATCAGAAGTCTCGACATCTATACTCATTTTGTGCGTAGGGATGCTGCACGAATGTGTTAAGATGTGAAGGTAGCTTCCTTATTCCAAGTTCCTGTGCGTGAGACACACCTATGTACTGGTCAGAGTGTTTCGCATGAGGTAAGACTCACTTCATGCTTACAACAACGCTGCTCGCATGAGTCCGTCACCACAATATACACCACTAGCTTGAATCATGCGCATGAGTGCTCAAGTGACAGTAGGATTTTATTGGTCGAGACATCGAAGCACTCGAACTAATTTTGTATAGTTTTTTGTCAACTATGTGTGCGACTGTCAACGCGTGTCTTTGGTTAGATGTGGGCATAGCACACTGGTCGTTCAAACCGCATGTAACCTTGGACTTCTTCCTACTACCCCTGGAAGGTGCGTAGTATATAGAGTTCCATATGGTGGTCGGCATAGCATGTTGGTCGCACAAGATGCGTGCTACCTTGGATTTCTTCATGCTACCCCTAATGGTGCGTAGCATTCAGAATCTAACATAGTCTTACCCAAGGGGTAGGCAATTCTGTCAAAAATAGAAGTTCTAGCTACACAACCACTTTTGTGCATGGGACGGGAGCTGTGGCTTTCTTTCTATGTTGCGCCTTCGTCTAGCGTGCAGAAAGGGAGTTGCACACTTCATTGTGCTTCTCAGTAACTAGAGTCGAATGAGGCAGTACAACAATAGTGGGTGAAGGCGTCTTTGATGCTTTGCCGTTCAGTAGACTTTAGAGCACATCCCCTTCCGTCTTATTGCTCGTCGCAGTAGCCTTTGGCACACAAGTACATCTAGTCTTCTTCGATTTTACGAATTGCTTCGAAGGGCTCAACTCCTCTTCAGAGAGGAGATCTTCAAAAGCTTGTTGGTCTAAACATACGACCAATATCTTATAAAAGGATCCCAACAAGTTGTCATCAGACAGCGTCACCACCTTCTCATCGGAGGAGAAGGAAGTCCCCAGTAGATTTGCCATTTTGTTTGCTATGAACAAAAGTTGAAGAACTTTTTGTATTTCAAACGTATAAAAGAGTACAGAAGAATCCTAAACAGGAGATCTAGGTGCAAAAATTTCTAGAAAAGTATGACGGTGGTAATACAACTCTGCAGCGGCTCCTTTAATCCATTAACAATCTGACGACGAACTGACCTTGCTCTGACTTTCTGACACTTGTGAGAGGTAATCTGGGTTGCCAATCAAGAAGATGTTAAAGCCTCTTGAATGAAAAAAGACTCCTCTATTTACAGGCTGTACATATAACGATGTGCAAAATGATATTTGGCGTGCACGAGCACTGTGCGTACAAAATCTTACGAGGATCTATTATAACCCCACTGTGGGGCTACTATTGAGCTGACATATGGCAGTCATTGGGTTTCTCTATTATCGAGATTATGGACAGTTAGCATCCTACATCGATATGATCGAGTAATTGATACGTAGCGTATGACGATTGCTCGACGATATTGTTCGGATGAAACCGAATAGATTTTGCTCCTATCGAAAGAACGACGGTTTAAACAAACTAGATGACCTTATCTCAAGAGCGATGGTTTGAACAACCCAAATTTGATTGTATCTAAAGAGATACGATTGTTTAAACAAACTGAGTTCAATTGTATCCCGAGAAAATATGATTTTTTGAACCAACCAGATGTGATTGTATCTGAAGAGATACGATTGTATATTAAGGAGATATAACTGTTTGAACAAACTAGATGTGGTTGTATCTGATAGATAGTGCTGCTATACTGGCCATGTGGCATAACACCATGTTGAGGTAGAGCTGTGCGCTATACGAGCTACGCTTTTGGACAGCAACAAAGTCACTGCGCTTTTAGGCAATGAAGAGACTACTTCTGTGGTGATAAAGACACTACACTTTTGGGCGACGAGAAGACTGTGCTTATGAAAGATCTAAGATATCAATAAAAGAGCTATGAGGGGGCTACGCTTCTGGAAGCTCTTAGAGACCAATGAACGAGACATTGAAGAGGTTGCGCTTCTGAAAGCTCTGAGAGACCAGTAAAGGAGCCGTTGAAGGGGCGGCACTTCTGAAAGCTTTGAGAGACCAATGAAGGATCCATTGAAGGGGCTACATTTTAGGATGCTTTGAGAGACCAATGAAGGAGCTGTGAAGGGGTTGTACTTTTTGAAGTTCTAAGAGACTAATAAAGGAGCCGTTGAAGGGGCTGCGCTTCTGGATGCTTTAAGAGACCAATGAAGGAGCTGTGGAGGGGCTGTACTTATGTGATGCTCTAAGAGATCAATAAAGGAGCCGTGAAGGGGTTGTACTTCTGAAAGCTCTGAGAGACCAATAAAGGGGCTGCGCTTTTAGAAGCTTTGAGAGACCAATAAAGGAGCCGTTGAAGGGGCTGCGCTTTTAGATACTTTGAGAGACAAATGAAGGATCGATAAAGGGGCTATGCTTCTATGAAGCACTGAGAGGTCAATGGAGCCATTGAAGGAGTTACACTTCTGGGATGGACTGAAAGAGCTATGCTTTTATGAAGCATCGAAGTCACTGTATTCCTAAGAAGATTAATGACTTCCTTTGAGTGGCTGAGTCAACATCTTATTAATTACTACCATTTTAGGGGGCTCGAGAAGCGGTAGCCAAAGATTTATTCAAATGAACCTATTAAATAAGATTCATTTTAATGAGTCCTAGGTACATCCCATTACTCCGTAGTCCTTTGATCGACTGCCACATGACGTGTAGGTTGGACCACTCATCCTATATAAAGAGGAGCTTTTGGGTAAGTCTTTGCCCATAGCTTCTTGTTATTCCTCTGTCATGCTTGGTCCCAACTTATCTTCAAACGGCCATAGGCCTTGTATAAATCGACTGTTGGTTGCATATTTCTTCGTTCAAAGAAGTTATAGTTTTGATGAAGATAACATTCGAGTTTCGAGATGCACTTGAGCGTTTGTCATTAAGGAGTTCGAACCTGAACAACATCTTGGAGGTCTTCGAGGTCCAAGACACTGGGTTTGGATTGATTGCCAATCCGAAAAGCCACAGGTTGTGCTCTGCCCTGCTTAATAAATACTTCATTAGCCATATTGGACTGGGGGAGCTGTGCACCTGTCAAGGAAGTGATTTGCTCTGACTATCCGGAGAGCTGTACACTTATAGGCTGCACACTTATAGTCTGTGCACTTGTAGGCTATAGACTTGTAGGCTGTGCACTTGTAGGCTGTAGAGAGTCTTAATATGTAATCATGAAGAGTCTGTACTATATCTTTGTAAATATGATTTTTTTAAGAAAGTATTTCCTATTATGCAATGCCTTTTCTTTTGTGGTTTGTGAAGTGCGTAGCAGTTTGATATCTCATGTGCTTCTCTGAATTTGTGTGAAGCAATTTGCTCTTGTGCTGTTTGTAGTTGCTGCACTTTTTTATGCTTCTACACCAGGTATACAAGCAGAACGTCTACTTCCAGACTGCTACTACTCGTCGCCTTTATCGTACAACGACTTCAGATGTTGATCAAGACATTTTTATATTATCATCTGTATTTTTTCATTTTATTGAGTCTAAAAAATTGTGAGGTCGATCGAATTGGCAATTGGCTATTCTACTAAAATCCACTTTCCAAATAGCCTACCTATCTACTCCACATTCTATACTAAACCAATACCAAATATGCAATAACCAAAAGCCCAACAATGAGCAATCTTCATAAAAATACCAATAATTGGTCATAAAACTCTATATACGAGTTCGGTCCAAACCCTTCCCGAGTTTGGCTAAGTAGTTCCTGATTATTTTTGTCTTCCTAAAGATCTGCAACCAATTTTCAAATTACGAAAAATATAGACCCGAACTCATGCCAAGTTCTGTCCACAAAAATAATATAAATAGATGAGAAGTTCCTATTCCAAATCACTCATTCATTCTTCTCTTCTTTATCTATTCAGAAGTATTCGAGAGCTCTATACTTTCATATCTTGCCTTTAAACAACTCTTAGCTAATCCAAGTGCCGTTTTCAGTTCGATCTAAAGTTTGGCTCGAGTTTGTAAAGAAGGATTTTCGAAAAATTTTCAGTTTTCACATTTTGCCTATTTGAAGTTGCGAGTCCTTCGGATATAAGTTTATGGTTATAAGGAGCTGAAAGCCCGGTAGATTCAAAGCTCGTGCCAGAGTGGATTAACATCAAGCAAGAGTACTCAAGGCTAGACAAGTCCTCTCATATGGATACAGGTATACATCATTGTGTCATGACTTTACTTTTCTGTCCTCTTTACTTTGCACATTTAAATAATAAAATAGTTTTTTATCATCTGCCTAGCATTTATGACCTGTGATACTGCACATATTTTAATTTGGTGATTATCTTTCCGCTGTACACACACACACACACTCTATTCACCCCCTCTAGAGGTGCTCGACGTTCCTACAAATTTGAATATGTGGACTGATCAAGCAATAGATTGGGTAGGCTATTTTGTAAGTTGACTTTGTAGCTGATCATGTGCCAATCTCGTTCAACAGTACATTTTTACTAGACTCAAAAAACTAAAAATTACATAAGAATAAAAAAAGTGCCTTGATCAGCGACCCGATTATCTTTGGCAAAGACTCTGATTGAGTGTATCAGTATGGTAGTAGTCGTTAATCTGTAGTACCATATATGTACATTATTTGTGTATATCGAACCAGAATTTTAAGTCGATTATCAAAGTTAGGTGTGACCAAACCAATGTGCCAACAAGTTTAGTATAATTTTATTACCTAGTTTATTATCTTATTTTCTGTTTTTTGCCATATTTATTTATATTGCCTATTTCTCTTAAAATGCAAGTTAAACTTTACAGCTCTACTTGTATCGTGCATCACATATTCTAAATCTTGTTATACAGTCTCTATCATGTTATTAAATGTTTATCAGTGTTTGTACTTGCTCCAATCCTAATTGGATAACCATATTTTTAGGAGATTGTATGCCTTATTGGACTTCATGATGATGCTGTCAAGACAGATCCTAATGTACCATTGAACGTGAGCTGACCTCTGGGAGCTCTAGACAGTATTTTCTATTTTCGATTTATGTTTTGTTCATCGGAGCTGTCCCCGATACATCCTTGTCCAGTATAATCAGATATGGGTTTTTGATGGGTGAGTGTTACTTTTCTTATTCATATCTCCGTAGCATTTTGTGGTTGAGTACATGTTGATATTGTGGGTTTGGAAATTTGAGATATATTTTATTGAGGACTCGATATTGTTCTACCAATGTTGCGGCATAGGCTAGGCATGCCTCACACATTTGTACCCGAAAAATATGGGCACGGGTCATGGCAATTCGAAGCGAAACAAGACATTAATTACAGGATAATTATGACCCTCCTTCAAAAGAAAGAAGAAAACACAAAAGAGGCCATGTGTATTTCTGTAAGAATAACGCGTAGATCTTATTATGGCCAATATCGAGTGGTTAAAAATTCGAGACGCACACACACATTTAATGCTTTGACATAACGATTGAGGTCTTATAAGCATGGTGCACACATTTAATGTTTTGTCATCATGATAATGTTTTATCAGCATGGCACATGCATTAAGTG
The DNA here is from genome assembly GCA_029216955.1 of Iris pallida. Taxonomy (NCBI): domain Eukaryota; kingdom Viridiplantae; phylum Streptophyta; class Magnoliopsida; order Asparagales; family Iridaceae; genus Iris; species Iris pallida. The sequence continues at coordinate 1,913,099 of JANAVB010034417.1, forward strand.
AGATGCTATCATGACCGAGGTCTTATCAGCATGGCATGCACGTTAAATGCTTTGCCATCATAACTAAAGTCTTGTCAGCATAACCGAAGTCTACCTCGTATAGGCACGCACGCACTAAGTGACAAACACAACAGAAATTGCTCATTTTCATGTGTCATGAAGATACGTGCATCTCCCTGGCCTTATGGGAATGCATTTAATGCTTTGCCATCCCGATCGAGGTCTTATTAGCATGGCACGCGCATTTAATGCTTTGACTTCAAGACAAAGGTCCTATCATTATGGTATTTACATTAAATTCTCCACCATCATGGCCAAAGTCTTGTTAGCTTGGCCGAAGTGCGCCTCGTATAGCCACACGCGTGAAGTGATGAACACAGCACTGATTGTCCATTTTTATGCGGATGCCAAAAATGGTTATGAATATGCTAAGAATAGAGAACCAAAAAAGAGAGGAGAAGACAAGTGTTGTTCAGCTAGAGCCTTCATATTGCCAAGTTTTCAGCACCCTAGAGGGATTGTTACTACATCCTCTTGTCCGGTGGTTCAAGAAGCAAAGTTATTGACTGCAGATCAGGCCTCTACAGTAACCCCTCCAAGAACTTTTTGGTACTTAGAAATTCTTTAATTATTTTGGTAATCTACCATTTTTCAATAAAATTTGCCATCACACATTTTGTTGGCGAAAACACACTTATGGTGACTTTAACGTATTTTTTCAAAGCTTCAGGAAAAAAATTCAAAAGCAGCAACTAAATCGCCACTTTAACTGGCGACATGTTTGCATGACACCTACAAACCACTTCCACTGTAACTTGGGAGGAACTCTTTGAGGAAAAAATTAATAGCAAAAAAATGGTAAAATACTGTGAAAAGCAGTTGAAAAGTTAGAAATTTTACCTTAATAGTAAAAAAAAAGTAGTGAAAACAGTTTAAAACAAGTTTTTTTAAACTAAAGACTATTTATAACATTTTGTTTTACAACAGTACTCAATTTTTTATTTAATCCAGCTCATCACTCTTCCACAATATTCTTACACTCTCCTGTAAAACTACTCTCCTACGAAAAAATTCGAACATAGAATCACTTTCCCATATAAGCATTCTCCTATTCTACAATCTTCAGAAGCTCTCATGTACTGTCTCTCCTATGATCTCTTGAGGCTCTCTCAAACTCGCTGCATCTGCCTTTGTGGATGCTGCTGAACCGGAGCTCCAACTGATAGGTGATACTCCTAATGGGGCTGGAAGACTCCCTGCCGAATATGGGGACGCTTCCCTGGTCCCAAACCGCCATTAGCACCACTCAATTGATCTTTCTTGGGTCTGATGTACAAATCAATCTCAGAAATCTGAGCATCCATCAAGATATCCTCAAAAGTAGTTGTATGAAGCCCAGAAGTGCAAGACTTGACCTTTCTGTTCATAACCTTCCGAAACTTTCTGGCCCCATCCCTTGGGTCCCGAACCATTCTCTTCGCAAAACAGCATAAACGGCAGAATTGTAACTACCGCATTCCCGATTAGGGTTATTTTTGACCAAATAAAATTTTCTATTTGTGTACCACTAACATGACAATTAACCCAAATTCATAAATTATAATTTCTATTTAGTTTGACCCCAGTCATAGCTAATTAAGGTGCAAGCATTAATTTAAGGCCAAACCACTTGTTGTCCTTAATGGCCATTAACTAACTAGTCGTCATGAAGAGATTAGGAACCTAACAAAGCCCTATTTAAACCCCCGCAAGGCCAAACATGGCAGCCACCATAAACCTAGGGTTTCCATTCTTTTCTTCATTCCACACTTTCTAAAATTTTCTCCTCTTTTATTTCCTTTGGTGTGCCAAGGACTTGGGGAGCTCAAGACGGCTTGGTGGAGGCTTTAGCAAGGTTTGGAAGCTACTTCTTCCTCCTTCTTTCCCAAACTCATTGGTCTTGGTGTAGGCTCCATTCTACATAGGTATAACATTCTTTTCTTTCATTTTTATAGTCAAATTTTTATGTATACATGTAGGAGACCCCTCTAATGTCTAGATCCAACCATCTAGGTGATGAAATAGGTGTTAGAGGACTCATTTCTAATAGTTTTATAGGTTAGAATGGTGTCATTTGGGTAGTTACGGGATTGTGACCACCAAGTGTTTGATACATATCCTCAAAGGGATTTTGTATCATATTTGGTGTAGAACTTGGTCCATGTGTCCAAACTATGGTAACGAAGGTTAATTTGTGTCATGACAAAGATACGCTTGGCCGAATGGACAAATCTCTACTTGCAATGTGTCTTCAAATGTGCTCAATACCATAGCATTGGCCATTAACACATTGAAGTAGGGGTTTGGGGATGGTGAGTGTACCCATGTGTCATGGAGTCTTTTTGTATCATGTGCATATAGTCATATTTGTGTGTCATAGGCGGTGCATGACTTTTATTTTGAATATTTATGTATAGGTATATTAGAAATAGAGATTATGAATACAAATATATATATATATATATATATATATATATATATATATATTTTATATATATATATATTTTATATATATTTATATATTAAATATATATATATATATATATATATATATATATATATATATATATATATATATATATATATATATTTGGTTATATATGTTACATGTATACATGTTGCATGTGTAGTGGGATACATTGTTATCAAGACCCATAATGTACATGTATATGATTATTAAGGATATATGTGTTTGGTATATTATTACCACTGTCCTTAGTGAATCTAATTGCTAGTAGGATGTATATAGTTTATTTATATTATATGCATATAAGGAAATGTAATATGTTAAGGTATCAGTATAGGGCAACTGTTGCTTGTACTTGTGTTTAGTGTATTTCCTATCTTGTAGCATGTAGGTTTAACTGTCATCTCACCCCCTAGTATGAATACGCAAATGCCTGTGTGGTAGGGGAGACTACTTCTTGTGACCTGTGTAGTGTGACAGTTAACCTTGGTAAGTGAAGTTCTATATGAAGTTTTTCCTCTGTATAAGGCATAGGACTGTAATCGATAAGGGGAGCACAGTTGATATTGCAGGTAGTAGGAGCTTTGTCTGTCCATGAGTTATGAAACAGGGTATGGGGTGGTTCAAGAGGGAAATTCAAGTGTCAAGTGCAATGCGCTAATGTATAATGAGGCAACACAGGGATGTTACATAGGTAAATAGATGAATGTGCAAGACTTGGTTTAGTACCTATGAGCAGACTTGTGCATCAATCCTATAGTATTAGTGTCAGTAGGATGATACCTATAGACTAAGTGAGTGTACCTGTGTAAATTGTATAGCGTTTTAGTGTTAGGCAGTGAAGTCAGGGTACCTAGAAGTGACACAGGGTTAAGGAGTAACCTGTACGGTGTTTGTATTCATGTATGTGAGGGTTCAGTGGCTACAAGTATTCACCTGTGCCCTATGCATCAGTGCACAAATATGTACTGATCTGGAGATTAGTGTGTACAGGGATATTGAGGATAGGGAAATCAGTGTCGGGTGTGACACCAAGACACTGACAGAGTTTAACATGAAGAAGAAGTCTTGTGTGGGTTAGTATGTCAAACCTAAGTGTGTACCAGTCCTATAAGTTTGGTGATCAATTAATGAGGGGCCTTAGTAGGAAACTACCTATTATTATGTGCTAAGTGGTTGGATAGATTAGGGTATCAAAAATAAGTGAGAGAGATGGGAGATGTCCAGCATGTAGGACCAGCATAGGTATAGGTAGAACAAGGAGTCTTGTTCTTGATCATGAGGTTGTTGAGTATCCTATAGTCGATACACATCCTGACCGACCCATCCTTCTTCGGTACAAAAGTACCGGTGCACCCCATGGTGAAGAACTCGATCGGATGAAGCCCTTGCCCTGCAGCTCATTCACCTGCTTCTTCAACTCTATCAGCTTGCTGTTGTTCACCCTATAGACGTGTTGAGATATCAGCTCTGACCGGGCACTAAGTCTATAGAGAACTCTACGTCTCTGTCCGGTGGTAGTCCTGGCAAATCCTCTTGAAAGACGTCCATGAACTCCGCTATCAAAGGGTGTAGCACCGTCTGCTCCTCAACTGATACTCGCAGAAGACTCCGCTGCTCTGCTCCGTCAGCCGTCAGGTGAACTCGAACTCTGGCTCTCCAAGTGCTCTGAAAAGAACTCTACTCCCGCGACAATCTATGCTGGTGTGGTACCTGCTCAACCAATCCATACCGATTACGATATCGTAGTTTGGTAATGGTATCACGAGAAGACTCACATCCAACTCTCGGCCTCTCAAATCAACTCTCCGACCCTTGCAAATATCACTGACGAGGATAATACCACCCCCGGTCATGATCTTGCAAGTCCTAGGTAATGATTCAGATACAAGGTGGTGTCTAATAGTAAAAGATACAGACACGAAGCTGTAGGAAGCCCCTGAATCAAACAATATAAAAGTTGGAATGGAGTCGAGAAGAATAGAACCTGCGATCAGCTCTCCGATAGACTCTACATCCTCAGCTGCCATGGCGAAAGCTTGCCCCTGCTGTCCCCCCTGGCCTACTGCTGGTGCTGAACGAACCTCTGCTACTGAGTCTGCAATGGTCCCTTCTGCTGCACTACTGGAGCCCTAGCTCCTGCTCCCTGAGCTGCTCGTCCCGAAGACATGGAAGACTCCTTCAGCTGGTGCTCTGCCGAACCGTAGAGTAGGTACCTCCCAAGCCTCTTCCTACAGTCATTCCACACATGCCCTGGCTTCTTGTAGAAGCTACAACTAACGGGCTGCTGCCTGAGTACCTGTGGTTGAAACATCGGCTGCTGCTACTGCACCTGCTGGAAATGTGTACAGCCCTGTCCCTGGAACTGCTGTGACTGGAACTACCGCTGCTGCTGCTAGTGCTACTGTTGAAAGTGAGGCCTCTTGCCGTAGACTCCATTGTTGCTGGCTCCATAAGCGTCTCGTCCCCTCTTGAGCTTCAGCTTAAGATCATTCTCTACTGCTAGGGTGTTAGCCCAATAATTATATCATGTTTTTGAATATGGCTCATCAATTAAGTTTACCATAATGACATCACTAATATTCATGTAATCACTATCATGTTGCTACATAAACTTAGTATTGTCCTCAATATTCTATATCATATTGCTATGCTTGTATCATATTATTTTATTTGTCTAACATGTTCTTAGACATGCAGTAAGTATGATCAAGCTTTGTCAAACCAGGCCATATGCAATGGGCTAAAGACGATGTTATACAAGAAGATTTCTCTGAACCGTCCAACGACCTATCCGGGGCCTCGTATCAGGAGTTTCGCTGCCCGGTCAGCGGACAGGGGTCGAGGGGGCAGCGCCACCCGTGGGGGTTCGGTGGTAAAGCCACCGAAAGGTATTTAGATTTCAAGATCTGTTTATCATTGGAAGATTGTCGTCAAGGAAAAAGGCGTCTTCATATTTGCTCAATATCAGAAGAAAGGTGTCATCAAATGGCTATTGGTTTTCCTACTTGATCAATGTATTTTCCATATTTATTGAGTTTAGGAATATGATATACACTACGTCGTACTGGCAAATAGGCTATCCAAGAAACGTTTTCAAAATACCCTTTCATTTTGAAAATAAGCCCACTTATAAAAGCCCAAACTACTTCCTAACTGCTTGATCTTTTCAAAAAGCCCAAAACCAATTTGCAAAAATCCTGACAGAACTCCAACAGAATTCGGCCCGAATTCGGCCAGAGATCGGTTAGTGGACGTTGGATTTTGAACTTGGTCCTACTGCAGCTACGGATCTTGCCGAGATTTTCTCATAGAGTTCTGTCAGAATTCTGCCAGAATTCTACCTTTGTAAAAACTATAAATAAAGAAAGATTTCGATCATTTCAACACACCAATTCACTTTCATCTCTCTTCTCTATAAGCCTACTACTTCTTCTAAAGTGTTCTGAGCTATTCATTTTTATATCCTAAGCCAGTTACAATCCTCTAGTTGATTTGCCAGAGCGGTACAGTCTACAAGTTTCAGAGTGATTATAATCAGAGGCTTGATTGAAGAAAGACATTTCACAATTGAAGTTGGTCGAGTACATCGAATCAAAGCTCGCGTTGTAGAAGTTGCAAGAACTTCGGATAAAAACTTGTGATATTTTCTATAGTGGATTCAACTGGAAGCTAAAGTTCTTCCGACTGGACTAGTACTCATAAGAGAGAAACCAGTATACATCATTATGTTTGCGTTTGCTCTCTTCTCTCTATTTTTTATTTACATATCTGTGATATATATTCTGTGATCTTACTGCTAACATTTTTAATTAGCTAAATTCCTCTGCCTACTCTATTCACCCCCTCTAGAGTATTGCGCTTTACAATTTGTTCCTGCAATTGGTATCAGAGCAGGTGCTCCTTCTAGAGATATTATTTCAGGTGCTCCTTATAGAGATATTATTGTTTATACCAATTGCTCCTTCAATTGGTATCAGAGCTAGGATTCTATTATCTGGCTTAACATCCTTAGAGTAGATCCTTATTATCAATTGTTAGCCTCTGATTCCAATTGCCTACAATTGGTATCAGAGCGGGTTCTCTTTATTTAGGTATTGCTATCATACCAAATGTTCCTACAATTGGTATCAGAGCGGGTGCTTGTTACATAGATATTGCTGCTCATACCAATTGCTCCTATAATTGGTATCAGAGCGGGTTATACAGGTAAAGCGAGGTAACAATGCTATTATATTCTTATTTATTACAGTGTTACATAGATCACAGTATCACATATGGCAAGTATGTACTTCACAACTGAAGAGCAATCCATAAATAGACTCCCACTATTTGATGGAACAAACTATAGTTATTGGAAGACACGAATGAGCTTCTACCTGAAGTCTCTTAATTTTGACTTATGGTCAATTGTTGTCAATGGCTACAAAAAGCCTACTATCACTTCTATTCTCACATCCTCTATAATCAACAAGCCTTATTATAGTTACACGGAGGAAGAGAAGAAGTTAGCTACCCTTGATGCAAAAGCTATACATATCTTTTATTGTACTATAGACATAAATGTATCCAATCTTATTACTACATGCACAACATCTCATAAAATTTAGAAAGTTCTTGAAGCTACTTATGAGTGCAGGTATGAAAGCAAAGCTAGCAACTCTAGAGAAAAGGATAGTCTTCATAATGATGCAAACATATGCATGATGGAATTAAGATTTAAGGTACAACACAATCCCTTATACGAAGAAGAGCTTGTATGTGACAATTGCAAGAGGATAGGCCACATCCAAGAAGATTGTACTATGAATAGAAAGGAGAGTCACTAAGAACAATCAAATGAAGGTAGATCATCATCTCACAAGTATACTAGCACAAGCATATGGTGTTAAAGCGAAACAATATATTCTGAAGAAGAAGAGAGACCTCATCAACCTGCAAATTTATGCTCAATGGCATTATCTAACGAGGTACAAAATAATTCTTTTTATAAAGAGAGTGAATTTTCTCATGATGAGTTATCTGATGCTTTCAGTGATCTGTTAGAAGAATACAAGAAAGTATTAGATAAGTATAAGCAAGCTAGAAAGGATATTCTATCCTATAAGCGGGAGAATGAAAAGCTTACTTGCTTATTGAATGATGGTACAAATAGTTCTCCTTCTAATAATTCTACTGGGATTTCTACACTGAAGTTTAGATTGCATGAGGCACTTGATTGCATTGAGAAAAGCACTCAAGAAAATGCTAAACTTAATGAGGAATTAGAATCAGAAAAGAAGAAGTATTCTATTGCTTCATGTAGAATTGATGCTCTTTCTGCTAAATATGATGAGATCTGTGCTAACTCTAAAAAGTTAGAGATTAGACTAGGAAAGCAGGTAGTACAACCTACGACTCAGTCTAACACAAGACACATAGCACATCACAAAGTCACACACGAATGATCATCTAGAAAGGAAGCAAGCAGAGCTAAAGCTTCACATAACCATGCTTTCTATTACAAGTATCCACGTACATCATATTACACTACTGCACGTTCTCATACTGCTGCACATAGAACTAGTGTTAATTCTTTTTATCATTATTGTGGTATGAATGGACATCTAATCATTGTCAGATTAGAAAACTTGTTGATATAAACTTATGTAAATGGGTTCCCAAAGCTAACAAATATGGATCCAAGTATTGGATACCAAAGTCTTCACCTAATATTGCAGGTGAAGCTTCTCATATCAAATAGAATCATGGAATATGTTGGTGATTGCAAAGCTACAAAGATCATCTTCTATGCAATTGCACCAACAGAAGTGGTTACTAGAACCACTTCGGTAACATGCTTCCTAAATTGTTTTTAATATCTAGCACGTTCTTACTGATGTCTTCTATTAGCTTTCATTGATATCTTTTAAATTGTTTATTGTTTGAATCAATGTGAGACACAATCCTAGCTTGATTAGTTGTTTAGCTTAAATGATTAGTTCACACTATATAGTATTTTATTTTCTATTAGTGTGACACATTTGTCTATGTATGCTATTTACTCTTAATCTTTATTCTTGAAGCATGCATAGGAGCTTAATTTTGTTTTGGTGAATATGTTTTGACTTTTCGTCTTTAACATTTTTTTAATGGCCACTTCTTACCGATTTGTATTTAACATGTCATATTTACTTTGGTCCGTATTTTGTAAGTATGTATGTTTATCACAAGTCTTCTATTTACTTGAAAAGTAAATACATATACTTTTATGTTAACCTTGTGCTTGCATAATATATTCACTATTGATTCTCAAATTTTATTGTGATTAACTTCTTATGAATCAATTACATCTTTGTCTGACAAAGCATATTTATGCATGTTTTTGATCTTGTGATATTTTTTATGCTTATTAAGGATACATAATTCATTTTCATTACTAATATGTTTCTTATATTTTTGTATAAATATCTTTATAGGGAAATATGAGTTAAGTTAAAGTCTATATTACTTTAAAAAGTAGTTTCAAACTTGTTCTTATCTCATACTTTAGCTATTAATTACTTTGAACAAATTTATGTTCTTCTCTATATTTGCTTCTTCCTCAAAGCCTCTTTTAATGATATTTTTCTTAACTTTTTGGTTGACATTTTAGATACATGATTTTTTTTAAATAATTTGTCAATATCTTGATCTTGATAAACCATTCTTTGGGTATTTACTTCTTTTATATTTAGAGATTCTGGATTTCGATGTTATTCGATGATACTGTATATATTCCTTTGAATCTAAGTTCTTAAGAGTAGAGATCATTTTGGGAACAAGACAAAAGGGTCCTTCTGTCATACAGGTGTAAATAACCTGAAGCGACACGGTGTACTAGTCTTCGGACTACCGCTAGCTGGGAACTGGCCCCTACAGCTAACGCGAAGTGATCAATACTTTATAGAATTATGATTTATTAAGGTCTACTTGCAACTATCGTCGAGTTCTGGATCAAAGGTACTGAACCCAGTCCCCTAGGTTCCAAAATACATCAACGTATCTAGTTCCCACATTTTGATTTACAAATGTTTTAGATTTGATTATTACCCAATGATTTCACAATCATATGGATAAATGTAACTGATACATCTTATGTTGTATGCTTCATTGTTCTAAGATTTTTTAAGCCTATAGAATATAATTTATTTTATATTGTACTAATTTTTCTTAAATCCTCGGTTATTAAAGAAGAGATTTGTTTTGGGTGCATGCCTACAAAGTGTCTGTCTGTCACCACGGCTACGGCTAAAGCAAAGCGGTACTTAAGTGTTCCCCGGTGAACTCCCGTTAGCTGGGACAATACCCCTATAGCTAACCAAAGATTGATCAACACTTTATAAACTAAAGATTTATTGAGATCTAGTTATAATTGTTATCTGATGGATTTTGGATTTGAGATTTGATGGATAATATTATTTAATAATTTTGTGTACAAAATGTAACATACATTGATCTTTATAGGTTAATGTTTGTCATCTTTTGATATATTTATTTTTCTGTCACTCTATTCTATATTTAAACTTGATTTGATATTGTGACTACTCATTGTATATTATGGTCTTGTGATTTCGTCTTTAACTTGTGTAATGTTCAATGATTTTGAGCTTTATATTATTATCTTTTATTCAAGTTACTTACTGTCTACAACAGTAACTCTTTGCAGGGAAGAAGTCATGCATATTGAATGTCTTTCCTCCAAAGCATTTTTTTCTTTAAACCTTACGGTTGTCAGGTGGACACCGTGCTACGGCTTTAAAAGGGAAGAAATGATCTTTGGTAAGAAGACCTAATATTTTTTAATTAGCTTTGTACTTCTAAAAATATGTCTCTAAAATTCTTCAATTTTATCTATACTATTATTTTTTGATATAACCATGTAAAGGAGGAGTAGTTAATTGTTTCAAGTCAATTAGCCCCTTGACATGCCATATATCTAGAGTACACTTTTCTTTGGACATTTATCTATTTATATTTATTTGTTCAAATATATTTATTTATGATTTATGGATTCTTTTATTGAAATTGTTTCCATGATTCGAATCGCTAGCTTTCAGTCTGAGGACTAAATGGATGCATTCGAACATTTATTAAAACAGTTTTTTGTAATAAATTCCACGTTTTTGAAAAGTCTTTTTGATTTCTTTTTGACTCATTGAATCTGTTCGGTACTCAAATGTTATTATTAAAGACAGTTTTCAAAATTTTTTAATGTCTTAAAATATTTCTTTTATATATATATTGGAGATATATTTTGTTTGTTCATCTTTAAGCATTTATTCATTGGATATTTCTTTTATTTGCCTAAAAATGATATTTGTTTTTGGAACTTTATATGCATTTGATCAAAGGAAAGAAAGATCCATATCTTGGATATTCCTTAAATTTTGTTATTATTTATTTTATCTATTCTTGCATATAAATTTCTTCGGAACTAGATACTCATATTTTAAGGGGGAGCAAATTAATTGCTTTAATTTTTATGCCCTTAACATATGGTATACCTAGTTCATCATGGACATATATTCTTTTACTTAAAATATCTTGTTGAGTTGTTCATGATATTTGGATTTGTACTAGATAAGAGAATATATGATTATTATTATTTGTTTTTAATTCTCTCATTCGAGTTTCTAAAATTTATCTTGCCAAATATATATTTAATTATCCTTATTTGATTGAGTTTAAAATTACTTTTGGTGTTTCTTATTGAGATTTTATCTCAAAGTTCATGATTATGTATATTTAGACTGACCATACTTTGTGCGGGAGCATTCAAGTCGACTGAATTTTTCCTTCTCAGGTATTTTGTCTTCATTGCCTTCATGTTTATCTAATGGATATACATATATTATGCTATGGTAATTGAATTCAAATGCATGGACTTCGGTATAGATTTTGCATAGATTCTAGTTTATTTTGATTTCTTTTTCGATGATTATACTCTTTATGGAATTGATTCACTAATTTGTATGGGAAAATTATGAATCATATTTTTTTGTGATCATTGTTAAAAGTTTCATTATATTTTTTTTGGTATATACTAGATCTACAAATTTTTATTTTTTTTATGGATTATTTATGACCAATAATAGGATTCTACGTTATTGATATCTACTTATTAAAGTCTATTTCAATACTACAATTATATTTATTCATCATATTGAGTTTTGAATATCATTTTTGGATTTCTAGTTGGTAAACTATGTATTTCTTGATTTTAGTGTTCTTTGTTAAAGTTCAACCAACTATGTTGTGTTTTGATATATTTTTTATACTTTAGTTATGCAATTTTCTAAACTTGTCGTTACATTGTTCTCCTAATCCTTGATCATGATTGTTTTTGCCTTCCTCCTTTACTTATTCTTGAGTTTATTTTAGCTCTAATTACGGGGGAGCTTATTTTTGATCATGTCAAAGGAGGAAAAATAAGTTTAAGTCAGCACACAATATTCTAGTATTATGTGTTTAATACATGCATCTATTATATATATATTAAACTTAACCGATTTGCCATAATCAAAAAGGGAAAGATTGTTAGCCCAATGATTATATCATATTTTTTAATATGGCTAATAAATTAATTTTACCATAATGACATCACTAATATTCATGTAGTCACTATTATGTTGCTACTTAAACTTAGCATTGTCCTAAATGTTCTATATCATATTGCTATACTTGTATCATATTGTTTTGTTCGTCTAATATGTTCTTAGACATGCAGTAAACATGATCAAGCTTTGTGAAACGAGGAAATATGCAATGGGCCAAAGACAGCGTTATACAAGAAGATTTCGCTGAACCGCCCAACAACCTATCTGGGGCCTCGCATCGGGGGTTCCGCTACCCGATCAGCGGACAGGGGTCGAGGGGGCAGCACCACCAGTGGGGGTTCGGTGGCAAAGCCACCGAAAGGTATTCAGATTTCCAGATCTGTTTATCTTTGGACGATTGCAGTCAAGAAAAAAGGCGTCTTCATGTTTTCTCAATATCAGAAGAAAGGCGTCATCAAAGGGCTATTAGTTTTCTTATTTGACCAATATATTTTTCATATTTATTGAGTCTAGGAATACAATATATACTTCATCGTACTGGCAAATAGGCTATCCAAGAAACGTTTTCAAAATATCCTTTTATTTTGAAGACAAGCCCACTTATAAAAGCCCAAACTACTTCCTAACTGCTTCATCTTTTTAAAAAGCCCAAAAACAAATTTATAACACCCAGTTTTCCAAATAAGGGTAATTTTGAAATTTTGTATTTTAATTTATTTAATTATGATATTTCAATAATAATATAATTTTTGGTGATTTTTAATTATTTTAAAACTATTTAAATATCATGACTTGTGATTTTGATGTGTAGCTAGTGAAACCGTAGAGACTGTCTGCCCTAGCGCCTAACCATGTGATTTTGAATATCTAATTATCATTTTTAGTCTAGAGGGTATTTTGGTCATTTCTGAATTTATTGAGATTATTGTGATTTATTATAATTATTTGGAATTTAATATATATTATTTTGAATGGTGTGATTTTAATATTATTTGATTAATTGCCTTGTGTTGTGATTAGCCCTAACCTAGATTGGACCTAACATAGATTAGCCATGGCTAGTCTTAGTGAGCCATGGTTAGTATTAGTTAGTTATTATTAGTTTTGGTTAAGTCATAAATAGTTAGAACAAACTAGGTTGCATTTAAGTCAAGTGTGAAACCTAGGCTTGTGGACCCTTGATTTAACTAGATGGAATGAGAGCCCTTGATTGATTCCCCAAAACACTAACCCTAGCATTTATGGCCAGCCTAGGGATTCCCCCCATCACTATTTAATCCCTCTCAAATTTAGTTTCCTCTTTTTTATCCATCCCTTCATTTTTCTAGAGAACAAGGTTTGTCTCCATTAAAACTCTTCCTATTTTGATCAACATTAATCCTTTTTCATCCAAACTTCTTCCATGGTGACCTAATTTGTGTTTTCCTACTGTTCATGGAGGCTATCAACAGTTTGGAATTTGGAGCTTTGGGATAGCTAGGAGGAACCTCAATTTTGAAGCTTTTCTTTGAGAAGGAACACATATAGGCAAATCCCTATTCCCTCCACCAAATTTTGATTTCTTTGCATGGATAGGAAGCCCTCGGTGTCCTCTCTCTGTAGGAATAGGTTTTGCTAAGTTTTGCATCCTTTATGTGTCCGTATTGGACACGTATCTGTCCTAGAACCTAGGTGTTTGTTAAAATGTTTCTTAGGAATTTACTTTTGAATTTTGAAATTCTAATTACATAGATCTGTAGATCTTCATGTGTGTATTAACTTTTGTGAGGGTGTTTGGTGTTTCGTGTCGGTTTGTGTCGTGTTTTTGGATTTGGACACGCTGCACGAGCCACACGCCTGTGTCCTGCCTATCGGGGTCCATATCTCGTGACACAGGACACTTCATGATACGATTTTTTGTGGAAAGCAGGGGGCAATGTCTGAAATCATGCTCCCAAAATTTGGGAGCAAATTGTTGAGTACACGCATCGCAATCGTGCCCGCACTGGACGTGCGCTGTCGCGTGCATGCGGCTGAACACGCGCACAGGCACAGCTGACACGGGTTTCTTGTCGTGCCTATGTGTCATATGGACACGATTCAGGCTGACACAAACATAGCCCTACCATAGGCGTTCCTCTGGACACGCACACGAGGTGTGTCGTGTCGTTTGTCGTGTGTTAGACGTGCGTGCACACGTGTACGATGATTGTGTGCACAGTTGTGTGTCTGTGTTCGTGTGGTATCTTGGACACGATTCGTGTCCAGTTCTTGGACACGAAGACACTTCCTAGTACACTCACACATGTGACACTATTTACCAACTCACTAATTGTAATTTAAATGACTAAATTGGGTTCGAAATCATGAATTCCCTAATGTGCTGATACTTACTGATACGTTGAAACTGAATCAAATTTCTGAGATTGATTTGCATTTTTACCTATTTTAATGATGATTAAATGATAAGATAGGTACACCAACATATGTATTAGGTTAATGAAATATTGGTTTATGATGGGTGTTCGAGAAATGGGTTTCGAATGAGATTTTTTCCTATTTTTCTGAAACAATGTTCCCTGTTTTCCTGATTTTCCATTCCGAGTTTTTTTTTATGAAGAATTGATCTTGATTCTCAATTTTTTTCTGAGATATATATATATATATATATATATATATATATATATATATATATATATATATATTTATATATATATATATATATGTTGATGTCGATTAAATGTTTGTGTGATTGGGAAAGGCTGTGTATTGATTTGAGTTCGAAATTAAGGAATCAAACTGTGAACTGATAAGTTCACTGATATTGATCCTTTTACTGATATTGAAAACCAATTTTACATGAAAACTAAAATTGTCATGAGTACCACTGATGATTACATTGATTTTTCGGATTCCATTGGGATTTCGAAAATGGGTTTTGGGGTTGCTAACTAATTCATGGTTTGATTGAACTGTTGAATCACTGTCACATTCCTACACACACATCAACACATTCATAAACAATCACACACACCTGTGCAAAACTCGCACACATCTATTCCTATCACTCACACACACAGTTCATAAACACACACAAACAAAAAAATGTTTTTCCCTCACACATGACACATCTACTCCTATCAAACACACACACACTGTTTGGGTTAACCTGGGAATATTTTCCCAGTTGAACACTGTTTTAAATCCCAAAAACTGGGGATAATTAATCCACGCACAAACACAGGAACCTACCTATTCCTAAGAGTCATGCGCACACATGCATAAGCACTCATGCACACACAAACTGAAAACTATTTTCCATTCACTAACACACTCACAGATTTCCTCACTTCACCCTCACATTAACACACACACACATGGAAATCTGTCACACAGTTTTACCACTAACACACACATGCCTACACACCTATATAGCACATTACACACACTTTAATTCCCTGTCACACTGATTACACACACCCCTTGATGTATACCCCTAGTCTACATATTGACACCAATGTTCCTGTTAACAATCAGTCACACACACACCTATGTGACACCATTTTCACACACACACATTGCCTAATTTATATATCTATCTCTATGTCTATGTGTATGTGTATATATATATATATATATATATATATATATATATATATTATCTAACCTATGTGTAATGTAATATATATATATATGTGAAATATGTAGTGTGATAGTGTAATATGAAATAGAGATTTCATTGGCCTATGAATAATGGGTATATAGATATATGGTATGGGAATTGGCCTATATGTTGTATATATTTAGAGACTTGTATTGAGCTTGATGTTTCTTGAGTTGTTATCTTAGACACATAGACTCTCTGGTTGTATTTATGTGGATCCTTTCATTTCAGTATTTATCTATCTATCTTTCTATCTTATAATTCTGCCTTAGATGTGATTGAGACTGTATATTGCTATGTCACCTCCATTCGGAGTGTATATACTATACAGGTACCTTTATATTGTTAGATGATTGACCGAGGACAGCGTTCTACCGCCGACAATGTGGCGTAGGCTGGGCGTTGTTACGTTCTCGTACCCTCACAGTGGGTGCGGGTCGTGACACGTTTTTAGTGGTGGCTCATGCAGGTCGAATTTATGTAGTGGTTGTCACGCCCCAGAACCAGAATACTGGAGAGCGGGGGCAGACAAAGCCAGCTACGTATATAAAATAGGATCCATCTCGCTATACGGTCACGGCTGTCTAGATACATGAGGGTTTATCTACAAGCCAGCAGTCTCTTAAGGTCATGAACAAGCCTATTGTCTCAATCACAAGCAAGTAAGTAAAATTCACAAGATGTATGATCATTAAATATACAATAGTAAGGCATCCCAAACATTACATATTCAGTTGATCATGAAGCTAGTCATTACAAAATGTCAGGACTAGCAAGAGTTTAGTCATACATGATCAACCCTAGGATCTGTTAATCATGTTACAGCCCGTAGGCGGACAGTAAGTAAAGTGCAATCGAGCTAAACAGGTGCTCGCCGGCTAAACGCCTCAAAAGAATATTTTTACAATAATGTGGGGGATCAAAAATAAACCCACTCGTTGCCAGGGTTCCGTCTAGTGGCCACCATCTGGCTGGAAGGTCGGTAGATCCTCTGGAGCTGCTCCGAAATCTGGCCACACAAAACCAGCTGGGTCAGACCCCAGAAAGAGCAAGAGCCACAAAGGAGGCTTCACTTAGGAACTAAAACCAGCAAGCAGCACAAGAGTATAAATAAAGTAAGAACTGGAAATAAAGAAAATACATCAGGATGATATACGACGAGATAACCATGGAGCTATTCAGATGACCAGGTTACAACCCGTAAACCAAACAATGACCAGGGTTGTAACCCTTCGTCTGAACAGAACTCGGAATTCTCACCATTTATCGGTAAAATAAATACAAGCATTCTGGTCATGCAGTAATCAGGATCAGGGCAAGATAGACTGGTTAGACTCCATCCAATCATTTCACAGCCAAGCAAGAATTAGGGCTTGATACTTTAACTAACTAGGGTTGTCACAAGCATAATTACTAACAAGATGCAGTGAGATTATTCCACAGCCACAAGCCCTGCAGACCATCCAGGTTACCCGGGTTAAAAGATTTAGAGTTGAATTCAGGTGGGTACATCGTCCAGGAAACGAATGTACCCTTAGTTAGCTTGAAGGGTGCAACACATGACAGTGTGCTGGAAATGTGCCCTACTCGACGGCAGGCTACAGATCCCAAGGCGTGCCAAGTTAACGGGATTGCCTGTAGCTGGGAGATCTCTTTATGACTAATGTATTAATCTAGTTATTTAGCATTAGTCCATTTCAGTAGGTACTCCTGACCGTGGTACTCAGGAGTCCCCTCCTAGACATGATGCAAGACAAGACTAGATTATTTGTATAAGCACAATCGCCCACGGTGTCCAGATTAATTATACAGGTCATGTCATGTCAGGTAGCCGTCGCAACAGCTTATCGAGAAAATCTTGTCAGGTTTAACATGTCCAATTTACTGGTCAGGAGTACGCCGCGACGGGCCACTATCAGGCCATGTCCGGTTAGTCATGCCAGGAGTGCACCACTACGGATCACTGTCATGTCAGGCTCAATTATCATGCCCAACATATCAAGTAAATTTGTGATTATCAAGTTCATGACAAAAGGCGTAAGGATATAAAATGGACGTAAAATATCAAATAAAATATCAATACACAGGGCTATAGAAGAGCCATGCGGCAAAGACATATGCGGCCAGGAATGATCTCATGTGGCTGGAAGAGAACAGCCCATGCGGCTGAATAGGGTCAGGCGCATGCAGCTAAAAAGGAAAAGGCTTATGCGGTCAAAGGGGTATTAGTCATATGCGGCTCGGAGATCCACTCAGTCATGCGACTGAGAAAGGCAAGACATATGCGGTCAGGAGGATAGGGAACTCATGCGGCTGGCGGGGGATGGGTCCATGCGGCTGGCTGACCAATCAAGTACATGCGGTCGGGGAGGAGCAACCCATGCAGCTGCGGGGAGCAATGACTATGCGGTCAAGGGAAGCAAACCCATACGGCTTGGAGACTGCGGTCTATGCGGCTCGCGAGTGTTGAGTTCATGCGGCTCGGGATGGGCAAAGTCCCATGCGGCTGGACTGGAAAGCTCAGTCATGCGGTTACGTAAGAAGGACTTCATGTAGCTAGAAGGAATACTTGTCGTATGAACTTGTCATGCGGTCAAGTCAAGGCAATAGTGCATGCGGGTGGAACTGACTTGCTGCATGAATGTTCATGCGGTCAAGTGCTACTATGCGGCTCGGGACTGTGCTTTTTCTTAAATTTTTCGAGAGGAAGTACCCCATGAAACCATGGCTACCAAGCTGCATAGAACCTTCATCCGCAGTCCAAATCCGAACTTCCTTAGGTCAAAATGGGGTAGAATGAAATGCTCTACAACATGGAGCCATCAAAACTCTGAAATAACAAGATTAAGTAGATCAAAACCCAAAAAATCCAAAAATAAGGTAAATATAGATCTACAAGAATCTAGCCATGGAAAGTAAAAATGCCAAGTACTAAAGTAAATTAAAATGCTATAAGAAAGAGAGTGAAGTAATAAAATTGGAGATCCTCCATGAAGCAAGTTGCACTTGCCTAGACCTCTCTCTCCCTCTCTCTGGTAGGTAAAGAATTAATGGAGGAAAGAAGGAGAGTAATGAAGAGAGAGAATGAAGAATGGGTTAATAAATGGTATTGGTGGTGGTAGGTAGGGGTTCATCCTTTAGTCCATGATGAACCAAAAGCAAATCCCAAACCGAACCAAGCCAACCCGAACCATGAATAACCCAAGCCATGAAGAAAACTAAGCAAGAAATCATGCAATACAAGGTAAAACACGTATACGTATTCTAAAAATATGTAATACGGACAACAGGCATTACAGTGGTATTCGAACTAGAGTATCACTACAGCCTGCAGTAGGATTAGGAAATTTTTGAAGGTACTCAATCACATTAGGAAAAACTCTTATTCAGGTTCCGTATATCTACATTTTGCTGCATATTGTCTTTCTTGAATATAACTGTCCTTCTTTGCTATTTTGACTCATTCTCAGCAATTGTTCTTTGATCTGTCTCCAGGATGGTTGAGACGAGATCACATCGCCAGGGCCAGGGGGACGCCGATGAGAGGTCTGCCACCTGTCATACTCAGCAGCCAGCCCCTGGTACCGCAGCCCAGTTATGCCAGCTGGGGTAGGCATTTTAGCTGCGTTCGGAAGAGCCCTCCACCTGTGGCACATGGGCCGAGTTCGGTGATTTCGGAGGTGCTTCAGCAGCAGCAGCCACCTTCGGGGACAGTTGATGTAGTTCAGCTGTTCACATTCATCTGGCAGTTCATGGAAGGCCAACAGCAGCAGCAGCAGAGGCAGACAACATAGTTTAGTCGGGGCATTGATCTGGCCGTGACTACGGTGGAGAGAGTAGTAGCTCAGCCAGCGGCAGTCCAGCAGTCGCACCCTTCGAGGGAGAAGGGCATCCAGGATTTTCAGAAGATGCACCCAAGGGACTTCCGAAGGACAGAGGGGATCCTGTATGCCGACGAGTGGATCGAGCACATGGAGGAGATATTCAGATTGGCTAAGATTTCGACGAGGATTCAGATAGATGCAGCGGCCAGCATGATGCAGGATCTGGCCCGCACATGGTACCAGACCGACCCGTCGGTTGGTACTCTAGGGCAGACTTGGGCAGCGTTCAAAAAGCTGTTCAAGGAGAAGTTATTCCCGGATGAAGCGCTAGGAGCCCTCGAGACCTAGTTCGAGGCCCTAGTCTAGGGAAGCCAGTCTGTAGAGGAGTACTCAGGGGAGTTCTGCCGTCGGGGCAGATTTGTGGAGAGACTGTCCGAGGCGACGAAGGCCTGGAGGTTCAGTAAGGGATTGGTAAAGGAGGTTAAGTCCTATACCAAGAGTGCTCGCAGCGCTACCTTTGAGGAGATCCTAGTGGATGCATTAGCCGCAGAGGATGATCTCGAGCTTAGGCTCAAGAGGGGGCGAGACATCCAGGGAGCTAGTGGTAGCGAAGGACCGGCTAAGAGGCCGCACGTTCAGCATCAGTTTCAGCAGCAGCAGCCCAGACCGCATCAGGCACCCAGACAGCAGACAGTCAGTTGTCCCTACTGCAAGAAGCCGGGACATGGATGGGGTGAGTGCAGGAAGAGGCTGGGCAGGTACCTACTATGTGGAGCAGCGGACCACCAGTTGAGGGAGTATTCTCAGCACATAGGCAGAGTAGCACAAGAAGCCACACCAGGAGGAGGAGATAAGGCTCTGGTAGGTCAGCAGCGGGGACCGTTACAGACACAGCAGCAGAGATTTATGCAGTATCAGCATCAGGCTGGAGGAGGCCAGCAGGGCCGAGCCTACGCCATGACAGTCGTGTTGGCCCATTAGTCATATAGTCAAACTAATTTTAATAATTGATCAAACTCTGTCTTGATATATGAAGCTAGTCAGGATATCTCGGACTCTTGGATATGATCAAGAACAGCTATCTACTCAGTTTAAGACCGAAGCGTTGTTTGCCTGTTCGAGTCTGTATTTCTTTAAGCAATGTATTTTTTATTTTATTTGAGTCTAGGAATACTTTGTACACCTAGTCGTACTGGCAAATAAGCTATTCCAAAAAGATTTCAAACTGCTTTTAAAACGTCCTTAGTTTTGTAAAACATTCGTATTTACAAAAGCTCCAAAAAGGTTTTCAAAAAGGTTTTCAAAATTCCCCAAAAACTAATTTTTAAAACCATAACCTAACCCTGACAGAACTCGACCAGAGTTCGGCCAGAGTTCGGCCAGAGTTCGGTTAGTGGCCGTTTTGTTTTTGAATTCCTTGGAACTTGGTCCTCCTGCAGTTGCGGATTTGACCGAGATTTTCTCATCAAGTTCTGCCCGAATTCTGTCCGAATTCTGCCAGAATTCTGTCTTTGGAACTCCTATAAATAGAGAAGGATTTCGATCATTTTAACTTACTCATTCACTTTCAATCTTCTCTCTACTTAAAGCTTTCAGTCTTCCAAAGAGTTTTTTTCGAGCCTTAATTTTTAGATCCCAAGCCAGTTACAATCCTCTAGTCGATTTGCCAGTGCGGTATGGTCTAGAAGTTTCAGAGTAATTGTAATCAGAGGCTAGATAGAAGATTCAACTCTTCAAAATTAAAGTTGGACGAGTTCTTCGTATCAAAGCTCGTGTTGTAGAAGTTGTAAGAACTTCGTAAAAAAACTTGCGGTTTTGCCAATAGTAGATTCAACTAGTAGCAAGAGTTCTACCGACTGGACTAGTCCTCAACAGAGGAAAACCAGTATACATCGCTGTCTTTGCGTTTGCTTTCTTATCTCTGCCTTTACATTCTTTAGTTGTGATTATAATTCTGTGACCTTGCTGCTAATATTTTTTAATTAGCATTATTTCGCTGACAACTCTATTCACCCCCTCTAGAGTATTCTGCTTTACGATTTCGTTCCTACAAGTCGAGGATGCTCATGCAGTAGGAGAGGTGCTTGCAGGTTCTGTTCTTTTTTATTCCATTCTCACCTTGTCTTATTATATCTATCTTAAAATTCAATTCCATCTGTTCTTATCTGCTTCCTTATTTGTTGATAAGTTTTGAACTGGCATTTCTTTTCGATTTGGTTTTCTTTCGGGATAAGTCGTATGGGCTAGGTCGCCTAAGTTATAGGATCTAGAGTCTTCTATAGTCATGTTAGTTGGCATAGTGTCACGACCCGCACCCACTGTGAGGGTACGAGAACGTAACAGCGCCCAGCCTACGCCGCAGTGCCGACGGTAGAACGCCGTTCTAGGTTATGAACTATAACTAATATAACATGAATACTCTCCATAAGGAGACCAACATAGAGGTACAACTCAATCACAATCTAGAGATAGAATATAGCACGATAAAATAGATAAGAGAATCCTCGACTGAGGTATAACAGAAATAAAATACAAGTCTTATCATCTACCTGTCTCAACATCTAGAATATACAACTCAGAAAAATAAAGACAACAGCTAAAACATGGAAAGAAATAGTCTAAGCTATCTACACTAAGCAAGGGTATCATCCTCAGCAGCTGCCTGAACCTCCCCAGGGGTCCAGGTCGCGAGTGTCATCTAGGCAAGCTCCAAGTAAGGGGGTGCAGGGTTCCTCATCATCCTCTGTAAAATTTTTAACAGGTCCAGTCAGGACGGGAGCGAGCACAGTACATCTCAACAGTTCATAGCAGGTTAGAAAGTATAATCATGCAGTAAAGTAAGATATAGATACTGAAGAAAATATAGTATGTAAACAGAGAGAGAACTGTAATAGAAATATCTACTATAAGTAGAGAGCTACCAGTGACTAGTGATTCAGAGTAAAATATAAACATGTGAATGGCATAGGAGATTCATGACTACAGCTAAGAGAGTGATTCATGACTACAGCTACTTGGATAATATTCACATGTCTATTTCTACTCCCCCATCCCCAATCAATACACAAGGATCTGTTCAAGTTATGTTAAGGTTCATGAAACTTCACATGGCTCATAAAATGAGTGATACGTGAAGTTGATTCATTATGGCTCTGTGAACATGAGAGTACATGTGTCACAAGCGATTCGTGAATCAGAGGAAGCATAGAGATACGTGATGATTCGTGAAACGCACAAAATATGTAGTATCCGATGCTCCCGAGGGGGATAACATCTCTTGAAAAGATCCATTTAGTACCAATCCGTGTGGCCAACGTGACAGTATCAAGTAAAGTAATTTAAAGCATGAAAATAATTCTAAACATGATATGAAATGATCAGAGAATGTACTCGCCTCGTATCTGAATGTTTGAAGTAAATGTACTGTCCGAGATGAGGTACCTGACTCCTAGTTAGAGAAACACAAGTCAAGATGTATACATGGGATGATAATAGTAATCTACAATGCATCTGCATGCCGTCTAGGTCGAACTAGACTAAAGTTAACACTTGGTCAACTCCAGTCAACTAGACTGGTCAAACTAGGTCAAGCCTAAGCCAAACAAGTCTAATAAGTCTCACTAGGCCTAACCAAGCCTAGGCTAACATTCGCACACCAATCACAAGGCTATACAAGCCAAACACAAGCACATATCAAGGCACATCCTAATCATGCATTTTCAACATTATATATATATATAAAAAGAGGAAAGAACTAACATGTAAGATATGTGTGTGTGTGAACATGGATGTGTACGTGAAAAGAGAAATCAACACTAGGCCATATATCTTATACCCACATATACGTATTTAACTATAGGAAATCTCTATTTATCATATTAACACATTAGCCATATATTATATATATATATATATATATTGAGAGAGAGGTAGAGAAAAGCATGTGTTTGTGTGAGTGTGTATCATGGAAATTGGGTGTGTGTTAAATACAAGAGTGTGTGTCAAATAGGAAATAGAAGACAGTGAGCTATCATTACCAACACAAGCATGAGAATCAACACTCAATAATAAGGAACAAATTCCAGATTTTTGGGATTCCTGTCAATTGATTGACAGTTAATTTCTTGAATCAAAATCAGTAAATCAATGCATGAGAATTCAGTCATGGCAACTAGATTTCTAAAACAGTTAAAAAAAACTGGAAAAACAGTGGTTAAGTTTCATGGAGTGTCAAGGGGGTGAGGATACCTATGTGTGTGTATGACAAGGTGGAGTGTGTTAGGAATGTGTGTGACAGGGAGTTTAGGATAGAGTGTGTGTTCAGGTGCATATGTGTGTGTGGTATACAAGGCTGTGTGTTTACATGAGAACCCAGGTGACAGTGAATACATGTGAGGATTTATCATAGGAATTAGCATTAGAAATCAGTGAGTTAATACAATTTTCATGAATGAATTCTAGTATCAAGACTTGGCTAAAACAAGATTAACAATTGACAGTTTATAACCCAAGGTGAACCTATTCTCAGGTTTTTAAATGATCAGTTAACAACAACATAGATGAGAAGGAAAGGAAACTAATTAAGGTATTGAACTAAGAGGAAATCTCAGATTTGGTAGCCTTTGAAAGGAAATCAGTTTGCAGGTGATTTAAGAATCAATCTCAGATTTATATGTAACTAGGAACACCATCCCATATCAGTTTCTCATTAACCAAAATCTCAGTTATAACTCAAATAACATATCAGGATTTACATTATCAATTCAAAACCTATTCTAAGTTGCAATTTCCAACTAGCAGGAAAATAATACATTTGTATAGATGAACAATTTACGAAACTTAACATTCGAATCAGCTTACAAAAAGGAAAGGAAATTAATCATGAAATCTACACAAATTTAGGTTGCATGAACTCAGTTCTTGAGTTTACTACATCAGGAATTTGAGAGTCCTCTCTCAGTTATAAGAACTCAGTTCTTGAGTTCGAAATCATAATGCTATCTCAGACATTTAACAGTCCAATACAAACCCCCAGTCTCAGTTGACAGTAAAAATGAAGGGACCCCATTTCAGTTAATGCAAGAAATAATCTCAGGTATTTAGACAGATGAATATCAGGTTTTAACTTCAACCAACAATCCTAAAGCCAATTTGTGAAAAGAAATCAGTAAAACAGTGGATGGTTTTGCATGGTGTATATAAACCTGTGTACTGTGTGATCCTGGAATTAGTGTGTCAAAGTGTGTCAAGTGCATACATAGGGTGTCCTAGTGTTCAGTCCACTCAGATTTCAATATTGGGTCAAAAACATTGTGTTAGCAGTAGTGTTCTCAGAAATTTAATTTGTATGTGATACATGATAACAGGAATGGGGAAAATCATTGTAGAGTTTTCAGGAATTAATATCATAACTCAGTTTACATATTAGCTACATCTCATCATTCACCACTCACCTATATAAGTTCAGAAATGTATGCACATTATCAAGTATCAGTTAATAAAATCTCATTAATTTCAGAAAAAACCAAACAATGCATAAGTGCATTCAGAAATTGGGAATTTAACAGTTTGTAATGCAAATCGAAAACTGAATTTCCATGCTATCATAAAACCCAAGTATGTAGGCCAATTTCCCAGATATGTATAGGTGTACATACATCATAATTAATCAATGAACAGTTTATAATTTCATCAATAACTCAAAACCAACTCACAGTTACTTTGTATCAGAAAAATGAGAAAATTTCCTAATTTGAATTGGAAATAACAATCAATAGTTTAATTTAGTGGTTGGTAATGAACATGGTATGCATACTCGTGTCCAGAGATTGTTTTCGTGTCCAAGACACGGACACAAACATGTCCAAACAGAATGTGCACACACACAGACACAGTGCACAGGACACAGCGTCGTGCAGTGAGTACGAGGCCTCGTGCTCGCGACATAGTGCAACTCGTGTCCCGTGCTTGGGCATAGGGGTTCGCCATGGATAGGTCTAAGTTCCCATCACCCTGTATTAGGTCAAAACTGTGTCGTGTCCGGGATAAACGTGCGTATCAGACGCAAATTTTCACGTGTGTGCACAGTGCACGAATCAGTGCGGGCTAGATTGCTTCCTAACCACTCGATGGGATCCTATGAAACTTTAGGGGCTTGGTGTCAGTCATCAAGGGAAGGTCCACACAAAATTTTGTGTCCAGATGTGTCGTGTACAGGAGTTATAGCCCCCGAGATGCAGGACACTGCACGCTGTTCAGAACAGCAAGTTCGTGTCCCCTTATGGACACGACACGGCACGAAAATCATAGATCAATTACACGAAATCAAACACTACACCTAGCACTACAAATTCATTCAAATACATTTCAAAAATAATAAAAAAATACGAGTGTGGCATTTCATCAAGCACCTACACTACACATTGACACGTGTCCGATACGGACACAAAATGAACACGACTCGACACAAATCCAATAGCTACGGGTAGGGGACACCTAGGGCTTCCCATTCATGAAGACCAATCAAAATTTCATGGAGATTAGAGAGAGTTACCTAAGCTTGAACTTCTCAAGAAAACCCCTCTTTCAATGGCTCTCCTCTTGATGTCCCAATCCACAAAAATCACCTCGAACTAAAATGAAACATTAATGACAGCAAGAATAGGTAGATTAGGACCTAAAGGAAAAGATTTGAATGGAAAAGGAAGAGGAATAGAATTTTAGAAATTTATTGAATAGGAACAAACCTTGCTTTTCTAACTTGAGCTTTCCTAAGAAAGAGGCAACCCTAAAAATAGGAGAGTATAAATAGGGTGGTGCTCCCAAGGAGGATATGGTGGCTAGCCAATAATGTCTAGGGCTTAGGGTTTGGTTAATTTGGGCTTTGGGCCAAGTTACATAGGCTATGGTTTGATTTGATTAATTAAGGGCTCTAAATCATAAGCCATGACTTACGTCTTTCTAATTTCTATTGCTAATTCGGTTCTAATGACCAAACCAAAGATTAGGCTAGGTTAGACTAGAGTCATATATCCTAACCAAGTCCAAACTAACTAGGGTTAGCTCCTAGGTTGGTCTACAAGGGTCAACACTAGTCAAAGTAAACCTAGTCCAAACAATTCCAAAATAATTCCTAAAAATTTTCATAAATTCAAATAAATTCTATTAAATCTAAATAATAATTAATAATTCCAAATAATTCTTAAAATTATAAAAATGACTAAAATACCCCTCAGTCTGGAAATAAACACTAGCAAGACACCAAATCATAAGTCATGAATTTAAATAG
Organism: Iris pallida; assembly: GCA_029216955.1. Lineage (NCBI taxonomy): Eukaryota > Viridiplantae > Streptophyta > Magnoliopsida > Asparagales > Iridaceae > Iris > Iris pallida. Next base: position 1,939,938 of record JANAVB010034417.1, read on the forward strand.
TTTAAAAAAAATAATTAAAAATCACTAAAATCATAATATGAAATAAATATCATTAAATAATAATTATAATTACAAAATTTCAAAATTACCCTCATCTGGAAAACTGGGTGTTACAACCCTATCCACCTTATAAAAATTTTGTCCTCAAAATTAAAATGGTAGTAGTCCTTCTAGGTCAAACACCCCACAATCAAAGTCTCAAATGCACCGTCAGATAATCATATGCGTCTGTCCAAAATCATGATACTCAGAATCTTCGTCATGCTAGTGAGCACGGCTACGATAATCACAGAGTTCTTGACTAAGGTACGTACCTCTAGGTTCATGGTATTTAAAATTTTTGCATTGCCGCATGCGACGGCGAAAACCTTAAATTCTTATATCCGAGAAATATATCCAAAGTCTGACTACGTGTCCTCACTATGCCAACTATCACGACTATCGAAGATTCTAGATCCCATGATTTAGGTGACCTAGCCCATATGATTTTCTCAGAAGAAAAATAACATAACAAAAGAACAACATGACAAAATTAATCAGTCAGCAAGGAACAGATGGAATCGGATTTCAAGGTAGTTTATAAAAGACAATTTTGGGAATGGAATCAAGAAGAACGGAACTTGCAGCAAGATCTCCAATGGTCTGTGCATCCTTGACTGTCCTGACGATAGCTCGCCCTGCTAGTTTTCCCTGGTCTTCTGCTGATGCTGCATGAATCACCGATGCTGAAAGAAATCAGAAATGACGGGAGAAAATCTCTGTACAGATAGAGGTGCACCTCCAATGTAGCAGAAATGCCAACCTGATTCGGCACAACAGAAGCTGCGGTCTCGAGGCCCTGATGAACAGGACGAGAGGTGGCCAACCTTTCGATAGTATCCCCCGAACCGAAGTGATGAGATCGTGTCTTCATAATCATCATGAAAACAGATCAAAACAAGAAATATTTTCTGAGAATGAAGCGAAAATTCAAAGGAGGACAGTTTATATTCAAGGGAAGTCAATAAGCAACAATTTTTGACAAAAAGAATCTGATTAAGAGTTTTTTCTAATGTGATTGAGTACCTCCAAAATATCATAATCCTACTGCAGGCTGTAGTGATACTCCAGTTCGAATACCACTACATAAACTCGACCTGCATGGGCCACCACTAAAAACGTGTCACGACCCGCACCCACTGTGAGGGTACGAGAACGTAACAGCGCCCAGCCTACGCCGCAGTGCCGGCGGTAGAACGCTGTTCTAGGTTATGAACTATAACTAATATAACATGAATACTCTCCATAAGGAGACCAACATAGAGGTACAACTCAATCACAATCTAGAGATAGAATATGGCACGATAAAATAGATAAGAGAATCCTCGAATGAGGTACAACAGAAATAAAATACAAGTCTTATCATCTACCAGTCTCAACATCTAGAATATACAACTCAGAAAAATAAAGACAACAGCTAAAACATGGAAAGAAATAATCTAAGCTATCTACTCTAAGCAAGGGTATCATCCTCAGCAGCTGCCTGAACCACCCAGGGGTCCAGGTCGCGAGTGTCATCTAGGCAAGCTCCAAGTACGGGGGTGCAGGGTTCCTCATCATCCTCTGTAAAATTTTCAAGAAGTCCAGTCAGGACGGGAGCGAGCATCGTACATCTCAACAGTTCATAGCAGGTTAGAAAGTATAATCATGCAGTAAAGTTAGATATAGATACTGAAGGAAATACAGTATATAAACAGAGAGAGAACTGTAATAGAAATATCTACTATAAGTAGAGAGCTACCAGTGACTAGTGATTCAGAGTAAAATATAAACATGTGAATGGCATAGGAGATTCATGACTACAGCTAAGAGAGTGATTCATGACTACAGCTACTTGGATAATATTCATATGTCTATTTCTACTCCCCCATCCCCAATCAATACACAAGGATCTGTTCAAGTTATGTTAAGGTTCGTAAAACTTCACATGGCTCATAAAATGAGTGATACGTGAAGGTAATTCATTATGACTCTGTGAACATGAGAGTACATGTGTCCCAAGCGATTCGTGAATCAGAGGAAGCATAGAGATACGTGATGATTCGTGAAACGCACAAAACATATAGTATCCGATGCTCCCGAGGGGGATAACATCTCATGAAAAGATCCATATAGTACCAATCCGTGTGACCAACGTGACAGTATCAAGTAAAGTAATTTAAAGCTGGAAAATAATTCTAAACAGGATATGAAATGATCAGAGGATGTACTCGCCTCGTATCTGAATGTTTGAAGTAAATGTATTATCCGAGATGAGGTACCTGACTCCTAGTTAGAGCAACACAAGTCAAGATGTATACATGGGATGATAATAGTAACCTACAATGCATCTGCATGTCGTCTAGGTCGAACTAGACTAAAGTTAACACTTGGTCAACTCCAGTCAACTAGACTGGTCAAACTAGGTCAAGCCTAAGCCAAACAAGTCTAATAAGTCTCACTAGGCCTAACCAAGCCTAGGCTAACAATCACACACCAATCACAAGGCTATACAAGCCAAACACAAGCACATATCAAGGCACATCCTAATCATGCACTTTCAACATTATATATATATATAAAAAGAGGAAAGAACTAACATGTAAGATATGTGTGTGTGTGAACATGGATGTGTACGTGAAAAGAGAAATCAACACTAGGCCATATATCTTATACCCACATATACGTATATAACTATAGGAAATCTCTATTTATCACATTAACACATTAGCCATATATATTATATATATATATATTGAGAGAGAGGTAGAGAAAAGCATGTGTATGTATGAGTGTGTATCATGGAAATTGGGTGTGTGTTAAATATAAGAGTGTGTGTCAAATAGGAAATAGAAGACAGTGAGCTATCATTACCAAGACAAGCATGAGAATCAACACTCAATAATAAGGAAAGGAAACAAATTCCAGATTTTTGGGATTCCTGTCAATTGATTGACAGTTAATCTCTTGAATCAAAATCAGTAAATCAATGCATGAGAATTCAGTCATGGCAACTAGATTTCTAAAACAGTTAAAAAAAACTGGAAAAACAGTGGTTAAGTGTCATGGAGTGTCAAGGGGGTGAGGATACCTATGTGTGTGTATGACAAGGTGGAGTGTGTTAGGAATGTGTGTGACAGAGAGTTTAGGATAGAGTGTGTGTTCAGGTGCATATGTGTATGTGGTATACAAGGCTGTGTGTTTACATGAGAACCCAGGTGACAGTGAATACATGTGAGGATTTATCATAGGAATTAGCATTAGAAATCAGTGAGTTAATACAATTTTCATGAATGAATCCTAGTATCAAGACTTGGCTAAAACAGGATTAACAATTGACAGTTTATAACCCAAGGTGAACCTATTCTCAGGTTTTTAAATGATCAGTTAACAACAACATAGATGAGAAGGAAAGGAAACTAATTAAGGTATTGAACTAAGGGGAAATCTCAGATTTGGTAGCCTTTGAAAGGAAATCAGTTTGCAGGTGATTTAAGAATCAATCTCAAGTTTATATGTAACTGGGAACACCATCCCATATCAGTTTCTCATTAACCAAAATCTCAGTTATAACTCAAATAACATATCAGGATTTACATTATCAATTCAAAACCTATTCTAAGTTGCAATTTCCAACTAGCAGGAAAATAATACATTTGTATAGATGAACAATTTACGAAACTTAACATTCGAATCAGCTTACAAAAAGGAAAGAAAATTAATCATGAAACCTACACAAATTTAGGTTGCATGAACTCAGTTCTTGAGTTCACTACATCAGGAATTTGAGAGTCCTCTCAGTTATAAGAACTCAGTTCTTGAGTTCAAAATCATAATGCTATCTCAGACATTTAACAGTCCAATACAAACCCCCAGTCTCAGTTGACAGTAAAAAGGAAGGGACCCCATTTCAGTTAATGCAAGAAATAATCTCAGGTATTTAGACAGATGAATCTCAGGTTTTAACTTTAACCAACAATCCTAAAGCCAATTTGTGAAAAGAAATCAGTAAAACAGTGGATGGTTTTGCATGGTGTATGTAAACCTGTGTACTGTGTGATCCTAGAATTAGTATGTCAAAGTGTGTCAAGTGCATACATAGGGTGTCCTAGTATTCAGTCCACTCAGATTTCAATAGTGGGTCAAAAATATTGTGTTAGCAGTAGTGTTCTCAAAAATTTAATTTGTATGTGATACATGATAACAGGAATGGGGAAAATCATTGTAGAGTTTTCAGGAATTAATATCATAACTCAGTTTACAAATTAGCTACATCTCATCATTCACCACCTCACCTATAAGTTCAGAAATGTATGCACATTATCAAGTATCAGTTAATGAAATCTCATTAATTTCAGAAAAAACCAAACAATGCATAAGTGCATTCAAAAATTGGGAATTTAACAGTTTGAAATGCAAATCGAAAATTGAATTTCCATGCTATCATAAAACCCAAGTATGTAGGCCAATTTCCCAGATATGTATAGGTGTACATACATCACAATTAATCAATGAACAGTTTATAATTTCATCAATGACTCAAAACCAACTGATAGTTACTTTGTATCAGAAAAATAAGAAATTTTCCTAATTTGAATTGGAAATAACAATTAATAGTTTAATTTAGTGGTTGGTAATGAACAAGGTTTGCATACTCGTGTCCAGAGAGTGTTCCCATGTCCAAGACACGGACACAAACGTGTCCAAATAGAATGTGCACACACACAGACACAGTGCACAGGGCACAGCGTCGTGCAGTGAGTACGAGGCCTCGTGCTCGCGACACAGTGCAACTCGTATCCCGTGCTTGTGCATAGGTATTCGCCATGGATAGGTCTAAGTTCCCATCACCCTGTATTAGGTCAAAACCGTGTCGTGTCCGAGATAAACGTGCGTATCAGACACGAATTTTTGCGTGTGTGCACAGTGCATGAATCAGTGCGGGCTAGATTGCTTCCTAACCACTCGATGGGATCCTATAAAACTTTAGGAGCTTGGTGTCAGTCATCAAGGGAAGGTCCACACAAAATTTCGTGTCCAGATGTGTCGTGTACAGGGAGTTATAGCCCCCGAGATGCAGGACACTGCACGCTGTTCAGAACAGCAAGTTCGTGTCCCCGTGTGGACACGACACAGCAAGAAAATCATAGATCAATGACACAAAATCAAACACTACATCTAGCACTACAAATTCATTCAAATACATTTCAAAAATAATAATAAAAATACGAGTGTGGCATTTCATCAAGCACCTACACTACACATTGACATGTGTCCGATACGGACACAAAATGAACACGACTCGACACAAATCCAATACCTACGGCTAGGGGACACCTAGGGCTTCCCTTTCATGAAGACCAATCAAAATTTTATGGAGATTAGAGAGAGTTACCTAAGCTTAAACTTCTCAAGAAAACCCCTCTTTCAATGGCTCTCCTCTTGATGTCCCAATCCACAAAAATCACTTCAAACTGAAATAAAACATTAATGACAGCAATAATAGGTAGATTAGGACCTAAAGGAAAAGATTTGAATGGAAAAGGAAGAGGAATGGAATTTTAGGAATTTATTGAATAGGAATAAACCTTGTTTTTCTAACTTGAGCTTTCCTAAGAAAGAGGCAACCCTAAAAATTGGAGAGTATAAATAGGGTGGTGCTCCCAAGGAGGATATGGTGGCTGGCCAATAATGTCTAGGGCTTAGGGTTTGGTTAATTTGGGCTTTGGGCCAAGTTACATAGGCTATGGTTTGATTTGATTAATTAAGGGCTCTAAATCATAAGCCGTGACTTATGTCTTTCTAATTTTTATTGCTAATTCGGTTCTAATGACCAAACCAAAGATTAGGCTAGGTTAGACTAGAGTCATATATCCTAACCAAGTCCATACTAACTAGGGCTAGCTCCTAGGTTGGTCTACAAGGGTCAACACTAGTCAAAGTCAACCTAGTCCAAACAATTCCAAAATAATTCCTAAAAATTCTCATAAATTCAAATAAATTCTATTAAATCTAAATAATAATTAATAATTCCAAATAATTCTCAAAATTACAAAAATGACTAAAATACCCCTCAGTCTGGAAATAAACACTAGCAAGACACCAAATCATAAGTCATGAATTTAAATAGTTTAAAAAAATAATTAAAAATCACTAAAATCATAATATGAAATAAATATCATTAACTAATAATTATAATTACAAAATTTCAAAATTACTCTCATCTGGAAAATTGGGTGTTACACATAGTGAGGACATATAGTCAGTTTTTGGATGTATTTCTTGGGTGTGGAAATTTAAGGTTTTCACGGCCAAGCATGCAGTAATGCAAAAATTTTAAATACCATAATTCTAGAGGTATGTACCTTAGTCGAGGGCTCTGTGATTATCGTAGCCTTGCTCACTATCATGACGAAGATTCTGGGTATCATGAATTTGGACATATGCATATGATTATCGGACTGTGTGAATTGAGACTTTGATTGTGGGGTGTTTGACCTAGAAGGAATACTACCATTTTAATTTCGAAGACGAAATTTTTCTAAGGGGGGTAGGATTGTAACACCCAGTTTTCCAAACAAAGGTAATTTTAAAATTTTGTATTTTAATTTATTTAATAATGATATTTAAATAATAATATGATTTTTGGTGATTTTTAATGATTTTAAAACTATTTAAATATCATGACTTGTGATTTTTATGTGCAGCTAGTGAAACCGTAGAGACTGTCTGTCCTAGAGCCTAACCATGTGATTTTGAATATCTAATTATTATTTTTAGTCTAGAGGGTATTTTGGTCATTTCTGAATTTATTGAGCTTATTGTGATTTATTATAATTATTTGGAATTTAATATATATTATTTTGAATGGTGTGATTTTAATATTATTTAATTAATTGCCTTGTGTTATGATTAGCCCTAACCTAGATTGGACCTAACCTAGATTAGCCATAGCTAGGCTTAGTGAGGCATGGTTAGTATTAGTTAGTTATGATTAGTTTTGGTTAAGTCATAAATAGTTAGAACAAACTAGGTTGCATTTAAGTCAAGTATGAAACCAAGGCTTGTGGACCCTTGATTTAACTAGATGGAATGAGAGCCCTTGATTGATTCCCCAAAACCCTAACCCTAGCATTTATGGCCAGCCTAGGAATTCCCCCCATCACTATTTAATCCCTCTCAAATTTAGTTGCCTCTTTTTTATCCATCCCTTCATTTTTCTAGAGAATAAGGTTTGTCTTAATTGAAACTCTTCCTATTTTGATCAATATTAATCCTTTTTCATCAAAACTTCTTCCATGGTGACCTAATTTGTGTTTCCCTACTGTTCATGGAGGCTATCAACAGTTTGGAGACAATTTGGAGCTTGGGGATAGCTAGGAGGAACCTCATTTTTGAAGCTTTTCTTTGAGAAGGAACACATATAGGTAAATCCCTATTCCCTCCACCAAATTTCGATTTCTTTGCATGGATAGAAAGCCCTAGGTGTCCTCTCTCTGTAGGAATAGGTTTTGCTAAGTTTCGTGTCCTTTACGTGTCCGTATTAGACACGTATTAGTCCTAGAACCTAGGTGTTTGTTAAAATGTTTCTTAGGAATTTATTTTTGAATTTTAAAATTCTAATTACATAGATTTGTAGATCTTCATGTGTGTATTAACTTTTGTGAAGGGTGTTTGGTGTTTCGTGTCGGTTTGTGTCATTTTTTTGGCTTTAGACACGCTGGACGAGCCACACGCTTGTGTCCTGCCTATCGGGGTCCATATCTCGTGACACAGGACACTTCAGGACACGATTTTTTGTGGAGAGCAGGGGGCAATGTCTGACATCATGCTTCCAAAATTTGGGAGCAGATGGTTGAGTACACGCAGCACAATCGTGCCCGCACTGGCCGCGCGCTGTCGCGCACAAGCGGCTGAACACACGCACAGGCACTGCTGACACGGGTTTCGTGTCGTGTCTATGTGTCACGTGGACACGATTCAAGCGGACATGAACCTGGCCCTACCGTAGGCGTACCTCTGGACATGCACACGAATTGTGTCATGTCGTATGTCGTGTGTTAGACGCGCGTGCACACGTGCACGATGATTGTGTACACAGTTGCGTGTCTGTGTTCGTGTGGTTTTTTGGACACGATTCGTGTCCAGTTCTTAGACACAAAGACACTTCCTAGTACACTCACACATTTGACACTATTTACCAACTCACTAATTGTAATTTAAATGATTAAATTGGGTTCGAAATCATGAATTCCCTAATGTGCTGATACTCACTGATACGTTGAAACTGAATCGAATTTCTGAGATTGATTTGCATTTTTACCTGTTTTAACGATGATTAAATGATTATATAGGTTCACCAACATATGTATTAGGTTAATAAAATATTGTTTTATGATGGGTGTTCGAGAAATGGGTTTGGAATGAGGTTTTTTCCTATTTTTCTGACACAATGTTCCCTGTTTTCCTGATTTTCCATTCCGAGTTTTTTTTTGTGAAGAATTGATCTTGATTCTCAATTTTTTTCTTCTGAGATATATGTATATATGTTGACGTCGATTTCATGTTTGGGTGATTGGGAAAGGCTGTGTATTGATTTAAGTTCAAAATTAAGGAATCAAACTGTGAACTGATAAGTTCACTAACATTGATCCTTTTACTGATATTGAAGACCAATTTTACATGAAAACTAAAACTGTCATGAGCACCAGTGATGATTACATTGATTTTCTGGGCTCCATTAGGATTTCAAAAATGGGTTTTGGGTTGCTAACTAATTCATGGTTTGATTGAACTGTTGAATCACCGTCACATTCCTACACACACATCTACACATTCATAAACACTCACACACACCTGTGCAAAACACTCACACATCTATTCCTATCACTCACACACACAGTTCACAAACACACACAAACTAAAAAATGTTTTTCACTCACACATAACACATCTACTCCTATCAAATACACACACACAGTTTGGGTTAACATGGGAATATTTCCCCAGTTGAACACTGTTTTAAATCACAAATCTGGGGACAATTAATCCACACACACACACAGGAACCTACCTATTCCTAAGAGTCCTGCACACACATGCCTAAGCACATATGCACAGACAAACTGAAAATTGTTTTCCATTCACTCACACACTCACAGATTTCCTCACTTCACCCTCAAATAAACACACACACACACATGAAAATCTGTCACACAGGTTTTACCACTAACACACACATGCCTACACACCTATATAGTACATTACACATATTTTAATTCCCTGTCACACTGATTACACACACCCCTTCATGTATACCCCTAGTCCACACATTGACACCACTGTTCCTGTTAACAATCAGTCACACACACACCTATGTGACACCATTTTCACACACACACATATTGCCTCATTTACATATCTATCTCTATTTCTATGTGTATATATATATATATATATATATATATATATATATATATATATATATATATATATATATATATATATATATATATATATATATATATATACATAAAAAAAATATATATATATATATATATTTTTTTTTTATGTGTGTACATAAAAAATATATATCTATTTCTATGTGTGTACATAAAAATATATATATATATATATATATATATATATATATATATATATTTTATATATATATATATATATATATATATATATATATATATATATATTATCTAACCCATGTGTAATGTAATATATATATGTGAAATATGTAGTGTGATAGTGTAATATGAAATAGAGATTTCATTGGCCTATGAATAATGGGTATATAGATATATGGTATGGGAATTGGCCGATATGTGATATGGCCCATTGCCTATGTAATTAGCCTATGGCATGTGGTGTGATACACTTGTGTATCACTAGGCTAGTGTGACTTGTATGGTATTTAGTTAGTTAACCTAGATTGACTTGTTAAGCCTAGGTTTGACCAACTTAGACTAGTTTGACCTAGTTTGACCTAGTTTAACCCTGTTTGACCTAGTTTGACTATTAGGGTTGACTAGAGTTGACCAAAGGTTGACTTTTGCCTAGATTGACCACAAACATCAAGTAGATGCATTGTAGCAGTCTATTTCATTATTTTAGACATGTTGTAACTTGTGTTGCTCTGATTAGGAGATAGCCACCTCTCCTCAGGTAGTACACCCTCTTCGGACATTCAGTTATCAGGCTAGTACATTCTTTGACCGTTTCATACTTGTTAGGATTTATGTTCTTGCTCTAGATTACTTTACTTGATGCTGACACGTTGGTAGCACGAATTGGTACTATATAGATCTTTTCATGAGATGTTATCCCCCTCGGGAGCATCGGATACTATATGTTTTGTGCATTTCAGGAATCATCACGTATCTCTATGCTTTTACTGATTGACGATTTGCTTGTGACACATGTACTCTCATGTTTACAGAGCCATCATGAATCACCTTCGCGTATCACTCATTTTATAAGCCATGTGAAGTTTCACGAATCTTAACATAACTTGAACAGATCCTTGTGCATTGATTGGGGATGGGGGAGTAGAAATATGCATGTGAATAATATCCAAGTAGCTGTAGTCTTGAATCACTCTTAGCTGTAGTCAATGAATCTTTCTATGCCATTCACATGTCTATATTTTACTCTGATTCACTAGTCACTACTAGTTCTCTATTTATAGTAGATATTTCCTTACAGTTATCTCATTTACTTCATATATTCTCTTTTCAGCGTTTTATGTAGCTTACTCTATTGCATGCTTTATTTTTCCAAACTTGATATGAACTGCGTGAGATGTATTGTGCTCGCTCCTGTCCTGACTGGACCTGTTGAAAATATTACAGAGGATGAGGATGAGGCCCTATGCACCACCTATTACGGAGCAGGCTTAGACGACACTTGCGACCTGCTTCCTCTGGAGGACCCAGCTGCAGTACAGAATGCTACCCCCATAGTCTACGCTAGATACCTAGGCTTTATCTTTTTTTCCAGCATTGTTTATTTGACTTTCGGTTGTTGTTCTGAGATGTTGTATATATTTAGAGACTTGTATTGAGCTGGATGTTTCTTGAGTTGTTATCTTAGACACTTAGACTCTCTGGTTGTATTTCTGTGGATCCTTTCATTTCAGTATTTATCTATCTATCTTTCTATCTTATCATTCTGCCTTAGATGTGATTGAGACTGTATATTGCTATGTCACCTCCATTCAGAGTGTATATACTTTACAGGTACCTTTATATTGTTAGATGATTGACCTAGGACAGCGTTCTACCGTCGACACTGCGGCGTAGGCTGGGCGTTCTTACGTTCTCGTACCCTCACAGTGGGTGCAGGTCGTGACAAATTTGCAAAAATCCTGACAGAACTCCAACAGAATTCGGCCCAAATTCGGCCAGAGTTCGGTTAATGGACGTTAGATTATGAACTTGGTCCTCTTGCAGTTACTAATCTTGCAGAGATTTTCTTATAGAGTTCTGTCAGAATTCTGCCTGGACTGCCCGAATTCTGTCAGAATTCTGCCTTTGGAAAAACTATAAATAGAAAAGGATTTCGATCATTTCAACACACCAATTCACTTTCATATCTCTTCTCTATAATCCTACTACTTCTTCCAAAGTGTTCTGAGCTATTCATTTTCAAATCCCAAGCTAGTTACAATCCTCTAGTCGATTTGCTAGAGAGGTACAGTCTTGAAGTTTCAGTGATTGTAATCAGAGGCTTGATTGAATAAAGATACTTCATAATTGAAGTTGGTCGAGTACTTCAGATCAAAGCTCGCGTTGTAGAAGTTGCAAGAACTTCGGATGAAAACTTGTGGTATTTTCCATATTGGATTCAACTGGAAGCTAGAGTTCTTCCGACTGGACTAGTCCTCACAAGATGAAAAATAGTATACATCCTTGTGTTTGCGTTTGCTCTCTGCTCTATATTTTTCATTTACATATCTGTGATATATATTCTGTGATCTTGCTGCTAACATTTTTAATTAGCTAAATTCCTCTGCCTACTATATTCACCCCCCCTCTAGAGTATTGTGCTTTACAATTCGTTCCCGCATAGGGCACCCACCAGAATCTCCACAAAAGTGGCACTCCGGTCACTCTTGGTCAAGGACTTGACCTCCTTGACTAATCCCTTTTGAAATCTTCGGGCCTTCGCTGTCTCACTGAGTCCCTCAACAAATCTGCCCAGACGGCATAACTCTCCAGCGTACTCCTCGACAGTCTGACTGCCATGAACTAAGCTCTCAAACTGTGTCTCCTGGGCGCCAAGAGCTGTGTCAGGAAAAAACTTCTCCTTGAACAGCTTCTTGAAGGCTGCCCAAGTATGTCCCTCTGTTCCGACCATCGGGTCCGTCTGGTACCAGGTGCAGGCCAGGTCCTGTATCTGACTACATGTCGCCTCAATCTGCAGTCATGCTGGAATCTTCGCCAGCCGAAAGATCTCCTCGATGTGTTCTATCCAGTCATCTGTATACAGAATCCCCTCTGTATCGCAGAAGTCCCACGGACGCATCATCTAGAACTCCTGAATCCCTGGTGTCCTCGGCTGATATGGCTACATCTGGGCTGCCTGGGGCTGCGCAATGACTCTCTCCACCGTCGTCAGGGCAAGCTGATGGGCATTCTCTATGCCCTACTAAAAATGAGCGGACTGTTGTCGCTGGGCCTCCACCATCCTTTGAAAGAAGGCGAACAGCTGCGCTGCGTCAACCGATCCCGAAAGCGGCTGCTGCTGAAAGAAATCAGGAATAACGGAGGAAGGTCTCTGTACAGGCGGAGATGCACCTCTAAATGCAGCAAAAATGCCAACCTGAGCTGGCATAACATTAGTTGCGGTCTCGTGGCCCTGCTGAACAGGACGAGAGGTGGCCAACCTCTCGATAGTATCTCCCGGACCGGAGCGATGACATCGTGTCTCCATAACCATCCTGAAGATAGATCAAACAAGAAGCAATTACTGAGAATGAAGCGAAAAATCAAAAGAGGATAGTTTATTTATTCAAAGGAAAGCATTTAATCAACAAGAATTTTGATGGAAAGTATTGGATAAGAGTTTTCCTAATGTGATTGAGTACCTTAAAACTATATCTTATATCCTACTGCAGGTTGTAGTGATACTCTATTTCGAATACCACTACAAATCTAGACCTGCATGGGCCACCACTAAAAATATGTCACGACCCTTACCCAGTGTAGGGGCACGAAAAGTGGGTACGTCCAGCCTATGCCGAAGTGTCGGCAGTAGAACATTGTCCTAGGTCACATACATCTAACAATTATAAGGTACCTATACAATATATACTCTTCGAACGGAGGACAATACAGAAATGTACAACTCAATCACAGCTAAGGTAGAAGTATAATAAGATAGATAAAAAGTCACCAAAAGAAATACAACAGGAGAAGAAGTCTAAGTTGTCTAAGATAACATCTCCACAACATCCCAAATAACACAATATCCCAAATAAATACATAATGTATCCCAAATAAGACAAGACATAAAGTAAGATAACTAGTCTAGCTAACTTGCCTAGACTACTGGGGTAATGTCCTCTACAAGGACTGGGTCCTCCTGGGAGTCCAGCTCGCAGGTGTCATCTAGGCCTGCTCCGTAGTACGTAGGGCAGAACTCCTCAATGTCATCTGTAATATTTTAATAGGTCCAGTCAGGAAAGGAACGAGCACAATACATCTCATGCAGTTCATATCATGACAGAAAATGTAAGCATGCTATAGAGTAAGATACATGAAACGCTGAAGAATATACATGAAGTAAAAGAGATGACTGTAAGGAAATATCTACTATAAGTAAAGAACTATCAGTGGCTAGTGATGTAGAGTACAAGATAGACATATGAACGGCTTGAATTTGCACATGATTATACTAAAGAGTTTGCACATGATTACACTACTTTAGAATTGTTCACATGACCATTTATACTCTGCCGTACCCCAATAAATACACAAGGATCCAGACAAGTTATGTTATTGTACATGATTTCACATGGGGGCCCATAAATGGGTGTACATGAAGTATACATGAAGGACTCTGTGAACATGAGAGTATATGAATCACAAGAGTACACATGAATGATGAAAGCACATGAATACATAATGTACGTGAAAAGCACATGACATGACGTATCCCGATGCTCCCGAGGGGGATAACATCTCATGAAGGGATCCATATAGTACCAATCCGAGTTAACAACGTGACAGCATCAAGTAAAGTAATCTAGAGCATAAATATAAATCCTAAGAAGTATGAAATGGTCAGCGAATGTACTCGCCCGATATCCTGAGTATCCGATGAGTATAGATGTCCAAACAGAGTAGATGAGTCCTATTTAGAGCAACACAGGTCACAACATGTCCAGAAAGGTAATACTGAAGATTATAATGCATTCTATATGAATTCTAGGTCATTCTAGACTAAAGTCAACTCTTGGTCAACTCTAGTCGACTACACTAGTCAATTTAGGTCAACTAAGCCATACTAGGTCCAAGCCTAGTCCAACAAGTCTCACTAAGCCTAACCAAGCCTAGACTAGCACTCAAACACAATCAAAAAGCCAAAACAAGTTATCACACACACAAATACAAAATATATACATATACAATATATATATATTTATAGGCATTCATATAGGCTAGTGCCTAGTACACAAGCAAGGCACATAACATGGTATATATAAATAGGGGATGAGTAAGCGTGTCAAATATTGTAGTAGACAGTAGGTTATGTGTTCAAAGCATACATATCATACATTGTGGTGTGAGTGTATATGATTGCATAGTGTTGTGTGTTGTTCAATTGTGTTCAAGTCAACAATATAAAGTGTGTGTCAATTAGAGTATTCAGTCTTATGTACAAGGGCAGCATGTAGGTGTACTGTGGGTGTACATGGCAAAGTGTGTGTGAACATATATGTGTGAAGGTGCCAAGGTCGAGAGTGAAATCTCAAATTTACAATGTGTGTATGTGACAATGAGAGTGTAACAGTATATAGTGAGGGTGTAATGTTAACATGGCATTTGATTTAACATTTTCATGTTACATATGAAATGGGTTATACTCAGGATTTACATAACATATAACATACACATGACATTGTATCATGACTTAATCTCAGGTTTACATAATGTAACTATTAAAACAAAACCAACAAAACTCTGGCTTCATGTATGTATACAGCTGTAAACAAGGGAGTAACACATACATATCAACATTATCATCCTCGTTATATAACAGAGAAAAATCTCATGTTACATAACATCATCAATATGTATTATACCAAATTACCCAACTTAAACTCAGACTAAAATATTAATGTATCAGAAAACAGTATATCACATTACACCAAAACCTAAAATATCAATCCAACATGCATAAATATGAACCCAGTCATGCTACACAGTATCATAGCTATGTTATACATATATAACATTCATAATTATCAATATTTAACATTTAATTTCAATTTAAAAACCCTAAAATATACACATAACAGCATGTATCAGAATACGGGGGAGAAACCCAAATTCGAATCTAAAAATCAAACCAAAATCCCAAAATCAAACCAAAACAGAAGTGCATAGGGGGTGTCACATTTATACGTGTCAGAAGGAAGTATTCGTGTCTAAACAAGTGGACACGAAAGTGTCCAAAACAGAAAATACTAAAGTATCAGAAAACAACGTACAGACTGTGCTCGTGCAGCGTACTGGGCTCGACACAAGACACGAGAGATTTCGTGCTTGTGTCCACACCTATCCCAGGTGTAAGGCTACACGTTCGATACCCTAACACGTCACCACGACGTGTCCAGGGGTGACCCAAAACCCGTGTTAGTGTAAGAATTTTTTCTGTGCACAGTGTGTGTAAAATCCATGCTCGTGCGATTTCTCCCAAACTAGGGCACAAAACTTGATAAAACTTTCGGGGCATGCTCACAGACATGGCCCCCACGTGCTCACCAAGTTTTGTGTCAAACCGCCCCGTGTCGTGTCCTATAGGACACTCGGGCAGCAGGGCACTGAGACACTGCCTCGTGTACGGGTTCGTGTCCGATTTTGGACTCGAAAATCGACACGATTCATGCTCAGTCCTCACGAAAATCAAAGTACACATAAACATCTACAAAATTGTTCAAATACAATTTAAAAATAACAAAATAAAATTCATTGTGGCATTCCATCGAACACCTATGCACACACATTGATTCGTGTCCGATACGGACACCAAATCAATACAAATTCTCACCAAACTCACTCTACAGCTAGGGGACTCCTAGATGGATGCATCTATAGAAAGAAATTAGGATTTAGAGGTGATTTCAAGGGATTACCTATTGAGAGCCAATCTCAATAAAGAAAGCCCCAAATTGAAGTCCTTCTCCAATGGCCAAGTGAGCTCAAAACCTAGCAAGCAAGCTCCCTTCATCCCCTACTCCAGAAATGACCTCCAATGCAAGTGAGTGGGATCAATTTGGTGAAGGAATGGTAAGATTTGATGATTTGGGGAAGAACTATTATGGTTTCTAAAGGAGGATTTCTAAAAGAGGCAAGTGAGAGTTAAGAGACATTATATAGAATAAAATTAGGTCACACTTGGGCTGTTGTGGCCGGCCATATAGAGAATTGGGGTTAGGGTTTCATATGAATGGGCTTTGGGCCAAGATCATTAGCTAGCTCAACTTCTTAGCCATAAGTCCAAATGCAAAACTCTCATGAAACCTAGCCACACTCAAGTCAACTAAGACCAACTTAAGTTAGATTAGGGTCCCATACCATGCTAACTAAGTCACCAAAGTCAAAGTCAAACTCTATGCTAGTCTCTAAAGTCACAGCTAGCAAAAGTCAAAAATCACAACACCAATGCAATAAATAATAAATAATTCACAAAAATTAAAATAACCAAAATACCCTCAAACTAAAATGTTGTAGTGACAGTATCTTTATTCTTTTTTTTGTGGATGAGATTTAGTGTGCCATTATTATAATATATTTACTACTTATGTATATTTATTATACGCTGACATGTTTACGTATAGTCCTACGTATTTTGGGATTAGGACGTGACAAAACCCCAGAATCACCCTGTACCAGGGTGTATCCCAATACTGTCTATTCGTATCCATTTGTGGCTACGTAACTAGACTCACTACACTAATTCGACATCAATTTAGTCTAATTGACCAAACGACAAACACTCGATGCACTAATCTCGAATTTCTCCCAGATTGGGCACAAGACTAAATGTAGCAATCCTAATATAGGTCAATAAAGCCTAGTTCTTCCTCCTATAGGTACCCTTAGTCCATGGGTGGGTTCCTAATGGTCAAATGCATTCATTAGAATAGAATTTGAGAGGAATTTGAGAGTTTACCTATTGGGTGCTGTATTCCCAGTATAAATCCCAGTGGACACGACGACGACGAAAACTCGTAGCCAATAGCCTCCTTCTCTTAGTGTTCCTCGTCACCAAGCTCCTAGACTCCTCCGAGGAATAGAATAAAGTGGAATGGGAAAGAAATAAAGAGAATTGATATTGGAAGGATCAATTTGGGAAAGAACACCTAGAGAAAAATAATTCGCACAAATAAAGAGGAACATAGAGTGTTTTCTCCTTAATATTAGAGTCGGCCACCTCTCCCCCATTTTATGCCAGTTGTAAAATGTCTCATTTATCCCTCTAAGTTGTCATGAAGGGTTCACCTAATTATGGGAGACTCTAACTCTAATATGGTAATTATCTACTCACTAATTATGAAATAAAATGACTTAATGGAGCCAATATGTCTAGTCTAATATGTTGGGTCTACATGTCATGTCAAATCTAATCGAGTTCACTAGTCATGGGTCCAATAAATAGGCTAGCCCACTAACCAATATAATTATTACTATAATTAAATTAATCATAACATATAAATAATATGAATGACAAAATACCCTTAATCTAGAAATGTCGCAATGGCAAGTCTACCCTCCTTAAAATAATTTTGTCCTTAAATTTAAAGATAAAACTAGCATAAGAACGCAATCAGAACAAGAAGAACAATACCTCAACGCTCAAAGAGATAAGGCTATGGTTCATTCATCTAGTCTCCACTCCCTAGGTAATTATAACCTACCTATCATTATTCCTCACTATGATCATAATCCTATCTATGATAAAAATCCTTAACTACAAACACACAACATACGGTCCTTATTGAATGAAATCATTCATAGTTATCAAGTATGCATGGTTAAGATACCTACCTATCATGATATTGCAATTTCTATCATTGGTTCGAGCATGAAAATCACCAAATACAATTATAAGGTACTATAGAATCAAACAAATCAAGGGATAAGAAGAAAATAAAGGAACAAGACCTGTTAATCCATCATCTGTAAACATTGGTCTCCTCGACCATCATCGTACAAGCCCTTTCTTGTTGAGGAGTTCCTCCCTGCTAGTGCGGGGCATTTTGCTATACGAAAAGTAGTCTAGCTGGATCTTGCTGATCTGGTGCTCCATCGAAAGGTGGTATAGCGGGACAATCAAGCATCTTGTGTGCAACTGACCCACAAAACATGCATACCTTAAGGTTCTCCTACAAACTACCAAAGTATGCCCAGGCTTCCTGCAGTAGGCATAAGTGGGTACTCGATGCATCTGTCTCTAAGGATGCTGCTGAAGCGGAGCTCCAACTAATGGGTGATACTTTTGCTGGTGTTGGAAAATTCCCTTCTGAATAAGGTAATGGTTCGCTGGTTCCATACAACTACTAGCACCACTCAAAATGTTATTGCGTATCTTAGGCCTGGGGTCCAAATCCATCTTAGCAAGCTGAGCATCCATCAAGATATCCTCGAATGTAGCTGTGTGACGCCCAGAAGTGTGTGACATGACCTCTTAGATTAGACCCTTTCGTAACTTCCAGGTCCGATCTCTTGGGTCCCGAACCATGCTCTTCATCAAACTCAAACGGCATAACTCAGTGGCATTCTTATCGACTGACATGCTTCCCTAGACCAAATTATGGAACTTACTTTCTAAGGGTCCCAGAGGCATGTCAGGAAAGAACTTCTCCTTGAAAGCTTCTTGAAAGCCTCCCAAGTAAGTCCTGTAATGGTAAGCTTAGGCTCCGTATGATACCAAGTGAGTGCAATGTCAAATAACTGACTACCGACCGCCTCGACTTGCAAACTCTCGGGAATATGAGCCAAAAGCAGAATCCTCCCAATATCTTCCAAGTAGTCATTTGCGTATAGTATCCCCTCGGTACCTAAGAACTCCCAAGATGACATCCTCTTTAAGTTCAATATGGTACCCGGCCTCGACTGCTACTAGACTGGAGCAACCTGTGGCAGGACAAGTGCCACCTTCTTAACTACAGCTAATGACAGCTGATGGGCACTCTCAATACTATCGCGCATCACCTCAGCCTATCATTGTTGAGCCTTGGCCTGGGCTCTTTGAGCATCCATCATCTGTTGGAACAGCATAAATATCTGCGCTGCCTCAGTCGGTGCTAGAGGTGGCTGAGGAATACCCTCTGGCTCCACAAGAACAGCCATCTAAACAGGTGGAGGAGTGCCCCCAAAAGAAGCTAAAACTCCCAACGGAAGAAGTAGTCGGAGCAACTCATGCAGTCGAAACATGGGGTAGAGAGGTAAAAGACATCTCAGAAGCTGCTTGCGGGTCCAGGGCGAAGAGATCTAGTCTTCGACGGCATCCTGAAGACAGATCAAACAAAGGAAGTCAATATGGCACAAGATAAAATATTATCAAAGAAGGACAGCAATTAAGGAAGATATTAATAAAAAAAAGAATAAAAGATAACAATTTCAATCCCTAAGAGTCCAGCATGTTCTATACTAAATGTAAAACAATCAAACATTTAAGGATATTAGAGGTGATAAGCAAAGAACCAATCTAGAATAGAATCTGATAATCATAACTTTGTGTCCGAAATCATGTTATCAATAATCTTCACCTCTCTAGTCAACATAGCCATAATTACTCTCAGATCCATATTTAAGGTATACACAGATCTAAAATTATGTTGTTCGAAATAACTACCTTGCCAGCTAGCATGGCTGCAAAAAATTCCAAATTTCATAACTAAGATACGTATATCCAAAAATACGTGAAAAAAAATTTCCTCTCTAGCTAATATGACTACGATAAACTCTAGACTCCATAACCAAGACAGATGGTTACAGTCCTCACTACCCTGCCTAGTATGTATTACCATAATATACCCTTGATATAGTCGATAAACATATCTCGATATAAATGAAGCTTCAACTATAGACATATATTCAAGATGGAAGAAAACAAATATAAGGTAGGATTTTCAAGATCAACTTAGGAATCTGTCAAGAAAACCTATTTGTGATTGAGTATCAAACTTCGTAAACTATTCTATGACTTATAACTCTATCCTAGGATAGTCTCGAAGTAGTACAACTAAGTCTAAGTACTACCATGACTTCGCCTAATTGCAAAGACTGACCTGCATGGGCCTCCACAAAAATGTATCACAACCCGTACTCGGAGGTTGGGGCAAGAGTACGTGATGCACGCCCAACCTATGCCACATCATCGGTGGTAGAATGTTGTCTAGGTGTAAACATGTATTTTTGAACTAGGACGTTAAACTAGATCAATAATGCTAACTAATCACATCTCATGAATATATATATCATAACCTGTCAATGATATCTCAACTCCAAAAGGAGGACAATATAGTAATAATATCCATACTCAATCACAATAAACTATAAGGAAGATAAATAGCACAATAATGATATAAAAAAGAAAATCCTAAAGGCACAATGTAGAAAGTGTATAAACCAAATATAGTCTCAAGTCTCAAACCCACGTCTAGATAAACCAACATTCCAGTGCACCATATCCAAAATATATATACAACTCAAAATATAAATGTCCCGGAGACAAATTCGATCATGCTAGGGTAAATAGTCTAAACTGCATCTAGATATCTAAACTAAACTATTGAGGAGTCAGCTCCCTGGGTCTCCTTAGCTCCATAATGTGTTGGACACATAATCTCGTACTCATCGTCTAAAAAATGTTATACAGTTAGGATTAGAGCATAGAACATTTCTAATAGCAGTCTAATACAAGAATAAATAATATAAACTGTTAATAGTAGTGAGATACATGATGAAATAGGAAACATAGAACCATGGTACAAAACATATAATGAAATAGATAAGTAAGACAGTAAAGAGCGCCATGTAAACAAAAACTATTAAAGGAAATAAACTAAACATGTATCCAGCAAATATAAAATATCTAACATGTATGATGAGTCCAACAATGTGTAGTGAGACCAGAAAGACTAATCCTATCAAGTATGTTCTGAAATACCATTTTTGACGTGGAAACGGCTAGGGCATAATGTACGGCATCTCGCACATGCTTCTCGTATGAGTGTTATCTTTTCTGATTAGACCAAAGAGGGTGATTCCAACATGAGTGATTCTAGATTTTAGGTATATATATATATATATATATATATATATATATATATATATATATATATATATATCTACTAAGGTATTTCTCCGCCCGACAAGTATTAAATGGATTCCAGATCCAGACACGTAGTAAGATACAAGTCCAGCAAAAATATAAGTGATGCAAGTAAGTAAGGTGATGCCTGTAAATGGGTCCTGATATAATGGTCGAGTAAGAAATAATGTATCCAAGATGAATCAATGTAATACTACTCCATGTGACCATCGTGTCAAGCATCAAGTAAAATAGAACTATAATATGAATCATAGAATATACTATCATGGAAACTAACAGAGAATGTACTCGTTAGTCGTCCCGAGCTGTAAACACAAATTAGTATCCGAATTGGAGTCCGAGTGACCTATATATAAATTTTTAATGTCAAAAGTGATTTGGAAGCATTGACAAGCTTAACTAACCTTAAACCAAGTTTTTATGACCATTCTAGGTCAATTGTGTAAAACTAGGTCGTAATGCTCCGATACATAGGCTAATACCCTTGCCATTTACCTTTACACATCTACCTCTATACCAAATACCCTTTTATATACATATAGATAAGGAACCTAAATTATGAGCATATACCAATATTGATCACATATCCTAACATTAGCATCTCAATTCTTCTTACCTACTCATTCTAAATATGTGAGCAACTCACTATATATCCTAATATTACTAAATACTACTATCTATGCATCCACAATTGGTACACATAAACCAAGACACTAATATCCTTAATGCTTAGTCACGTAAGGGCACACATACACCATAGGTTCCTACACATACGTACTACTGCACCTAAATTCCCTGCTCATCAAAAATGTAGTTGAAGTTTTGCTATCAAAACCTCAAATCCTGTAGGCAAACTTTTGAAGCATGTTGCAATTGCAAACATTCGTCTACAACCTGTACAAAACTGCACCTTCAATTACTGATTCCATGCACACACATCCCCCTAAACTCTTGCTACACACACCAACTCATACAATGTTAGATACTGCGTTAGTCCCCGTACTACACAGGTATCTGTTGCATACCCCATGTTGCCTAACCACTGTTCTTAGGCTGTTTGTACAGTCTATATGTAGTTGTTGTGCTCTCCCCAAATAGCTACATGTTGTACAAGTAGCAAACCCCCTGCAGATGTCCACTGCAAAGTTGCACAACATCACATATGACTTTTATTATTCTTCTCTTGCTGCCCTGCTTCATGTTGCTTCTGCTATTGCCCTTGCTGTTGTCCTAATCTCCCCACCCTTTACTTCTATACACATACATGCCTACGCACAGACACGTTGTATGTCCTACACTGTTGTACCCATAAGCAGTTGCAATTGCATATTAGTTCACCCCTCTATCTATATATATCTATATATATATATATAGACACACACATATATGCACACACACAAATATTATCCTACACATGCACACATGGTTGGGTTATGTTACTATTGAAAGTGAACACAATGTACGTGAAAGTGATTACACCAACTACTATGTCTGTGCACACACATACACAACTGTACTCCTACTGCTTGCTCCCATATTGCTGCTGTTATTGCCTTTCTTCTCATCTTGCTAACATACCACCTATCTCTAAGATACTATCTGAAATACATTTCTACTACACTGATATATACACACACATCTGTAATAACACACACACTCTCTCTAAGCTGATACATGTTCCTGCCTATCAAGCAGCTAAGCAGTTGTGCTCTCAAGAAGCTACTATTGTTGTGCTTGTATGTAGTGTTGCTGTCAGCTAGCAACTGGGTTGCTGTACTACTGATAGCAGCTACTGCTACTGCATCTTCTATTCTACCACTGCATACTTTTCCCCTATTTTACTACTACCCCTCTCTCCCTACATGGATATATATACTCACATATACACACAGACATATATATGTATATTTTCACACACATACACGCGCACACACACACACACACACACACACACACATATATATATATATATATATATATATAAAATATATATATATATATATATATATATATATATATATATATTTTCTAGTAGATAGAGGAGTTGGAGCCACCCACAGAGGAATAGAACGTAGAGCCCGGCGACCGATGGCAGGGTCACTTGTAACATGGTTGTAAAGGAAGATAGCAGATCGGGGACCTGGGTGTGGGGGTCACATTGTTAGAGACCATTACAGCCAATCTATGTTTGGGGAAGGGGTACGGATTACTGATGGTTCTCTGCATCATTTGTTTGGTATGTTGGTGATCGAGGGTCTATGATTCGGGAATGTAGCGGGCTTGGACTACTTGTGCATCCAATCCATGGACGGGCTAGTGGTGGACTGCCTAAACGATGGGGGGTGTGCCTCGGGACTCCACCAGGCGGCATTTTAGTTACAAGAGAGATTCGACAGGGGTAAGGCAACTAAGTGTTACAGAGGAAAATAGAGCAGCCAGAGCATTGGCCAAGTTCAGGTCCAGCACAGATATTGATGTGTCTTTTAGCTGTAGTCAAGATCTTTCGAACCTGATCGCGGTTATCCTGCCTTTGGAATAGGTTACATAGTGGGATGTATAGTACAGGTTTTGTCGTAAATTTGCATTTTGTTTGTATACCATTTGCGCATCGGAGGATAGGGCTTCCACTTCTGGTGTTTCCTGAGTTGGTACTCTTCAAATATATAGCATTACTTCTTTTGGTTTATATATATATATATATATATATATATTTTTATATAAATATATATATATATACATATATATATATATATATATATATATATATATATATATATACACACACACACAGACATACACACGTATGTAGACATATACAAATATATACAATAAATAACATTATATCGAGCATGTATAGTGCCCCACGCGAGTATCGCACCAATTTCCCCGATACTCTCTTGATATGCCCCCGACACCTCTACCAAAGCTCTCTGAATATCATCTAAAATATACGGGCATAACGAAAGTGCTAACTAGAGCCTAATTAGTGCAAGTTAAGGCTAAAGCAATGTGTTGTGAGAAATTTGATATGCGTGTTGCTAGTATCGAAGGAGAAAACCCCCAAATAACTCCGTATCATGATGTATCCCGAAACGGCCTACTCGTATCCATTTATGGACATGTATCTAGACTCACTGCACTAATTTGACATCGATTTAGTCCAATTGACCAATCAACAAATATTCGGTGCACTAATCTCAAATTTCTCCCAAATTGGGCACAAAACTCAATGTACCAATCCTAATATAGGTCATTAGAGCCTAGATTTTTTTCTTTTATAGGTACCCTAGTCCATGGGTGGGTTCATGAAGGTCAAATGCATTCATTAGAATAGGATTTGTGAGGAATTTGAAAGTTTACATATTGGGAGATGGATTCCCAATGCAAAGGCCAGTGGATACGACGAGGACGTGAACTCCTGGCCAATAGCCTCCTTCTCCTAGTGCTCCTCGTCACCATGCTCCTACACTCCTCCAAAGGATGGAATAAAGTGGATTAGAAATGAACTAAACAGAATTGATGTGGGAATGATCAATTTGGCAAAGAACACATAGAGGGAGATAATTGGCAGAAATAAAGAGGAAGAGAGAGAGAGAGAGAGAGAGAGAGAGAGAGAGAGAGAGAATATTCTCCTTAATATTAGGGCCGACCACCTCTTCCCCCTTTCATGCCAATTGTAAAATGTCCCATTCATCCCTCTAAGTTGTCATGAAGAGTTAACCTAATTATGGAAGCCTCTAACCGCAGAATGGTAATTATCCTACTCACTAATTATGTAATAAAATGACTTAATGGGGAACAACTATGTCTAGTCTAATATTTTGGGTCTACATATCATACTGAATCTAATCGTATTCACTAATCATGGGTCTAATAAATAGGCTATCCTAATAACCAATATAACCATCACAGTAATTAAATTAATTACAACATAAAAATATTGTGAATGACAAAAATACCCTTAATCTAGAAATGTGGTAGTGACACAAATCTATATAAACCCTATTTTTCCTTCAAAAGTTATTTTCTTTTATTTTTTTCATTTTCTAACCTAGCACATTCCTATTCATCTTTGGGATTGACCCAAACTGACTTATCAAGTCAGTGAGGAGTAAGAGTCATTCTCTTCTCCTGTGAAGCCAGTGCTCGTGAATCATGGTGGTCGCCTAATTTCTGAGGTGACTCGGTGACGATGCCGAGCAAGACACCACTTCATCTAGAAGCCTTCGTCCTCCTCATCAATCATCAGATCCCCTCCGACGGTTAATTTCCTTAGAGCTTCACCAACGGACGATGGGCTTAGGTGCAACATCATCGCATCTTTGCGGTTGTGGCGCTCGATCATTCTCCACTGCGTGGAGACCTCCGTCGCTATGATCGACATCAACGGTCAGCAGAGCAACCCTGAGTTATGAGTGTCGGTTCTTTCTTAATGTATATGGCATGGCTCCTCTGATCCGGTCGACAAAGATGAGTTGACAGTCATTGACGACTGTTGGTGTTTTTGCCTTTAGACTAGAAAAGATAGTCCCACATCGGCTACACCAAATGGTGAGTATCTCAATATAATGCATTGCTTGTGTTGAGGTGTGCACATGAGGTGTAGTAGGGCACAAGTTTGTGCCATGTGGAAGTATTTTCCTAGAAGGAAAAAGGATTAAATCCAACAAGGATGCAAGTTAATTTTTGTTGTGCGGACTCGGACTCGGACTCAGACACGGACTCCAGGATGTCTCGTACATGCATAGAAGTGTTCGGGGGGTAGGCGTGGACTGGCACACTTCTATGCTGATTGTGGGATGATCTAAAATATCAAACTCTATTTTGGAGTATTGGTATTTTAGTCCCACATCAGATAGGAGAAGAGGTGAAGTCTTAACTCCACTCTATAAATAGAGCCCTTTGGCCTCCTTTGAAAGATGTACCAAGAAGAGAGTTGAGGGAGTCTATTAAGTCCAGGAAGTCCGTTCAAGTCTCAAATATTGACTTACGAGCGTTCCAGAAGTTCTTCGTGAACTTGCTGGTTCCTGGAAGCTGTTCGTGCTCGTGTGGGGCGAATAAAGCTTTGAGCAACGGTGATCATTCACCCCAGCAGGAGATTATCCACCTTTCGCCTGTCACTTTCTTTGTTGGTTCTATCAGGATTCTATTAACGCACCTTCGATGAAGTGTTTGTGTTGATATTATCAGAATTCTGTTTGTGCACCTTCTGTGAAGGGTAGCACTTGTGGGATTTTATTACGTACCTTCTGTGAAGTGTTACGTTTTGTGCACCTTCTGTGAAGTGTGGCACTAATTGAAGTTTCTATTACGTACCTTCTGTGAAGTGTTACGTAATAACGATTATTTGTACAATTGTTACGATATTTTAGAATTTTCCATCGAAAAATTGTGCCCCGGCAATAACAATCTCAAAGCTTTGTTGAGAAGATGGATAATTCTCGTGCTTCGCTCATCGATACCGGCTTTAACAAGTTGGAGAAATTCGATGGCGAACACTTCCAGATATGGAGACGAAAGGTTACTTTAAATCTTCAACTCGTGAATGTTGATCACGTGCTGACAGAAGAAGAACCGATCGTTCCAACCACTGGATCTGCTGCGGCTGTGGCCGCTGCTACGACCCAGCAAGCGAAGTGGAAGAGAGAAAACAATATATACAAACTACTGATACTCAATTCCATGGAAGACTCTCTGGCAGAGACCTACTCCAATAAGACATCTGCCAAAGAGATATGGGACTCCTTGGAAAAGCTCTATGAAGATGACGAGAACCGGTCCAAGATCTTCATGGCAGAAAAATACCACAAGTGGACCTTCGAAGACGAGAAGGCGATGCTGTCCCAAGTGAAGGAGTTTCTGAAGTTGCGTCAGAAACTAGAAGACGAGGACATGCCCCTCGTCGACAAGTTTGTCATTGGAGGGATCATCGTAAAACTTCCTACAGAATGGAGCAACTTCTATGCAAGGATGCATCGAAAGAAGATAGAAATTAGCTTGGAAGATTTCTTACAAGAGATCCATGTTGAGGACGAGATGCGCTCTCAACAGAAGATGGATACTCTGTCCAAACAACTGGCGAAGGCAAATCTGGTCCAAACCAGAGAGTACCAGGGGAAGCAGGCTGCTTCTCATAGCAAAAAGAAGGACTTCACGAATCTGAAAGTGAAGGGTCCTGCTTTCAAGCAGCAGAAGTCCAAGTCCCATGTGACTTGCTTTAGTTGTGGCAAGAAGGGCCACTACAAATCCGAATGCAAGTCCAAGCCCAAAAAACAAGGTGAGCCTAATAAGGTTTCTATGATTACTAATCTAGTTGCCATGATAGCACAGGTTGCAACTGTGGGGGCTGACTAGGACTGGTGGATAGATACTGGTGCTACATGCCATGTCTGTTCAGACAAAGACTGGTTCGTCGCTTATGAGCCAACTTCAGAGAAGGTCATAATGGCAAACCAGGCACAAGCTGAAGTACTAGGGATCAGGACGGTGGAGCTGAAACACAAATCGGGGAACACTCTGACGCTTCAAGGTGTGAAGCATATTCCAGTAATTGCTAAGAACCTGATCTCTGAAAGTCTGCTCTGCAACGCGGGCTTGAGGATGGACATCAATGCTGGCCAGTTGGTGCTGTCTAAGAAGGGTACATTCTTCGGAAAAGCTTTCCAAACTGAAGGAATGTACAAGATTCAGCTTGTTGTAACCCAGCATGATATAAATACAATCACTTTTTCTGATTATTCTCTTGAGTTGTGGCATAATAGGCTAGGACATGTTCATTATAAAAGGATTAACAGAATGTCTAGTCTAGGACTTATCTCCAAGTGTGGGGGTAAGGTAGAGAAATGCGAAGTATGTGCTCAGACGAAGATCACAAGGAAACCCTTTCACAGGGTCCATCTAAGCACAGATCTTCTGGAGTTGGTTTACTCAGATATATGTGACTTCAAACAATTCTCTACAAAGGCCGGGATAAAGTATTTCATTACTTTCATCGATGACTTCTCAAAGTATGCTTTCGTCTACTTGCTCAAGTCTAAAGATGAAGCATTCGAGAAGTTCAAGGAGTTCAGGGCCGAGGCTGAGCGGCAAACTGGACAACAACTCAAGGGGTTAAGGAGTGATCGAGGCGGGGAGTATCGGTCTCATGAATTCTTATCATTCTGCAAAGAACATGGAACCATCAATGAGACAACGGCTCCGTACTCTCTTCAATCCTATGGAGTAGCAGAAAGGAAGAATAGAACGTTGACAGAGATGATGAACTCCATGCTGTTGACTGCGGGTCTTCCAAAGTGTTACTGGGGAGAAGCTGCACTAACGGAAACGTTCATTCTGAACAGAGTGCCATATGCAACTTCCGACATAACTCCTCATAAACTCTGGTTCAAAGTCAGACCTAACTTGAATGTCATTCGAGTGTGGGGGTGTCTGGCTTATGTGACCCGGATCTGAAGATTCAGAAGCTGGGGACAAGGACTACGAAGGCGATCTTCTTGGGGTATGCCGAGAAGAGTGATGCTCGGAGATTTCTTGATATCAAGTCAAACCATATCATCGAATCTCGCGATGCTGAATACTTTGAAGACAAGTTTACAAAACATAAGAATATTATACTCGCGGATCATCCGGAGAATGATGAGGGTACAAAGCAGACAGAAGTCTTTAATGGACTAGTAGTCCAAGATGAAGCTGTCGTCAAGGTAACACCAGCTGAACCAGAACTCGCTGAGCCGTCAACTAAGCGAACGAGAAGACCGAAAGTCTTCGGAGATGACTTCGTCACCTATCATGTGGAAGCAGATCTACTTACCTATGATGAGGCGATGAAGACCAGAGATGCTGTATTCTGGAAGGAGGCGATAGACAACGAGATTGACTCAATCACCTCCAACAACACATGGGTATTGGTTGACCTGCCAGAAGGAGCAAGACCCATCGGATGCAAATGGATCTTCAAGAAGAAGATGAAAGTAGATGGAACCATTGACAAGGTCAAGGCCAGGCTAGTGGCCAAGGGGTTTGCTCAGAAACAGGGGATCGACTACTTTGACACTTATGCTCCAGTAGCTCGGATGACAACCATCAGATTGTTAATTGCTCTAGCAGCAATACACAAGCTGGTGATACATCAGATGGATATAAAAACGACATTCCTTAATGGCGAGCTGACCAAAGAGATCTACATGCAACAACCAGAAGGTTTTGTCGTCAGAGGTCTGGAAGACAAAGTCTGCAAGTTGATGAAGTCTCTGTATGGTTTGAAACAAGCTCCCAAAATATGGCATGAGAAGTTTGACAAGGTGATAAGGTCAAATGGCTACAGGGTCAGTGAAACAGACAAGTGTGTCTATACGAAGTTTGCTGACGGAAGAGGAGTAATCGTATGTCTTTACGTTGACGACATGCTAATCCTAGGTACGAATTTAAGCTGCGTCACAGAGATAAAGAAATTCCTCTTGACCAAGTTCAGTAAGAAGGACTTGGGGGATGCCGACGTAATCTTGGGGCTCAAGATCATCCGGACAGGCACTGGAATAGCGTTGTCACAATCTCATTATATTGAGAAGATGCTCACTCGCTACGGGTATCAAGATCTTCCTTTTATTGATACACCGTACCGGAGCGATCAGAAGCTGGAGCCAAATTCAAGGGAAAGCGTCAGGCAGTTAGAGTACACTAGTGTCATCGGAAGCTTGATGTACGCTACTACTGCCACAAGGCCTGACATAGCTTTTGCAGTGGGAATGCTGAGTCCGTTCACTAGCAATCCAGGCGTTGAGCACTGGAAAGCTGTGAAGCATGTTATGAGATATCTCAAGAAAACTCAGACATATGTACTTTTTTACAGCGAGATCCGTCAGTAGTGGAAGGCTTCAGTGATGCTAGCTGGTGTTCAGATATGGAGAGCGAGTATTCCACAGGTGGATTCGTATTCGCCATGGACGGAGCTGCTATATCGTGGAAGTCGAAGAAGCAGACTATGTTATCTTGCTCCTCCATGGAATCTGAAATCTTTGCATTGGATGCTGCTGCAGATGAAACAGAGTGGCTTCGGGAGCTCATGTATGATCTTCCGGTGGTTGGGGCTCAGATACCGGTAATACCGATATACTGTGACAACCAGGCGGCAGCAGCAGTGGCATCAAATGAACTCTTCAACGGGAAGAAGAGAACGGTGCGGTTCAAGCACAGAGCAGTACACGATCTTATCAAGAGAGGTGTTATTGTAGTGATTGATGTTCGGAGTCAGGAGAACCTGGCAGATCCGTTCACAAAGGGCCTCAAGCGCCAGTTGTTCGAAGACACAGCTTGTAAAATGGGCTTGAAGGCATTCTGATAGTGTGTCTTTGTAATCCTACCATAAAGTTTTATGCTATTAGTTCAAAGAGAAATCTACTAGGCATCTAACTTTTGGTTCAAAGGAGGATCACTGACTGGGAAACTATCAGGTAACAGTGGGTACTTGTTCTCTGGAACATGGAAGGGATACGGACCCATAACCACTGTTGTCTACTATGTATTTTCTGCGAAAAAACAGATCCTGTGGAAGGTTGGCTTAAATGCCTTAATGAGTTCTCAGGTAGAGTGAATGCCTGGTGTGCTTTACAAGAAGCACGGTAGAGCAGCACTACAAGGAGTGAAACTCTATGCTACAGTGGGGTGACTCTACCATGAGGTTCCCAGGTAGGGGTAATACCTCGACTTTGTAAGCCAAGTCATAGCGGCGTAGCACCGCAAATAGGCAGGTAGCCTAATGCTGTATGATGTAATTAAAGAGTTGTAGACAGCACTACAAAGGAGAGGATGGCCCCATGTTACAGTGGCATGACACCACGATGAGGTTCCCAGGGAGGGGTAAAGCCTTGGCATTGCAAGCCATGTCATTACGGCGTAACACCGCAAGGAAGCCTTAGGCTTCATGCTGAGTAGATTGGCACTACAAAGAGGCTGAGACCTCATGCTACAGTAGTATGACACTACGATGAGATTCCCAGGTAGGGGTAATGCCTTGGCTTCAGGCCATGTCATAGCGGCGTAGCACCGCAAGGAAGCGCAAGGCTTCATGCCATATCTCTTTAATAAAGAACTCACCTATAGTGTATGGAAAGAGATATCAGGCCGTCTCTTGAGGGTAAGCTTGTAGACGCCTAAAATTATACACTGAAACTAGGCTGGCACAAGGCCTTCAATGTGCAGCCAGAAGCACAGTTGATGTCATTATGTGAGTAGGAAGAATTGCAGTTATGGTACAGAATTCAAGGCTTAGTCCATTCTTGTATCATGCTGTTATTTAACCTATGCGAAAAGATTCAAGTCACAGCGACATCTTTCCTAATGCATGATGGGCAGTCACTGTGGGGAACGCTCAACCCATATATTAAGATATGTGGTGGATTGTTGGTGTTTTTGCCTTTGGACTAGAAAAGATAGTCCCACATCGGCTACACCAAATGGTGAGTATCTCAATATAATGTATTGCTTGTGTTGAGGTATGCACATGAGGTGTAGTGGGGCACAAGTTTGTGCCATGTGGAAGTATTTTCCTAGAAGGAAAAAGGATTAAATCCAACAAGGATGCAAGTTAATTTTTGTTGTGCGGACTCGGACTCGGACACGGACTTCGGGATGTCTCGTGCATGCACGGGAGTGTTCGGGGGGTAGGCATGGACTGGCACACTTCTATGCTGATTGTGGGATGATCTAAAATATCAAACTCTATTTTTGAGTATTGGTATTTTAGTCCCACATCGGATACGAGAAGAGGTAAAGTCTCAACTCCACTCTATAAATAGAGCCCCTTGGTCTCCTTTGAAAGATGTACCAAGAAGAGAGTTGAGGGAGTCTGTTAAGTCCAAGAAGCCCGTTCAAGTCTCAAATATTGACTTACGAGCGTTCCAGAAGTTATTCGTGAACTTGCTGGTTCCTGGAAGCTGTTCGTGCTCGTGTGGGGCGAATAAAGCTTTGAGCAACGGTGATCATTCACCCCAGCATGAGATTATCCACCTTTCGCCTGTCACTTTCTTTGTTGGTTCTATCAGGATTCTATTAACGCACCTTCGGTGAAGTGTTTGCGTTGATATTATCAGAATTCTGTTTGTGCACCTTCTGTGAAGGGTAGCACTTGTGGGATTTTATTACGTACCTTCTGTGAAGTGTTACGTTTTGTGCACCTTCTGTGAAGTGTAGCACTAATTGAAGTTTCTATTACGTACCTTCTGTGAAGTGTTACGTAATAACGATTGTTTATACAATTGTTACGATATTTCAGAATTTTCTATCGAAAAATTGTGCCCCGGCAATAACAACGACTAGCGGAGGTTATCGACGATCATCATTATGTTTTGATCCTTTGATGCCTTGACCTGTTCGATTGTTCCTTTGATTCATGAATACTCTATTCTTGATCATAGAAGTCGAGGATTAAGTTCGATCTAGTTATTAGCTACAAACTTGAGATTAGTACGTTTTTATCTATCAATTCTTGAATAATATTCTTACATTTTGATCGAATAAGATATTGAAACATTCTCTGAATTTGTTTTGCTGATATTGCAGAGGGTTTTGAGAAACAGAATCTTGAACTGGACTCGGATCGTCTTCGTTGTTTTTTGTATCCGTGTGTCAACTTGGACATGACGACAGGTATAATGTTCAACCATTCCTTACCTTCTTCATTACGTACGTTTAGAATAAGTATCTACCTCAGCACGAGGAAGGTTGTTGTCATTGTATATGACAATTGCGTGTCTGTTCATGTCCAGTACGACCTAGTATGATGGTTCAGGTGCAGAGATTTGTGTTTTGGCCCTAGTATGATGGAGTGGAATATTTGTGTAGATGTCACTTGAGTATCATGGATTAGATAGAGGGAGTTAGGCCACCTGTAGCGTAGCACCATGCCCCGCACCATCAAAGGGATATACCCCAGAGGGGCAAGGCTTTTGCACTGACGGTTGTGGAGACAGACGCTATGAGTGACGAGTTAACAGGTCTGTCCTTCCTGTCCTTCTTTTCTATCTTGTTGTGTGATTCCATTAGTACCTGTCAGGATGTTTTATGCTGTGATTGATAGTATAGTGACCTGTTCGAGACTATGATATCATGACTAGTAGGAATCATGTTTTGCATGCTTTAGATAGAATTTTCTCGACCTTGATTGCTGGGGGTTTGACCTAAGGAGTACGATGATTTGACAGACCATATGATTATCATACTGTATCTTGGGAAGGTTTTGGACATATCATCTTTGCTTTCGTTTCAATCTTTTTCAAAAAATATAATATTTTCCATCACAAATTAACTTAGGAGTAGGGATAACTTCAGATAACTAGTCTAATTCTTTCTAGAACTTCATTTGTTATAACTCTTCCATAGTATAATGGTTTGATAGCTTGTATTAGGACTTATTCTTAGGTATGGTAGTCTAGTTGACATTAGACTAGTAACCCTTTATAGTTAAATCTCTGTTGATTTTGACTATCAGTTTCATATAGGATGTTAGTCTGCTCAGGAGGTAGTGACCCCTCCGACTCACCAGAAGGATAGTAGGATATTTTGATGGTTAGAACAGTGATATTTTGTAAGTGTACTTTAGAAACAACAAGGATATTCGAGGTCGGTTTGTTTTGTGGACTTGAATAATTTTAGGTTATTGATTCTCGAGATATTTCACTTAAGATTGTGATGCTAACTTTAGGAATTTAGAAATGGAGAAGAGAATGTAACTATGAAGCGATGATGATACCAAAATTTAATAAGATGTTGGTAAGAGGACAGAGTGAACACAAAGATTTTGGGTTATGGAAAAATTTAAAGATTTTGTGGAGGTTTTAAAATTTAAGAAGAATAATATTTGAAGGTGTACGTGAAGGAAATACGAAGGTCAATTTTATAATAAAGAATAAGTTCCTGCATGACATAGTAGTATTAGCTTCGAATAAATTTGAGGACAATGATTTGAACAAGTTAGAGGATTTCATAGACATTGATCTAGAGATTTTGGATCCAAGTTAGGACAAGGTGTAGGAATTTAAATTTTTAGGATGATTAAGTGGATAAGGGAGAGTAAGATCATAAATAAGGAATAAGAGTTTTAACAAGAGCATGATTCATGAGAAATGCCTTAGAAATTTAGGCCCAGCTTCTAGGAGGGAGTTTTAGTCACCATACCTAATTTGAGGTGAGTTTTCGACCTAGGCTTTAGCATGTCTTTTGTGATATTTTGTTACCCCCCTTCCTTGTATTTTTTGATACCTTGTGATTACCTTGTGCTGTAGTATGGCTAGTATAGCTAGATGAGACCTCAGACTGATATTGTCTACCATCACCCTGTATGTTATTCTTTTAAATTGCATGATTTAGATGAGCTTCTAAGACCATGAATGTTGGGAACGAGACTCTAGAAGGAGTACGGCCATCTTAATTTTGAGGATAAATTTTTTCTAAGAAGGGTAGATTTGTAACCACCAATTTTCTAAAATAAGGGTATTTTAAAACTTTTAAAATTGATTATTTAATAATAGGTTTAAATCATGTTATTGATTTATTGGTGACTTTTGATTATTTTAATATCATTAAATTAGTGTGTTATGATTTTGTTCTTTAGCTAGTGTAACCTTAGAGCTGCTTAGCCTAGAGACTAACCATGACCATGGAGGCCTAACCCATGTGACTAGATTAGCTAGTTACCACATTTTAGGCTAAAGGTATTTTGGTTATTTTGTGACTTTTAAATTATTTAGGATTTTGATTAATTGTTGAATTTTAGATTATTTTAATAATATTTAAATTGGTACATTGTGATTTTGGTTATTTTTTATATTATAATATTTTGGGAACTTTTATATTTTAATATTGATTTTATGGGATTTGTTTAGTCGGATTTGAGTTTCATTTCGTTCTGACTTGTGTTAGTGACCCGGGTAGCTTAGACTCTAAACGGAATCCCAAGATTAGTTAGTCATGGCCCCCAAACCCCACTTATTAAATTAGTAAGTTTAGACTAATCCCACTTGTTAGATTGGTTAAGTTAGAGGCTTAAATTTAACCCTTTTGATCCCAAACTTAAACCTAACTTAAAATTAACCAAGAGGACTAATTGTGGCCTGATTGGGCTTTCCCCCAAGGCCCAAGTAGGATTTAATGGCAGCCACTATAGGTATGTTAGCCTCCCTTCCTTTTATTTTATTCTATCTTGCCTTTTTTCCTTCACAAAGTACTTTTTCCAAATTAGAGAGCTTTCCTCTTTGATTTGATCTCCAAATCTCTTCATTCCTCCACCAAAACTTCCGTCCAACCTTCTCATACTATCAAGGGAGGGTGCTAGCAAATATTCGGATCAAAGTGCAAGGAGGAGTGTCCATTTTGGAAGGATCTTCATATCGAAGCCGTGTCCTTGAGAGTATCATTGGAATCCCACTCCCAATTGGTAAAATCAACTATCAAATTGATTTTCTATGCATATTAGTTAGTTTTTAATCCATAGGATCCACTCTCATGCATGTACCCCCTTTAGATTCAAGTTTGAGGCCATTTAGAGCTCTCTAGAGCAAGTTAGAATTGTGTCTTGTGTCCTTCTTATTAGATCTCAAATTAGGACACCTCATGTGTTTGGTTTAATGTCTAATAAGTTTAATTGTGTTTTAATTTCAATTTTAGACATGTTAGAGGATGGATTGATGTTAGTTAGGAAGGTTAGAATGAGTTTCATTTGGATATCCATGGTTAGATCTAAGTGGTTTAGTCTACATGTCATATTTTTAGCCTCAACTTGTCATTTTAGTGTCTCTTTATATAATGGACTGTTTTGTATATATATAATAGGTATGTTAGATATATATCATATATTTAGATATGTGTGGATATGTTGTTAGTGGTGTGCTTGTGTTAGAGGAGCGGGGAGTGTGGTTTGATGCGTGTCTTGAGTGGTGTGGAGAGTAAGATATGTTTCTTTTGTCCAAACAACCCAAATTCGTTATAATATTCATCCACGTTTTTATTAGCCATAGCAACTTAGAAATGTCATAACTTTTAGCTTAGAACTCCAATTAATCTTCTGTTTTTTTTAAAAGTACCGTATCGAAGTTAGCTTTCCAAATATATATATTAATAGGTCAAATGCATTCTAAAACTTTCTGTATAACTGTTTGAGTGTCAGCTGTACAAAAGATGAACGCGTTTCGATGTTTTCGCGAATCCGGGAGCTTTCGAACACGAAAATGAGATTCGTTTGAAGTTTCAGAAAGCTAATACGAAGGGCTACAACATACTTTAATCCTAGAATTTAGTGAAGGCCAAATATTATAATATTAATTTTAAGTAGAAGAGTGACTATACGATATAAGCATTTTGTGTAACCTATGAGCCTATGTAGTATGGATATTAAGTGAATGTTGGTATCATATGTTGTCGAGTATATGTATGATATAGTGTATATATATATATATATATATATATATATATATATATATATATATATACTATTGTTAGGTAATATATGTTAGTATGTTTGTTAGATGTTAGTTAGTAGAGGGTTAGATACGTTAGAGTTGTTATATGTTAGTGTAAGTTGTATATGTTAGTATGTTTGTTAGATGTTGGTTAGTTGAGGTTTAGATATATTAGAGTTTGTTATATGTTAGTGTAAGTTATATTTGTTAGTATGAGTGTTAGTTAGATAGTAGAGGTTAGTATTTTGTTAGATATTTGATATGTTGTTAGATAGTTTGATGTTTGATATCTATTATGTTAGATATTGATATGTTAGTAGGTTATATTAGTTCTAGATATTGGTATGTTAGCAAGTTAGTCTCTATAGGTTATATGTTAGATATTAGTTAAGATGTTATGTTAGTACATTTGATAGTTAGTTAATTAGATATTTGAGGGGTATCTTGGTATCTCATGATAACAAGTTAGTATCTTAAGGTAAATATGAATTACCTTTACCTTTAAGGTAAATGATTAGTTTACCTTATGACACTACCAAAATTCAGTAAATTAGCGACGAGACATTAGCGACGGAAAAAAAATTTTGGCATTAGCGAAGAATTTGCGGCAAATAGCCGACGGATGGGCGACGACATGTCGATACATTTTTTATTTCATTTTAAGGGGGAGAAAGGTCGCTCATCCGTCGCTAGGTCGTCCGAGATATAACGACGGATACACAGCCGTCGCTATGCAGTCGATTATTTGGCGGGAATTGCTGGAAGAAGTGGCGGGACAATTCTTCGACTACGTAGCGACGGATAGTCCGTCGGCAAGTATCAAATAGAGCGACGGATAAAATCCGACGCTAGTCCGTCGGCAGTTACATGATTATATACTAATTCTGTTTAGTTTGTCTTACTATACCGATTTTCATATCCAATCTGTGATAGATCGTTATTTCGTTGATCGTACATGGATGTACAAACGACAACACGAGAGCAGAATAGGTTTGAGTGATGATTTTCAAGCAGGCATGGAAGCGTTTCTTAAGTATGCCATAAGCAAAGCTCAGTTTATGGACGGTAACAAAATCAAGTGTCCATGTTATAATTGTCGCAATAGACGTTACGAAGAAGTGGTGAGTGTAAAAGATCATTTGACCCGTAAGGGTTTCGTACGTGATTACGGCCTGTAGTTATCGCAAGGTGAACTATATACGGAAAGACAGGTTGCGAATGCTGCTGCTTATGATTTTGATGATAATGCTGCAACGGATTTTGTCGTCGAAGATGACGAATGCTCTGTTGATTATGGAAACGTGCAGAACCGTGCACGAGATATGGTGTACGATGCGGCAGGGCCTAATTTTGATCCGGAGGATCCTAATCCCGAGGCGAAGGAGTTCTATGATATGTTTCAGGATGCTGAAACTTCTTTATATCCTGGTTGTGAGCCACATTTCGTACTGTCAGTGACGATGCAGTTGTTGAACATAAAGTCTGATTTTAGCTTGCCACAAACTTGATATGATCGAATTATACAACTAATTAATGAGGTGTTACCGAAGGAATCAAAAGAGCTTCCAAAAAACTTCTACAAGTCGAAGATGATGGTCCGACAACTGGGACTGGGGTACGAGAAGATAGATTGTTGTCGCAACGGATGCATGTTGTACTACAAGGAGAACGAGGATATAAAAAGTTGCAGCTTCTGTAATGCGGATCATTACAAGCCAGTCAGGGGAAAAGGAAAGTCAACTAGAAAACGACGTCCTTACAAGTATATGCATTACTTGTCGATCACGAAACGCTTGCAGAGGATGTATATGTCTCAGAATACAGCAGAACACATGGCGTGGCACAATGAAGAACGCACAAAGGACGATGGAGAATTGTCACATCCTTCGGATGGAGAGACGTGGAAATATTTCGATTTTTGTCATCCAGATTTTGCTGCAGAGCCTAGAAATGTATGCATGGGGCTATGTTCTGATGGCTTCGCCCCTTTCGGGCAGTCGGGATCTCAATACTCCTGCTGGCCGGTCATTCTGACCCCTTACAATCTGCCACCATGGATATGTATGAAGACTCCTTATATGTTCTTGACAGCTATCATACCGGGTCCCAAAAATTCGACGAAGAATATCGATATATATTTACAGCCGTTGGTGGATGAGCTGAAACAGCTGTGTGAGATCGGCGTCATGACCTATGATATTTTCAGGAAACAGAACTTTCATATAAGAGCTTCACTGATGTCACGCCCCAGAACCAGAATACTGGCGAGCGGGGGCAGACATAGCCAGCTACGTATATTGAAATGGAAACCACCTCGATATACGGTCACGGCTGTCTAGATATGTGAGGGTTTTCTACAAGCCAACAGTCTCTTATGGTCATGAACAAGCCTAATGTCTCAATCACCACAAGTAAGTAAAGTCGCAAGATGTATGATCATTAAATATACAATAATAAGGCGTCCCAAATATTACATATCAGCTGATCATGAAGCTAGTCGTTACAAAATGTTAGGACTAGCAAGAGTTTAGTCATACATGATCAACCCTAGGATTTGTCAATCATGTTTACAGCCCGTAGGCAGACAGTAAGTAAAAGTGCTTCGAGCTAACAGGTGCTCGTCGGCTAAACGCCTCAAAAGAATAATTTTTACAATAGAGTGAGCGAAACAAAATAGAAAACCCACTCTTGGCCCGGGTTCCGTCTAGTGTTCACCATTGGGCTGGAAGCTTGGTAGATCCTCAGGAGCTGCTCCGAAATCTGGCCACACAAAACCAGCTGGGTCAACCCCAGAAAGAGCAAGTGCCACAAGGGAGCCACGAAATAAGAACAAAAGCCAGCAATCAGCACAGAAAATCTAATATTAAAACTAAAATTACGAAAACATGTCAGGATGATATACGACGAGATAACCATGGAACTATTCCGATAGCCAGGTTACAACCCGTAAACAAAAGAAGGACCGGGATTGTAACCCTTCATCTGAACAGAGCTTGGTTTCCCACCATTTATCGGCAAGATAAGTAATGTAAGTAATCAAGACAGGAAGCAATCTTGCATAGGATCAAGACATGACTAGACTGGTTATACCTCATTCAATCAATCATGGCCAAGCAGATACTACGGCTTACTACTTTAACTAACTAGGGTTATCACAGGCCTAATTACTAACAAGATGCAGTGAGATTATTCCACAGCCACAAGCCCTGCAGACCATCCAGGTTACCCAGGTCGAAAGTTAGGGGTTGAATTCAGGTGGGTACATCGCCCAGAAGACAAATGTACCCTTAGGTGAATTAGAGGGTGCAACACGCGACGGTGTGCTGGAAATGTGCCCTACTCGACGGCAGGCTACAGATCCCAAGAGCGTCCAGGTAACGGGATTGCCCGTAGCTGTGTTATCTCTTCATGACTACTGTGTTATTCTAGTTATTAACCTTAATCCATTTTAGTCGGAGCTCCTGACCGTGGTACTCAGGAGTCCCATCCTAGACATGATACAAGACAGGACAAGTGGATTTAACAAGCAAGCAAGAAAGAACTACCCACGGTGTCAAGGCAAGTCAAGTTAAGTAGCCGTCGCAACAGTATTAAGATAAATCATGTCAGGGTACTCGTCAGGAGTGCGCCATGACGGGCCACTATCATGTCAGGTTGGTCATGTCAGGAGTGCACCACTACAGGTCACTATCGTGTTATGCAAGTTCCTTGCCATACCAAGCCATGTACAATAGTCATTCCAAACATATTAAGTAAAATCAAGTTCATGACAAAAGGCGTAAGGATATAAAATGGGCGTAAAATATCTAATAGAATATCAATATATAGGGCTATAGAAGAGCCAAGGGGTTAAGCAAGGGTCAGGGGAGCAGCGTACGAAAAGTCAATGGGTTAAGTAAGGGTCAGGGGAGCAGCGTACGAAAAGTCACGCACGTTGAAAGAGCTGCGTACGTGAAAAGTCACACACGCCAGAGAGCAGCGTGGGTGAAAAGTCACGCACGCTACAGAGAGCAGCATAGGTGAAAAGTCACGCACGCTGAGAGAGCTGCGTACGTGAAAATTCACGCACGCCAGAGAGCAGCGTGGGTGAAAAGTCACGCACGCTACAGAGAGCAGCGTAGGTGAAAAGTCACGCACGCTGAGAGAGCAGCGTAGGTGAAAAGTCACGCACGCTACAGAGAGCAGCGTAGGTGAAAAGTCACGCACGCTGCAGAGAGCAGCGTAGGTGAAAAGTCACGCACGCTGAGAGAGCAGCGTAGTTGAAAAGTCACGCACGCTAAGAGAACAGCGTAGGTGAAAAGTCATGCACGCTACAGAGAGCAGCATAGGTGAAAAGTCACGCACGCTGAGAGAGCAGCGTAGGTGAAAAGTCACGTACGCTGAGAGAGCAGCGTAGGTAAAAAGTCACGCACGCTACAGAGAGCAGCATAGGTGAAAAGTCACGCACGCTACAGAGAGCAGCGTAGGTGAAAAGTCACGCACGCTCAAGGAGTCACGCTTCCAACAGGAAGCGTACTCAAGTCTGCGTACGCACGCTAAAGAGCACGCGTAGCTCAGGGTGCGTAAGCTAAACAGCTCTGCACACACTGCTCACTGTCTTCTCCAAACAGCAAGAACACCATGGATGAACCCAAGGCTTCAAAGCATCATAACTTGGCCATCCGAACTCCAAATCCAGATTTCCAAAGTTCCAACTTGGGTAGAATTGAATGCTCTTCCACTTGGAAACACCAAAACCCATAAAAATCCAACTAAAGTAGATCAAACCATGCAAAATCCGAAAATAGCTAAACCTAGATCTAGAACAAAGGAAGCTCCAAATCACAAAATAGCAAGTTCTAATGTTGATCACCATGCCCTAATCTAGCAAATGGACAAATAAAAAAAAAGGTTCTCATGTGGTGGCAAGGTGCACTTGCCTAGGGTTAGGAGAGTTATGGAGGAAGGAAAAGAAGAAGAAGAAGGAAATTAATGGTGGAAGTTATGAGGAGAGAGAGTGGTAGGTGGGGAATATAAAGAGGGTGGGTTGTGGTGTGTTGAGGGTAGAGAATAGGTTAAAGTGATCCAATACATAATAAACCAAACCAAACCAAACCAATCCAATTAAAACCGAACCATGTCATAAACCCAAAATACGAGAAATACCAAAATTCCACAAGTTGAGAAAAATAAAAATACATGCCAAAATCCAGATATGAGTATAAATACGAAATACGGAAAATACGAGAAATGAGGGTGATAACTGTTGTGGATAATTAATGATTTTCTCGCATACGGTATGCTGTCGGGATGGAGTACTCATGGCACCATGTCTTGTCCGATATGCATGCAAAATAGTAAGGCGTTCCGCATTAAGCATGGAGGAAAAACTTCTTTCTTTGATTGTCATCGTCAATTTCTGCCCGCGAGTCATCCTTGGAGAAAGAACAAGGACGTGTTCCGAGTTGGAAAACAAGAATTTTCTCATCCGCCTGCCAGATTATCGGGATATGATATTAGGGAAGATGTAAAGAACTTGCCCACTATAATGGAAGATCCATTGAACAATCGTGTCGATGGGTTCGGACAAACCCATAACTGAACCAAACGGAGAATCTTCTGGGACTTGCCTTATTGGAAAGATAATCTTATAAGGCATAATCTTGATGTTATGCATATCGAAAAGAATGTGTTCGATAATGTCTTCAATACCGTCATGGATATTAAAGGAAAGACGAAGGACAATCCAAAAGCAAGACAAGACATTGCCGAGATATGCAAGCGCCCTTATCTGAACTTGATACAAAGGAGAGCTGGTGGACAAATAACTAAGCCGATAGCACAATACATATTGAGCAAGGAAGATAGATTAATAATCTGCAAGTGGGTATTTACTTTAAGATTTCTCGACGGCTATGTGTCAAATTTGTCTAGATGCGTCGTTCTCAATGAACGCAAGCTAACGGAAATGAAGAGTCATGACTGCCACGTATTTATGGAAAGATTACTGCCCATTGCTTTGAAAGAGTTGTTGCCTTCTGCTGTATTGGTTCCGTTGGCCAAACTATCTATATTCTTTAGGAATATTTGTTCAACTAAGTTGACTGTGCAACACATGGTTGAACTTGAGGAGAAGATTATCTTAACAATTTACAAGTTAGAGAAAATATTTTCTTCTGGCTTCTTCGACAGCATGGAGCATCTACTGATTCATCTAGCATACGAAGCCCGTGTCGGTGCATCTGTTCATTACCGATGGATGTACCCATTTGAAAGGTACATAAAAGTCGATATAATTTAAGTTAAATTTCAGTGGGTTTTAAAATTCATTCTTAATTCTCAAGATAATTTGTCTCTTTAGATACCTACACCATCTAAAGAAGAAAGTTGGCAACAAGGCTCATATAGAGGCTTCGATATGCGAAGCATATCTTATCGAAGAGGTGTCAAACTTCTGCTCCATTTATTTCGATACTCATGTTAAGACAAATCGAAATAGACCTCAAAGGAATGACGAGGACGTTGAGGATGGAGGTATATTCAATGTAAGGGGCAAGCCTGTTGGGGCTAGTAAAAAATGGTGGTTGACTGACGACGAGTATGATGTCGCTCACCGATATGTCTTGTTAAAATGTGACATACAAGAAGTGAGAAATTTGGATAAGTAAGCCAGTACACTTGCACTCGTTAATTATAATCTCGAATTTGATAAAGTAAGTGACTACATTTATATATTCTTATTTTCTCTAATAGTGTATTTAGAGATGAAGTCAAAATGAGGACACCCGATACTACCGATGAGGGACTTCAAAGAGAGGTTGATTGTACATTTTCGTCATGGTTTCGCAAATACGTAAGTAACTGAGATTATAATTGAGGTTGATTTTATATATTCTTATAAAATACGTAAGTAATTAAGATTAGAAATATATAATCTAAAACATTTAAATTATAAATATTTATTTATATGTTTAATTGCCTGAAACAACACTCACTAATGAGATTGTTCGTTATCTGGCATTGGGACCGAAGAGGCAAACAAAGACTTGGCCAGGTTATGTCGTTAATGGCATCAAGTTTAAGGCAACTCAGAATGCAATAAATGTCGAATTTATCAATGATGACATCAGTACCAAGGATTCTGGTATTTGCATAAGGGGCACCATCTATGACGACGAACCGGACTTTGACTATTATGGAGTACTTTGAAATATTGTAGATTTACAATATACTGGCCCATATGATATGCATACTGTGATGTTCAAATGTGAGTGGTTCGATACGACACCAAATATCGGTTGGAGAATCGA
This sequence comes from Iris pallida, assembly GCA_029216955.1. Classification (NCBI taxonomy): domain Eukaryota; kingdom Viridiplantae; phylum Streptophyta; class Magnoliopsida; order Asparagales; family Iridaceae; genus Iris; species Iris pallida. The sequence goes on from JANAVB010034417.1 coordinate 1,984,273, forward strand.
TAAACAATTTGGATTTGTCGATATAAATCATCGCAGGAGGTATAGAGGGTCCGATATATTTGCGATAGCAAATCAGGCTGTTCAAGTCTACTATACAAGCTACCCAAGGCGTCGTAGAGATCGATTTGACTGGTGGACAGTATGCAAGATTAAATCTAGAAATTCAACGTTGGAGACCCAGCATACCAAGAGGACCAGATCGAAAAGTCGTAATACTTGGGGCAACACTCGGATACAATGGATGTTGAAGATATTGTTGAGAAAAATAGAGGGGAGGAAGAGGTTGATAGACAAGAATTAGCTGTCAACCAGGGTAGAAAGAGGCGTCTTGTCCCAAATATTGAGGCAGAAGAAGAAGAATTAAGACGAGGAAGAAAAAGACGAGTTTGATGGGGATGAGGATACAGATGAAATCGACGATGAAGATAAGGATGAGGATGAGGAGGAGGATGATGATGAAGACGAGGCCGAGGATGAGAACGAAGACGATGATTAGGTTAAATATTATTGTATATTAAAAACACTTCCAATTACGTGAATTAAGTTTGACCTCATAAAAGCAATTACGTAAATTAATATTTTTTTCGTTCGATTATTTACTTATTGCAGATGGCACTCCTAGTCTTTTTCGTCGCCCTGGCACTCATCTCCCTACTGGTGGTATGTATATTTTAGTTTAGAATTTTATATTCAATTATACTTTTATATTGTTAATTATGTTTATGTGTTCTATTTACAGGTTATGATGGCTGGCCGTGGTCGTGGTGCTGGTGGTGGTCGTGGTGCTGGTGCTGGTGGTGGTGGTGGTCGTGGTCGTGGTCGTAGTGGTGCTGGTGGTCGTGGTCGCATTCAATATTCCCGGGATATGACCCCATCCAGCGAGCCCGACCCGGAGAGTACCCCGGGCACAGACGCATCCCGCCATCGATCGACTACTTTATCGAGGCATGAGTCTGGATCTGCTAGCGAATCCGTTCTGCTATCGGACCCACCAGCGGACCCACCAGCGGATCCACCAGTGGATCCCCCAGTTACTGCATAGTGGGCCCCAGAGTACCCCATACTCGGTTCCATCCGGTTACAGGGGAGTACAAACGCGGACCCGCGGATCCTCCGACGGCACCAGAGAGGCCGAGAGGCGAGTTCCGACGAGAGCTATGGCCCGCGGGGACCTCATAAGTAAATTTAAGATAATTTATTAAAAAAATTTCATTTATTCAAGTTAAAAATCCAGAAAGCGAGTTCCGACGAGAGCTATGGCCCGCGGGGACCTCATAAGTAAATTTAAGATAATTTATTAAAAAAATTTCATTTATTCAAGTTAATAATCCAGTCGTTTCTTCTTTGTAGGTTTTTTCGTTTAATGTTGCCAGGGCTCTTGGAAAAATTATCAGGGCTAACTTCCATGGTCCCTACCTCAACTTTTCGTCGGTGCCCCCAAACTTTACGTCTGGTTCGACGAGTTGAGGGTATATATCTATATCTTCTAGTTAATTATTAGTTACTCTTTAATCAACCATTTTTTAAATTATGTGATAATTGAATTTGTATGTTAGACGACGTACTGGTGGCCCTCCGACTACCTTTCGACGGAATATCCGTCGCTACCTGGAGATTTGAATCTATTTCTAGTTAGCGACGGGTGGCCGACGGATTCACGACAGAAAATCCGTCGCCAGGGTTCTGGAAATACATAGTTCTACGGAATAGCGATGGAACATCCGTCGCCAAGGTTCTGGAAATGCATGACATTTCCAGAACAATGGCGATGGATTATCCGTCACTAGTCCATCGCTTCATCGACAGATGCGCGACGGTGTAGCGACGACTTGTCCGTTGCCATGGTTCTAAAAATACCAAGCATTTCTAGAACATGGTCGACGGATTATCCGTCAGCATTCCGTCACTAATCCGTCCTTTGTTAGCGATGACATTCGACGGAATAGTGACGGAACGATACCCTCTGATACGCTGTTACGACGGTTTACCGACGGATTATCCGTCGCTAGCTTCTACACAGTTCAGTATTTAATACTTGAAATCGATGAAAGACCGTCGGAAAGTTGTCGCTAATGCATCGTATTGTGATGACAAAAAGCCATCGCTATTTCGTCGCTTGACGACTACTTAGTGACGGATCATTATTAGCGACGAGCTGATTGCCGACGGATTATTTTGACCAAGATCCATCAGTGATCGGTCGCTAATACAAATTGGCGACGGATGGGCAACGGATCTGGCCGTCGCTAAATCGAGATATTTTGGTAGTGTTACCAAGGTATTGGTTTTGGGATGCCAATATGACCAAGGTTGATATGGTATCCTAATGTTAGTGGGTTAGTGTCTAAATGTTTGAGTTTGAGTAGGTGATGTTTGATTGTGGAAGGGTTACATAGATTGGTATATATATTTTTGGGTTATATAGTATCTATATATATTATGAGAACATATAGATATAGGTTATGGTTCATAGTGAGAATATGTATATACTTGATATATGATATCTATATGTATGTGTTAGGGTGGTACTATACGGGTAAGGATATATGTGATATATATGTAATGTATATTATATAACTAAGTTTGTGTGCCTTGATTTAGGCTATGTGTTAGATAGCAATGGTACTAGTATACTTTATTGTTTAGGCCATAGACTTGTTTAGACCTAGAATTTACTAACCTAGACTAATTTGACCATTATTGACCAAATCCTAGCTAGTTTGACCACATTAGACTAGTTGCCCTAGTTTGACTAGATTGTTGATCAGAGTTGACCAGGAGTCGACTTTGACCTAGATTGACTTAGACTCATGTAGATTGTATTATAATTTTAATTACCATATAAATTGAACTCTTTATAACCTATGTTGCTCTAACCAGGACTCTGTGACTCCAGTTGGCCAACTTTTTATATCAGCTATTCAGGGTATTAGGCGAGTACAATCTCTGACCGTTTCATACTTGTTAGGATTTATATTCTTGCTCTAGATTACTTTACTTGATGCTGTCACGTTGTTAACAGGGATTGGTACTATATGAATCTTTTCATGAGATGTTATCCCCCTCGGGAGCATTGGGATATGTCATGTCATGTACTTTTTACGTACATTATGTATTCATGTGCTTTCATCATTTATGTGCACTCTTGTGATTCATGTACTCTCATGTTCACTGAGCCCCCATGTATACTTCATGTGCACCCATTTATGGGCCCCCATGTAAAATCATGTGCAATAACATAACTTGTTTGGATCATTGTGTATTGATTGGGGTACGGGGGAGTATAAATGGTCATGTAAACAATTCCAAGTAGTATAATCATGTGCAAACTCTTTTGTGTAATCATGTACAAATTCAAGCTGTTCACATGTCTATCTTGTACTCTACATCACTAGCCACTGATAGTTCTTTACTTATAGTAGATATTTTCTTACAGTCATCTCTTTTACTTTATGTATATTCTTCAGCGTTTCATGTATCTTACTCTATAGAATGCTTACATTTTCTGTCATGATATAAACTGCGTGAGATGTATTGTGCTCGTTCCTGTCCTGACTGGACCTAGTAAAAATATTACAGATGGTAGCCTTGAGCACACTTTCCCTACTTGCTTGGGATCCGGAGAAGGTATAGCTACCTTTGGCCCCGACACTCAGGAGTGATCGAAAGATTAGTTTAGTAGACTTTCATTAGACTTTTATTTGAACTTGTATTGTAATGAGTTGAGATCTCGAGTTTGTTTTGAGATTGTTTGAGATATAATTATTTTAGTAGTTTATATCAGTTGTTGGAGTTTGGAGTTAGTATAGCTTTGTGATTCTGTGTTAACTTATCGTGCTTAGACTGTGATTGAGTATTATCATATCTTATACTTGTCCTCCGTTCGGAGTTGAGTTTTGACAAGTACATTATATAATTGCGTGAGTTGTTGTTTAGATAGTAACCTTGTACAGCGTTCTATTATCAATTCTGTGGCGTGTGCTGGACGCTGTTACGTACTGTGCCCTTACACAGGGTGCAGATCATGACACGGGGTCAGTTCCTACTTCATGAAACGCTTCTCACCCAAACAAAAGAAAGTCGAGAGCGGAAGGCGGCGGTTGACGGAAGGAACGTACAGAGGAATACCATAGTTCTGAAATTACCAATTTTTGGTTATCTCCAAGAGCTTGGTATTTTCTAGGACCAACTGACCACCAAAATGAAATAAAGGTTTCAACATCTTGACAGCATCAGATGGAAGAGATAGCTTGCCTCGATCCATCATACGATGAAAGTATGCAGACTGTTGATCCTGAATCATTGCCAGTCGACCTCTCAGTTGACCATAGGCAATCAACTGTTCGATAGAGTGAGTAAGCGCCTCGTCAACGTATTTGCCCACGGAACAACCCGTTAATGCGAACAGAATGTCCTCGAAGAGAGACAAGGACATAGGAACTCGCATAAACAAAAATGTGTCAGAAAAATAAAATAAAAGTACTGTGCCATAAAAAGAAGGTATCTAGTTGGCCCTTGCATGGAGCATCCGTGCAGGCACTATCAAAGTGCATCACACATCGGCTAAACAAACATCCGCACAGGTATAGAAGGCGCTGCACATCGACATTTATTGTACGATCAGTCGATAGAACTTCAGCACATCTTCGGAACACCACCCCGAAGCACGGTGTCCATGCGCATCAGCAAAGAAAAGCATCAGCATTTCTTCGAGATGACACTCCTAAGAGTCGACGCTCATATGCATCAACAAACCAAGAAGTCAATAACAAACAGACATCTACCAGCAACGAGTGGTCGCACATCCCCTACCATAGGAACTTGCTCAACGGTGAAGGCTTCAGAATCCAACTGCTTCCCTTTGACTTGTCGAGTAGCCTCACCGGCTTGTCTCGTCGATGACGTTCTATTCTGCCTCACAGTCACTGCAGCCGGTCGGGGGCTAGCTGCTGCCCCAATAGTCTTCTTGGAGCTCGCCATGGAAGCTTTCGGGATTCTTTATTTCTTGGTAGCCATGGCAAAAAATTTTAGGGTTTGAAAGAGGAAGAAGACTCTGACAAAAAGTTTTTGTAGGAAGGTAGGTAAAAGCAAGAAAGTTTTTTCTCTCCAATGACCCTTACTTATAGGGTACAGCCACGTCAGTAAAAGAAGACGAAATGTTTCGTGATCGAGAAAACTCTTCGAACAACGTGGGAACAAAAAGTTGAGATCATGATGACCATTCCCTAAAAGTGAAGATTTAAGATCAACTTTAATGAAGCGAAGGCTCACGACATTTAATGCCGAAGCCTAAGCATGACGACAGCCTATCAGTAGACGTGATGGGCATTCGCTTACAAAGACATGTGTCATGCTTCTGTTCAAAGTATTCCGAGCTTGACTCATGTTTGAAACACTTTGAAGGAGGTCTTGTAGAAGCATGAAAAAGTGCAGGTATTCAAAATCGCAAGTGGTGTTCTCACTACACTCGGCTTCTTAAAAAAGGCACAGATACCCGAATGCACAGACAGAAAATTCAAGCCACGAAGGCATACAATAGAAAGTGCATAAAGAGTTCTCTTTTTAAAATCATGTCTACAAGGATCTATTACAGTTTCTTCGTGATCAAATGAAAAGAACTGTCATGCCCCAGAACCAGAATACTAGAGAGCGGGGGACAGACACAGCCAGCTATGTACATTAAAGTGCAACCACCTCGCAATACGGTCATGGCTGTCTAGATGCATGAGGGTTTATCTACAAGCCAACAGTCTTTTATGGTCAAGAATAAGCCTAGTGTCTCAATCTCAAGCAAGCAAATAATTGTTATAAGATGTTAGATCATCAGACATACAAAGTAAGGCATCCTAAACATAACATATTCAAATGATCATGAAGTTAGTCATACAAAATGCGAGACTAGCAAGAGTTAAGTCATAGATGATCAACCCTAGGATTTGTCAATCATGTTACAATCCTTAGGCAGATAGAAATAAAGTTGCAACATGAGCAAACACGTGCTCGGTGGCTAAACTCCTCAAAAGAATAAGTTACAAATTAGAGTAGGAGCGTAAAATATGAAATCTAACTCGTTGCCACGATTACGCCTGGTGTTCACCATCTGGCTGGAAGGCAGGTAGATCCTCGGGTGCTACTCCAAAATTTAGCCATACAAACCCAGCTGGGTCAGACCCCAGAAAGAGCAAGTTCCACAAGGGAGGCTCTACTTAGGAAGTAAAACCAGCATACGAAGAATAGAAAAACTGATAAAAGAGCATAATTAAACAACATAAAAGACATGCTTTAAAGAATATACTAGCTTGCATAAAGAAATCAAGAGGTGGAATATAATACCCATGTTAATCATGAGACAATCATTCAGGCACAGCCAATCAAGTCCTATGGCTTGCTATCATTAGCTAACCAGGGTTATCACAGGCCTAGTTACTAGCACAGGCCTAGTTACTAGCAAGATGCAGTTGAGATATTCTCTCAATCACAAGCCTCGCAGACTATCCAGGTTATCCAGGCGAGGTTACAAGAGTCTATCAAGAATTAAGAGAATTATTAGGTGACTTAGAGTGCAACATTTGACAGTGTGCTAGAAATGTGTCCTACTCGTTGGTAGGCTATAAGTCCACAGGTGTGGCCAAGATAACGGGATCGCCTGTAACTAAAAAATCTCTCTAAATGAACTACTTGATCAATCTAGCTGTTAACCTAGTCAGATTCATTATGAATTCCTGACCGTGGTAACCAGAAATCTATATCCTAGATATGATGCAAGTCGATACAGGTAGCTTGTACAGACACAATCAACCACGGAGTCAGGACAAGAATTATATTTAGTAAGTTAGGGATAGCTGTCGCAATACCAGTCAAGATTACTCATATCATGTCAGGTTTACTTGTCATGTCAAGAGTGCACCTCGACGGGCCACTATTAAGATTATCAAGATGGCATCCTGTTCTCATATTCAAGTTCAAGTTCAAGTTCAAGTTACTAGATTAAGGTTACCAAGTCGGGTCATCGCAATTTAGGCCAAGTACAGGAAACATACATAGAACATCAAGAACTATGATTGAAACTATCGATCATATATGAACTCCAATTAAGGTGAAACAAGAAGATTCTTGAAGCCAAGACGAAGATCTATAACTTTTATGTTTTAAGTTTTATGAGATTCTAGCTACAAAATAGCACGAACAGGCAAAAATAATCATTTAGGGTGATACGGCATGGGTGCGCTGCACGTGCGAGCAAAACTACCCACGGTGCAAGGTGTGCGCAAGTACGACGCATAGTACGCACATGTACGGTGCGCGGTCTGTGTACTATGCACAAAATATACGGACAGACAAAACTGCCTAAGGCGCACAGAGCACGCAAGCACGGTGCGTGACCAATGAATGGCACGTGGCACAGAAAATGCACTGTGCGCGCGAGCAAAACTGCCCACGCCGCACGGAGCGCGCAAGCACGGCACACGGCGTGCTACCAATGAATGGCGCGGGCGTACGGGGCACAAAATGCACTGTGTGCGCGAGCAAAACTGCCAACGGCGCACGGAGCGTGCAAGCACGGCGCATGGCATGCGACCAATAAATGGCGCGGGCGAGTGGTATGCAAATGCACTGCGCGTACGAGCTAAACTATCCACGGCGCACGGAGGAAGCAAACACGGCACACGACCAAAAAATGGTGCGGGCGCGCGACACGCAAAAGCACTGTGCGCAAGTGCACGGTGCACATGGCACAGAGGCACGGCGCACGGGCACGCGTGGTACTGTTCATCGTCTCGACAGCACCGAAGATGTGTCGGAACCCATGAACACAAAAATACCATAACTTCTTCATACGAAGTCAAAATCAAGCATTTCAAAAGCCAAAATTGGGTAGAATTGAATTCTCCACAACATGGAACCATTAGTTTTCAAAAATAATAAAGTTTAAGAGATCAAAACCAAGAAAAATTGAGAAAACTACAAACTTAAATCTACAAAATATAACCATCAAAACCAAAATCTTCAAGTTCTAAAGAGGTTAGAATCAAGCAAGGAAGACAACAGAACAATAAAATTTGAGATCCATCATGGAGCAAGTTGCACTTACCTAGGGCTTGGTAGGTGGGAGGAGTAATGAAGAAGATGGAGAAATAAATGAAAGTAAATAAGGAGAGAGAGAGTGGAGTTGGTATATACCAAGCCAACTCATCTCAACCCAACCCCAAACCAAACCAAGCCAAGCTAAGATAACATGCCATGATGAACCAAGGTGAACCAAACCAAGTTAAGATTAAACCAAGACTAGGCTAAGCAAGACATGTCAAAACATGGGTCACCTGACAAATGCCAGAAATCCATACACGTATACTAAAAATACGTATAATGAAAAATGGGAGTGACAAATCTACCCATCTTAAAAAAATATGTCCTTTAAAATTTAATCAAGAGGATAGAGGTGTAGGGACAAGCTACACTAACTATAAAAAAATCTACGAATAGCAGTTAATCAATCAATCATTCATGCAAGCAAGAATTTAAAAGCATAAGACACAAGGAAGACATTATACCTTATGAGTCAAACTGGTGTGGATATCTTGATCGGATATCATCCTAACGTTTCCATGTTGACTCACCCAAAGAGTTATGACCCCAAACAACATGGACTAAACTAATAGTCTTATTCTTGAGTACCTCATCTCTTCGGTCTAGTATGGATACGGGCCTTTCCTTATATGAAAGGTTTGTACCAACAACCAATTCTGAATGATCAAGAATATGGCCCGAATTCGGGATATACCGTCGCAATTGGAATATATGGAATATGTCATATACCTCAAATAACGATGGCGGAAGAGAGAGACGATATAATATATCACCTACTCACTCGAGAATATCAAGCGGTCCTATATACCTAGGACTAACCTTTCGCCGTACGCCGAATTAAATGATGCCACAGGTAGACGAGATCCTAAGGAATACGTGGTCGCCAATAGAAAACTCAAAAGGATGCTGATGAGAATCGGTCTAATGGCGCTAACAATCTTGTGCAACTCTAAGATGATCTCTAACTTGTCTGACTACCTCGATCGTTTGAGTAACCATTTCTGGACTAAGCATCTGCCATTTGCCTACATCATCTCTGGCTAAAAGTGATCTGCACTTCCTGCCATAAAGTACCTCAAACGGGGCCATCTGGATACTAGCCCAGAAACTATTATTATAGGATAACTCTACGAAGTCAAGTATACAGGATACTAGCCCATCTGGATACTAGCCCACAAACCACCAAAGTCAAGTATACAGGATCGTAACATATCCTCGAGTGTTTGAATTGTGTGCTCTGACTGACCGTCTGTCTGCAGATGATAAGCTGAATTAAACTTGAGACGAGTTCCCATACACTCTTGAAGACTCTGCCAAAAGTGCGATGTAAATCTTGAATCTCTGTCTGATACGATACTGACTAGCACTCCATACAATCTGACTATCTGTCTGAGATACATCTCTGCTAGCTGATATATTGACTGACCAATTCTGAAAGGGAGAAAATGAGCTACCTTAGTAAGTCGGTCAACTATAACCCATATAGCATCTCTCCTAGCTGGGGATTTAGGTAACCCATTTAAAAATCCATGGTAATATACTCCCAGTTCTATTCTAGGATCGGTAAAGGTTAAAGAAGTCCAGCTGGTCTCTGATGTTCAATCTTGACTTGTTGGCAAACTAAAACTAAACAACGAGAGGCAAATCGGACCATCTTCCTCTTCATGTCATTCCACCAGAAATGCTGACAGATATTACGATACATCTTCGTGCTACCAGGATGAATTGAATACTGTGAACTGTGAGCTTCTTCTATGATCTCTTGTCTGATGTCACCACTGGATACACAAAAATGTCTTCCATGTCGGACCATGCCATCTTCGTGAATATATAACTCTACTCTTCGTCTTACCTCACATTCTGCCCTAAGCTGCTAAAGCTTAGAATCCGTTAACTGTGCTATCTTGATTCTCTCAACTATACTGGACTGAACTTGCATACTGGCTATCAATGCCACATGGGTAGAAAGAACTATCTCTATACCCATCTTCTGAAGATCCGCTAATAACTCTAGCTGTGTTATTAGAAAATAAGCTCCAGCTCTTCTACTCAATGCATCTGTAACTACGTTGGCCTTTCCAGGATGATAATATAGGTTGATGTCATAATCTACCAATAGCTCTAGCCACCTTCTCTGATGCATGTTCAGATCCTTCTGGGTAAACACATACTTAAGACTCTTGTAGCTGGTGAAAATCTCTATCCAATCTCCATACAAGTAATGCCTCCAAAGCTTATGTGCAAAAACTAATGTTGCTAACTCCAAGTCGTGGGTTGGTAATTCCTCTGATGATAACGAAGCTGACATGGCGCATACTCTACTACCTTGTGTAGAAGCATGGAAAATATTAGAAATAAAGGCATAATGACCCATGCGGCTCTGGACAGCAAGCCTATGCGGTTCATACTGGAGTTGCTTTATGCGGCCAAAAAGGAGACCCCCAGACTCATGCGGCTCGGGGACATGCGGCTCAAATCGATGCCACGTGTGACCCCCCCTACAGTTGGCCATTGGAGTAATGGCCTCATTTAATGCTCTGACACGACTCGACGGCTGCGACGTCTCTGACATAAAGTGTCATAATGGCTCTGCCATAATGACAGATTCTTCGGGAAAAGAAGAAGATCTCTGACCCGATCTGTCAGAAATCCTATGTTGCCACGTGGCAAAAGTCTCATGCGGCTCGGTTAAAGAACAGCTTCATGCGGCTCCGTGAGGCGTCATTCTAATATGATTAACAGAAATCCGCCATATGCGGTCCACTCATAGCCCGGCCTATGCGGCTCAATACCACATGCGGCCCACAGAAACTATACGGCTCATGGAGAGGTCGTCTCATGCGGTTTGCAAAGACCACGCATATGAGGCTGACGGAAAGTTCGTCCCCTGCGGCTCGACGAGATGTTGACTCATGCGGCTCATGAAGGGTATCTCCCTGCGGTTCAAGTATTGGCCACTCTATGCGGCCCTGGCAGGATGTTCAATTAAAAGACGCGGTATTGAAGATTCAACCGAATCCCAACGAGAATATTTGACATCATCAGCAAGACACGTGGCGGGCAATCAGATATTAGCATAACCAATCACGAAGATTTAAAGCAATCAGCATTAACTGCTCATAAGATTTGGTGCTATCCGCATTAGTGGCCGAGATTCGTTATGATCAAGATCAAGGGTCCAGATAGAATGAAGGAGCGCCGACATTCCAAACAGATAGCAAACCCTAATAATCACATCCCACCCTTATAAATAGCCAGCAGCATTCCCTAAAAAAAAAAAAAGGGAGCGGCAATAATAAAAAAAAAGAGAGAGATACCCACAGAGAGAGAGTTCCCCTTTTTTCGTGACAATCACAGAGAGAGAGAAGCCCAGAGAGCAACCAGAGAGGAGCAAGAAGAGCCTTTCTTCGTCAACGCCGAGCAAATCTTCCCCGAGTCAAGACTGCATACTGATCGTCCAAGGAGTAAGGCAGAGCGGCCGTCGCTTTCCCGAGCCTCTATCGTCACCCCTCAGAATCAAAAATAAACAATCGCACTTAGTCTGCTGTACCTAGGTTTTCGTCCCTAGGCTTTCTTTGTGCGAGCGAGTTTGTATTGTGAGTCTAAGTTCAGTCCTCCGATAATTGTTCTGTTCTTTTACAATCAATGGCAAACACGATGGCGACTCTGCTGGGGACTAACTTCTCCACGGCTGAGGAGTTGGTGACGCAATCAGATGCAGCCAAACTTGGCTCCACACAAAAGAAGATGGTCGTCCGCTTCGACCAACAGGCGTTCGAAGAGATGCTTTCTGAAGGCAGCGCTGGCCCGGCCCAGAAGCGCACCCGCACCACGAAGGCTCGCAAAGAATGGAGACCGAAGTCATTTGCTCCTCCTCAAGCCCTCGATGGGATGCCCTCTGTTGCTCAAGACGGCGAGAAGGATTCTCCTGCGGTCCCACTTCAGATCGTAGACAACTCTGCTGCCCCCAAGTCCGACAGAAGAAAACATTATGATGCTAGACTTGCAGGGACAAAGAGGGACTCTACGCGGTCCGAACCGCAGAAGAGTATTAGCCGCAGGGAGAAAGCCCATACGGCTACATCTGCCAACCGTATGAAGAAAACTCATGCGGCTACTTCTGTCAGCCGCATAACTTATGCGACTACAGTTCCCGACCGCATGGACGAAACTCATGCGGCTAGAAAAGTCAATCGTTTGCAGAAAACCCATGCGGCCACAGATGCCAACCGCATGCGGCCAGCCTGCACGGTCATGGCTCCTAGCCGCATAAGAACTCGTCCGACGACAGGAGACAACCGCGTACAGACAGCCTGCACGGTTTCCACTCCCAGCCGCATAGCATCCGCTCCATGCTCCTCTCGATCAGTTTTCGACCGTCTCTCGTACGGCCCGAACCCTGATGACTCTCTGGATGATAAGCCAGACTCTGTGATGTTCAACTTGGACTCTTCTTATTATGCACCCACAAGTGCTAAAAAGAAGAAGTCTAGGGCAGCACGGGCTCATCAAGCCCAGATAGCTGCCCCAACCTCTGACTATCAGGGCGTCCCGCTGATTATCACATGGGCCCCTAATGGGAAGTTATACAGAACCGCTCAAGTCCAAACCCCGACGGCGAACGGACAGAGTGGTCCCTCTGACCTGCGTGAGGCGATCCTCCACAAGCGCAAGGAAAGAGAAGGGGCTTCGGCGTGCAGAGAGTCCTCGCAGGGACGTCACTGCGCCCAGATTATCGTCAACTGCTGTTGCAGCAACACGGCAAACCGGCCATCCGCCTTCCAAAGATTACGACATCCGAGCTCGGAAGACGAGGCACCCCCTGTGGCCTCCTGCAATTCCGCACGGAAAGCCCCTGTTGAGGGGAGAGAAAAGAAAACCAGCATCTCCAGTCCAAAGGTGTCAACTATTGCAGCTAAGAAGCCGTCGTCTAAAGGATCATCCTCTGCTGGAGTATTCCAACACACCCGTTCAAAGACAAAAACGGCTGCAGTAGGAAGTTCACCGCCCACGTCACTGGGGATTGTTGGAACTGGGGGTAGCTCTCCTCCGAACATCCACGACAACCCAACATTCCAAGAAGACAGACTGGAGGAAGCAAATCCTCAAACGGGTACAACAGATACCGACGTCCCCGAGGACATCCTAAACGAAGCAGGCTCAGAAGCTGGGGGTACTGCCCTTTCCGAGTCCGAACCTGAAGAAAACATACCCACATATCCTGATGATTTCTCGATGCATGAGTATGACTCGGAGAGCACGTCCGCCACCACTCCTTCTGTCACTCCTCACGTGAGGACGGCATTCATGACGGACAACAGCCAAGGCGGTTCCGGCGATCGCCAACGTATCGACACTTTGGAGGCCATACTGTACGCCTTGGTCAAGTCTGTGGACGAGATCAAAGCAGCGCTTCCTACTTTGCAGGGAGTGATACCTGGTCAGACAAGCGTGGGTCCCACGAACAACATAGATTCAAATTCAGCGGCACCAAACCCGGGCAATAATGCTCCCGAGATAACGGCTCCTACCGCGACAGATGAGGCTCGAGAAGTAAGAAGAGAGGTTCAGGAGCTCCGAGCAATGTTCCAAGCCCGAGAAAACTCTCAAGACCTCAGAATACGGCAACCATATCCTGCTGAATGGAGGGATGTTCCCTTTCCCCCAAGATATAAACCGTTCAATATCAACCCATATGACGGCAAAACTTCAGCAAGCCGGTACATCACTTATTTTGAGGTCACTACCGACCATCTGCCCCATGATGACGCCATCCTCACACGGTTATTCATTGGGGCACTGGAAGGAGTCGCCTTCGATTGGTACCGCAACCTGCCAGACAATTGCATTCACTCCTTCGCTGGCTTCAAGCGCTTGTTCTTGGAGAGGTTCTACGAGGTAGGGTAGGACGTCACGATGTCTACCCTCATGGACGTCGTTCAAGGAGAGAAAGAGCTGACGAGGAATTACATTGAGCGGTTTCGTCAAACCGTAATGAAGTTGCCATCTGGCAACCCGGACTCTTCCTTGATTGAAATTTGCCAAAAGAGATTACTCCCGACAATTAGTCTCTGGATGGGCGAAAGCCAATTCAAGGACTGGAAGGCTTTTATCATCAGCGCTACAAGTGCCGAAGAACGATTGAAGAAAGCTCGCCAGCTGGGGTTGCATATCTCAGAGGGAGAGAACAAGGGGAAGCGTCCCAATGCCAGCAGCGACAATGGGGGTAGCCCCTCCAACAACCGGGACAACAGAGGCAAGCAGGCTATGGTGACCGATACAGCCCAGAAACCCGAGCCACAGCCAGCAGACAAACAATGGCCTCAAATCACTTATTCTTTCGAAGACGGCCACGTCAAGCCTATCTTGGACATGCTTATACAAGGGGACAGAATTCAGCTTCCTCCACCAAGGCGGGAACCTCGGCCGGCTGATTTGGAAAATCCAAAATTCTGCCATTACCACCGCTATGTCTACCATGCTACACACGACTGCTACCAACTGAAACGGTATATCCAGAACCTCATCGATTCGAACGCTCTGGCTATCGACTTCGAGGAGGTAACCGTAGCAGCCAACATGGTGTCCGTACAATTCGGCAATTTCCCTCCAACAGAGACTCAAGACGGTGTCATACCCATCCCTCTGGCAACGATGGAAATCGCTAATCTTTCGCCCACCCGTGATCAAACTCCCGGTTTAGTACCTCTCACCACATCACGAGGGGAAATCATGTGGGTTCATCCGGACCTAATCCACGAGGTGACTCAGCCCACTTTACCTTCTAAAAAGAAAAGTGGAAAGGTTAGATCATGCCGCACCACCTCGACAGAGAAGGAGGAAGTCTCAGCTGTCACTACTCGATCTGGAGCACAAGCCCAACCAGTGGCCGAGAATCCGACTAATGATTAGCAACCCACAAACGCTGATACTCCGGGACCGGCTCAGCCTTCGACGACCGACAAGCCTAGGCCAAAGGAGACTCGCTTCGACAAATCCCTCCGAAAGGAGATACCTCAGGGGCTAGAAAGACCCTACAACTTCGACATCTTGGCTCAATTGGCCAATACACCGGCCAAATTGTCTTTATACGAACTCCTGAGGCTCTCGAAGGATGTCCGCACAGCTTTAAGCGAGGCGCTCCAAAATGCTGACGCATATTTGGCTCAGGTCAACCTTACAGGAGATAACCAACCTGCAGAGCTCCAAGATAGTACGTGTACAGGGGCAATGCCCAATATCGTCTTCTCTCCGCAGGATATGCTTATCAAAACTAACCTGCACGATCGCCCATTGTACTACACTGGATACATCGGCGACGTGAAGGTGGACCGAATGCACATTGATCCTGGATCCTCCATAAGCATCAGTCCGAAGGGTCTGCTACATCATCTTCGCATTCCGATGCACCGCCTAACACCTACAAGCACCGCCATTAGCGGTTTCAATTCGGGCAGGAGCTACCCAATAGGGAAGATACGCTTGAAATGTCAGATCGGTGATCTCCAATCAGAAGTCACCTGCTACGTCATAGATGCCGACACATCTTACAATATCCTTCTGGGGTGGCCTTGGATACACGATTACATGATCGTGCCTTCCACGCTACACCAGTGCTTCAAATATGTCGATAAGCACGGCTTCGTGAGGACAGAGTTTGCTGATATCGATCCCTTCAAAGGAGTCGAATCTTATTACTCAGATTCATGTCTGTACGAAAAATCAAAAAAGCACCTGGTCGAAGAGGAGGTGCAAGCTCACACCAAGACAACCACAGGATCAGAAGAACCTCTGACGATCCACCTCCAGGCTTGCAAACCGGGCTGTTCTGTACCCCTTACGGCTACTCTGCGTAAGGACGCAATCAGTCTGTCCGCACAAGAAGAACAAATGAGAATCCGGCTACCAAGGTCTGGCCAAGCGCCAAAACCTACACCAGGGCCACTTACCATCAGACTACCGAGAGTCGGTCAGCTCCAAACGGAGAAGCTCAAACCCTCCGATAGACCGCTTACGATACGTCTTCCTAGAAAGGGACATCACCCCGATGCGAAGTCAGACGCTTCTAGCGAACCATCCACTCCTCGCCCTGCGTTAGATGCCAAACTGGGGGTTGCCAGTCTGCCAACAACTCCACGACCTGCTCCGCCAGTCGAGCCTCTGAAGATCAAGCTGACTAGGTCGATCTCTCAGTCTTCACTTATACAGGGGGTGGCCGAAGAAGAACCAGAATTAGCCAAGTATGTGGCTGCCCACTCCGATACCCCTTCCGCGGATGATATAATCCCTCTCGAGAAGATACCTTATTTTGTCAATAAAGGGCTATCTTTGAACTACACCGAGCTCAATAAGCTATGAGCAATGTATGCTATGGACCACGATATAGGCACTCACCTACACACACAAGTGGTAAATGTATATACCACAATCCAGCTTACTCCAGCAGAAGACGCTTACCGAATAATCGAGGGAGGGGACCACCCGATTATCTTCGGCCGAAAAGACGATCCGTACCCCTTCACCATAAAAGAAGTCGATCTTGAGTCAGATGCCGGGAGATTGCCTCTATACCTTTATAGTCCCCAGTCCAAATACCTCATGCAGAAGCAAGGATATGATCTAGAAACTACACTAGGTCTGAATTACGGTACCGGACGGCGACTACCTTTAAAGCCCCCAGTACCGTCTGGTAAGCCACGGGACTACTATAGCAAAACTCGATGCGGACTAGGGTACGTAACTCCCACGACAACCCCGGAGAATTCAGATGAAGAATACGACTGCCAGTCACATTCAACCGGGTCACCAACTTCCGACTCGGATACCAGCATCGGAGACATATTCAGACAGGTCCTTTCAGCCAACATGGCATTCGCCGACGCTTACGAAGAAAACGAGGACATTCCTGAAATCCTCGAGCTTGAGCCATGGGCCCAACAGCTAGACGCACAATGGGAAAAGCGGTTTAAGCTGAGAGAACCTCCTACAGAGGATGAAGTTATGCAGGTCGACCTCGGCACCGAATCCTCTCCAAAGCCAATCTTCGTCAGTAAAAGCCTAACAGACGAGGAACGAGAATCACTACTGGAACTCATCAGAGAATATATTGACGTATTTGCCTGGAGTTACGAAGATATGCCGGGATTAGATCCCGATATTGCTCTTCATAAACTCAACATACGGCCGGATGCAAAGCCAGTCAAGCAACAGCAACGACGTTTCCGCCCAGGAGTCATGGACGCAATCGAAGACGAAGTCAACAAGCTGATAGCCAGCGGCTTCATCCGAGAGGAGCAGCACCCTGATTGGGTCGCCAATATAGTCCCGGTCCTTAAGAAGAACGGAAAAATCCGAATCTGCATCGACTTCCGTAATCTGAATGAGGCATGTCCGAAAGACGAATTTCCCCTCCCAATCACGGACATCATGATTGACCACACATGCGGCTTCGAACGTATGTCATTCATGGATGGATTCTCGGGATATAATCAAATTAAGATGTCCCCCGAGGACGAGAAGCACACATCATTTAGAACACCGATCGGCACGTACTGCTACACAGTCATGCCATTCGGTCTAAAGAACGCTGGTGCCACATATCAGCGGGCTATGAGTATCATTTTCAGAGAACATTTGCGCAAGACAGTGGAATGCTACGTCGACGACATCACTGTCAAGAGTTGCCGTAAGGAAGATCATCTGCAAGATCTGAGAACGGTATTCGACCTGATGCGAGCCCACAATCTGAAGATGAACCCTACAAAGTCATTCTTGGGCGTATCCAGCGGGAAGTTCTTAGGTTTCATCATCACTGCACGGGGTATCCATGTAGACCCAGAGAAAACCAAGGCAATAATGGAGATGGGTCCTCCGAAAAATCTCCGCGAACTTAGAGGCCTCCAAGGGAGACTAGCTTATATCAGAAGGTTCATTTCCAATCTCTCCGGGCGATGCCGACCCTTCACACACCTCATAAAGAAGGGAGTCTCATTCGTATGGGACGAGGAATGCCAGCGTGTTTTCGACGACATCAAAGAATATTTGTCAAATCCTCCCGTCCTGGTGGCCCCGGTCCCTGGAAAACCATTCCTACTCTATGTACGAGCAATAGAACACTCCTTCGGTGCCCTGCTGGCACAAAACAACGACGCAGGCCACGAGCAAGCTATATACTATCTCAGCCGAATGATGGTCGGGCCCGAACATCGATACACTGCCGTGGAGAAAGAATGCCTCGCCTTGGTATTCGCCATTCAAAAGATGCGGCATTATGTTACAGGACAAACCTTACATGTGATCTCACGGGTAAATCCCCTCAGGGTCCTCATGACTAAACCAGGGGCGCTTAGCTCTCGCCTCGCTACATGGGCGATACTACTATCCCCATATCATATGATCTTCGTCCCACAGAAGGCTGTCAAAGGCCAAGCCCTGGCAGACTTTTTGGCAGCCCATCCAGGATCGGGGCTATCCAAAATATACGAGGAAATCCCAGATGAGGTCGCCGATTCGAATACAACCACCCACGATAACATATGGAGGATGTTCTTCGATGGCGCTTCAAGAACTGGACCCAAGGGAAATATCGTCGTCGGGGTCGGAGTGGTATTGATCTCTCCTACCGGGCTAGTGATCAATCGCGCCTACTCTCTCACGGAACCCTGTTCCAACAATGTGGCCGAGTACAACGCTTTGGTCATTGGCCTCCAACTTGCGAAGGAGCTGGGGGTAGAATATCTTGAAGCATACGGCGATTCACAATTAATCGTCAACCAGATTCGGGGGTCGTACGAAGTCCGCCATGAAGACATGATCCCCTACCACCAAATAGCAATTAACATCATCTCCTCATTCGAGGGATTCTTCATCGAACACGTCCCCAGACTTCAAAATATCGAAGCCGATGCCCTAGCAGGCCTTGCCGCTTCCTTAGCAGTGCCGAACCAAGCCCATCACTCGGTTGACGTGATAGGCCACGAACTGGTCTGTCCCAAGAACAATATCCAATTCATGGCAAGCTATTCCGCCCAGTCAATTGACGAAACACCAGACTGGAGGCAGCCGTTCATTGACTTCGTCGTATACGACATCCTCCCCGAGAATCCAAGGGAAGCCACCTCCATCAGACGACGTTCCCTCAGATTCTTCTACGACACAGAGACAAAGATGCTATATCGACGATCCTACGACGGGTTATTGCTCCGGTGCTTATCAAACGCAGAAGCCAAAGAAGCTGTACGAGAAGCTCACGACGGTGTCTGTGGGGCCCATCAGCCTGGCCCTAAACTGTAAGACCGCCTTCGCCGGATGGGCTACTACTGGCCCACGATGGTGGCAGACGTAATAGACTACGCCAGAAAATGCAAGACCTGCCAAGTCCATGCAGACTTCATTCACCAACCATCCGAGTTTCTACATCCAACGGTAGCGTCTTGGCCATTTGAAGCATGGGGAATGGATATCATTGGTCCAATCACCCCACCTTCCTCTCGAGGACATCGCTTCATACTTGCGATCACTGATTATTTCTCCAAATGGGTGGAAGCTATCCCACTCGCAGAAGTCAAAACTTCAAACGTGATTAGCTTTCTCAAGCATCATGTCATATATCGCTTTGGATTGCCACGAAGGATCATCCATGACAATGGTCTGCAGTTAATAAGCCACGCATTCTACCGATTCTGCGATAAGCACCGCATTCAGAATGTTGCTTCAACACCATACAACCCGGCATCGAATGGGTTAGCAGAAGCATTCAACAAAACAATCATCAAACTCCTCAAGAAGTTTGTATCTTCCAACAAACGCGACTGGAACGAGAAGCTCGGCGAATGTTTATGGGCCTATCGCACCACGATTCGAACAGCTACTGGGAATACACCATTCTCTCTAGTATATGGGAGCGAGGCAGTCCTCCCACTGGAAATTCAGATTCCCTCACTCCGTGTCGCCCTCACTTATCAATTGACAACAGACGATAACTACCGACGCCGACTACAAGAGTTGGAGGCCCTAGATGAAAAACGCCTCTTAGCTCAGCAAAGGATCGAGCTATACCAAGCACGTGTCTCAGGGGCCTTCAACAAGAAGGTCAAAATCAGAACATTCCAAGTGGGCGATCTCGTTCTGGCAGTCCGAAGGCCAATGGTCATGACTCACAAGACCGCAGGCAAATTCCAGCCAAAATGGGAAGGCCCATTTATCATTGAGGCCGTGTTTTCCAACGGCGCCTACCGTCTCGCCAAACAGAATGGGGACTTGCTTATGTTACCCGTCAACGGCAAGTTTCTGAAGAAATACTATGTTTAGACAACATTTTCCAAATTATCGAGCTATGTATCCATTGATACCACCGAACCCACATCCACAACATTTCAGATTACCGAGCCATACACCTGCTGGCGTCGCTAAACCCTCACTTCCTCAATATTCTAAATCACCAAGTTATGTACCTGCTGGTACCTCTGAACTTACATCCCGGTCACTCTATCAGAGAGTAAGTCACGTATAATTACGCCTCTGAACTTTCTTCCTGAAAGAGATCCTCCCTCATGATCCACTACCCGTACTCCCAGTGCACAAAAAGGGTAATCGATCCGCCAATCTCCGAAACGACCATGTCCTCATTACCTCTGAGTCGTTTTCACTACAACCAAAAAAACAAACCGCCCCCTCGCATAGAACTTCCATGTCCTCCTACCTCTGAGTAGCTCTATGCACCCCTTCTTCATTGAGCCCACTCCTGCCATGTCCTCATTACCTCTGAGTGGGAAGGCTCCGTCGAAGAAATCACCATATTTGCCATGTCCACATTACCTCTGAGCAAGTATGTTGGTTCCCTCTCAATCTATTATCTGTACTCACAACCAGAGTACGACAAGGATAATAGGTCCACAAATGTCCTCTGTTGACCACAAATGTCCTCTGTTGACCATAAATGTCCTCTGTTAACCACAAATGTCCTCTGTTGACCACAAATGTCCTCTGTTGACCATAAATAGCTTTCGAAAAGTCTCTCCTGCCATGTTCTCATTACCGCTGAGCAGGAAGGTTTCAGGATAAAACCTTCATGTTTGCCATGTCATCATAACCTCTGAGCAAATGTGTTCGGTTCCCTTTCACCCTATTATCCGCATCCTGAACTAGGGTACGCCAAGGGTAATAGGTCCACAAATATTCATTCGCTAAGCTTCTTAGCATAAATCCACCATCTTACCGCGCCCCGGGAGCCCAGCTGCTCTACGGCATTCCTTCCCCCAGTACCAAAAACATCCATGACCACTTTGTTTTGACTGTCCCGGACATCCTATCTAAACTGTTATCCGTACCTAAAACCAAGGTACGCCTAGGATAACAGGTCCACAAATAAATCCCCCAGCAAGTCCAAATTCTATAAACACCGCAAGTACAAGATGAAGATGAAACATATCCATTTTCGAAGTTTCACATCCTCCGGGATTATATCACTGCTACAAGATAGAAATAAAAAGAAAATAAGCAGGATAAGACAGAGGAACAACTATGATCCGGAGGCCACAAAACGTCAAGAAATGGTCTTTCAGCGAGGCAGTCGACCGCTCAAACCACTGACTAGTTCGATACACCGGCTCTGGAGGCAACGACGTCGCCCAAATGAGCAAAAGATCCCGTTGAGAAATAAAGTCCCCAGACTTGACATAACCCCATTCTTTCAGGATAAGCATGCCAGTCATAATCCAAATTATCGTGGGGTACACCAGGAATACAAAGTTCACACAGAATATCCTATTGAAAGTAAATCATGACAAGAAAGGAGGAAAGCAAATACATTCCCTTCATCAGAACGATCGGCTACATTCACGCAATTAACAAACGAAACCGAAGGAAATTCTTCATTACTTCTTCAGACGAAAGGGAAAGATACAAGCCACAGGAAAACAGATAGGAACATGCAGAAAATAGATATCTGCAGGGCATTCCTAAAAACCTAGTTACAGAAATGCATATACCAATCCCTCAACCACTTCACATACGAGGGATGCAGTTGGAGGAGATCTTCGTCCGGAATAAGAGTATCAGAATCCCCAGAGCTACCACCCTCAACAGCCTCGACAGTTGGAGAGAGGCCATCCTGTGCAGACGGTGGTTCTTCCTCCTTCGTTTCTTTAACGAGGGCAGGTCCTTGGTCGATGACAGGAGGCGACGGCTCCTCTGGCACTGCAACCTCGGCGTTCAGTGGAGATACTGCAAGGACAAAACAAAGAAACAAAGTAAAGATGTTCTAAAAAGAGACAAGTTATGTGGCTCGTTGAAGACAACACGTATGCGGGTCGGACATGGGAAAAATCTCAGGTGATCCACGTCACGAGACGTATATGCGGACCACGAAATTTTAACTCACATGCGACTCCGACATGGGGCATACTCCATGCGGCTCAGACATGGGGTATACCCCATGCGGCTCAATCAGGGGACTTGTATGCGGCTCAGACATGGGGTATACCCCATGCGGCTCAATCAGGGAACGTGTATGTGGGTCACGTGGTTGCGTGCACGGAGGAGACAGTAGAGCAGACCCTGTTAGGGTTTCAAAATACCCAATCTTCTACATAGGTTATTACCTTCGATGGCGACGTGCACATCAAGGCAGATGGGGGGTGCGACGGTCGACGACGAAGCCAATTTCTTTCTCCTCGCCGCGGCCTTCTTCACAATCTTGGAAACCCTAGGCGCCATTACTGTTTGTCAGTTGAAGAAGAAAACAAGACAGGAGTTTTTAGTCAAGAAAAATCTAAAACCCGCCTATTTATAGAAAAAGAAGGATTACTGAACGACGCCTCGAACGACATGATCGACCCTTCGGCTATCGAGGCAAACTGGACAATCAGAAGGAAAAAACCCTTAGGATCCTCCCCCAAGAGACGGCATGAAATCAAAACAAATCAAGAGCATTTAATCAGGACATGTGGAAAAGAGTCTATGCGGACAGCTAACTCTATGCGGCTGAGACACTTATGCGGCATGAACGGGGCCATGCTTCTTATTCAAAGTGTTCCAATTTTACAAATTGAAAACTTTAAAGGGGGTCCTGTAGAAGCATGGAAAATATTAGAAATAAAGACATAATGACCCATGCGGCTCTGGACAGCAAGCCTATGCGGTTCATACTGGAGTTGCTTTATGCGGCCAAAAAGGAGACCCCCAGACTCATGCGGCTCGGGGACATGCGGCTCAAATCGATGCCACGTGTGACCCCCCCTACAGTTGGCCATTGGAGTAATGGCCTCATTTAATGCTCTGACATGACTCGACGGCTGCGACGTCTCTGACATAAAGTGTCATAATGGCTCTGCCATAATGACAGATTCTTCGGGAAAAGAAGAAGATCTCTGACCCGATCTGTCAGAAATCCTATGTTGCCACGTGGCAAAAGTCTCATGCGGCTCGGTTAAAGAACAGCTTCATGCGGCTCCGTGAGGCGTCATTCTAATATGATTAACAGAAATCCGCCATATGCGGTCCACTCATAGCCCGGCCTATGCGGCTCAATACCACATGCGGCCCACAGAAACTATACGGCTCATGGAGAGGTCGTCTCATGCGGTTCACAAAGACCACGCATATGAGGCTGACGAAAAGTTCGTCCCCTGCAGCTCGACGAGATGTTGACTCATGCGGCTCATGAAGGGTATCTCTCTGCGGTTCAAGTATTGGCCACTCTATGCGGCCCTGGCAGGATGTTCAATTAAAAGATGCGGTATTGAAGATTCAACCGAATCCCAACGAGAATATTTGACATCATCAGCAAGACACGTGGCGGGCAATCAGATATTAGCATAACCAATCACGAAGATTTAAAGCAATCAGCATTAACTGCTCATAAGATTTGGTGCTATCCGCATTAGTGGCCGAGATTCGTTATGATCAAGATCAAGGGTCCAGATAGAATGAAGGAGCACCGACATTCCAAACAGATAGCAAACCCTAATAATCACATCCCACCCTTATAAATAGCCAGCAGCATTCCCAAAAAAAAAAGAGAGCGGCAATAATAAAAAAAAAATAAGAAGAGAGAGATACCCACAGAGAGAGAGTTCCCCTTTTTTCGTGACAATCACAGAGAGAGAGAAGCCCAGAGAGCAACCAGAGAGGAGCAAGAAGAGCCTTTCTTCGTCAATGCCGAGCAAATCTTCCCCGAGTCAAGACTGCATACTGATCGTCCAAGGAGTAAGGCAGAGCGGCCGTCGCTTTCCCGAGCCTCTATCGTCACCCCCCAGAATCAAAAATAAACAATCGTACTTAGTCTGCTGTACCTAGGTTTTCGTCCCTAGGCTTTCTTTGTGCGAGCGAGATTGTATTGTGAGTCTAAGTTCAGTCCTCCGATAATTGTTCTGTTCTTTTACAATCAATGGCAAACACCTTACCATGCAGTATTAAGATGCATCCCAATCCTCTGCCTGAAGCGTCACAATAAATAGAAAATTCTCCAGTCCCATCTGGAAGCGTAAGAATGGGTGCCACCATCAATTATTGCTTCAACTTCTCGAATGAACTCTGACACTCTGCTGTCTATGCAAACTGCACATCCTTGCGGGTCAACTGCGTCAATGGCGCTAAAATTCGAGCAAAATCTGATACAAATCGCCGGTAATAACCTGTCATTCCTAGAAAACTGTGAACCTCTATGACAGTACTGGGTACTGGCCATGTCTCTATAGCTACTATCTTCTGGGGGTCCAGTTCTACTCTACCTCTGATGATGATGTGACCTAAGTACGAAATACGATCAAGCCAAAATTTGCACTTGCTGAACTTCGCGTACAACTGGTGCTCTCTGAGAATCTGAAGGACTACTCGAAGATGTTGCTTATGCTCTGCTTCACTCTTATTATAGACCAAGATATCATCTATAAATACTATCATAAACAGATCCAAATATGGTATGAATATGCGATTCATAACATCCATGAATACTACTGGCGCATTGGTCGCTCCAAATGGCATAACAAGAAACTCTCATTGCCCATATCTATATCTGAATGCCGTATTTGGGATGTCTTGCTCTTTGACCCTCATCTGATGGTACCACGACTGCAAGTCAATTTTCAAGAATATTGCTGCTCTACTGATTTGATCGAATAAGTCATCTATCCTTGGTAGACGATATTTGTTCTTGATTGTTACAGAATTCAAGGTACGATAATCAACACATAATCTTGACGCACCATCTTCTTTTTGACAAGTAGCATCGGGGCTCCCCAAGGTGATCCACTAGCACGAATGAATCCCTTGGTTCTGAGTTCTTCAATCATCTTGTACAAGATCTTCAATTCTAATAGTGCCATTATGTAGACTCTCTCTGATACTGTGCCATCCCTGGAATAAAATCAATGGTGAACTCTATTTCTCTATTTGGTGGCATATCTGGATGCTCTTCGGGAAATACGTCAGAAAATTCTTCTACTATCCTAGGAAACTGAACTGCTTCTGCTACTACCATCCGTAAGACTGGTGGAGAAGGTTCTACTTCACCGCTGAAAAACGAAAACTCTTCTTCGTCGGGGATACCAAAATAATCCTGCTAATATGGCAGTCTATTCTTGCATATTGATCCTTCAACCAATCCATTCCTAGGACCACATCATAGTCGGCCATCGAGAATTCTATCAGTCTAGTAGAAAACTCTCTACCGCTAACTATGATTCAACACGAGAAAAAGACTCTATCTACTCCCATAAGACCGTTACCAGTAAGTATATTGAGCCTTACTGATAATGATTCGGGCTCTAGTCCTATCCGTATTGCGAATCGTGTAGACATAAATGAATACAATGCACCCGAACCAAATAATACTAATGCTGAAAAAGTTGACATTTTCTTTTTAAGAATGGTACCTACCACTATCTCACCTGATGCCAATTCTTCTGCTACTAACAGAGCCATAGCTTGACCATGTCCTCTTGGTGCTAGTTCCCTCTGCTGGTGACCTCTTTGTCTGTTCTGAATCTGAGCTTGGGTCTGAAAATACTGCTAAGCCTGAGGTGGTAATGGCCACGAAGGCTGGTACTGCTGCTGCTGCTACTGCACTGGTGTTGGTGCCCTAAGCAGTGGACTGGTTAGGGTTGATGAAGATAAACTGGCTCTATACAGACAGGACCCAATTCTGTGATCTAGTGCCCCACAAGCCAAGAATAAACCATGTACTCTACGACATTCTGATATCACGTGCCCAGGCTTCCGACAATGAGAGCAACCCATTGCGAAGATTGCTTCTACTTCTGTTGTTGAGGGCACGTCGGAGTCGAGTGCTGAACCGACGAAACTGTGGTCGCCCTCCAAGGTGCTCCAATAGTCAAAGCCCTAGCTGTCGGGGCTTGTATTATTGACTGAGATAACAGTCCATGAGGCCTCTTTCGTCCTCCAGTTCAATTTACTATGCTCTGAGAGGTATATTTATGCCGCCTTGCTGCTCGCAAAACTATATCAAATGTCTGGTGCTCAAACTGCTCCACAGCTAGAATAATATCAGGGTGGAGTTCCTGGTAGAATCGCTGCTGTAAACCCCTAGTTTTTTTATATTAGAAAATGTTATTATAAAATTGAATTAACATTTTATGGTGTTTTATATTATCAATTGACTTATGTAAGCAATGAAAGAATTTTCCTTATAAAACAAAGTTTAGCATAAACATGAATTTTTTTGGCAATTGGCTTGTAAAATATACTTTATAAGATTATTATTAAGTTATAATATTTTTCTAAAATTTTTTAGATTTTTATGGGTATGTATATACTTGATATACAAAAAGATATGTATATAGTTATATAAAATTTTCAAAAAAAAACAATTTGTTACTGTTCACGAGTGAAAAGTAACTACCAAAACCCGACCCTCCCTTTTTAGTAGAGTTGAGAAAAAATTTCAAAAAAAGATTTGAATTCCAAATCTCTCCACAACTTGGATAAATCCTTCAAATTTATTTTCTGAAGTAATCCAGACGGGATTCTCCATCAGATTGTGTACAATCCTAGCATATAACCTAGCCAAATCCAATCAGAAATAGGATTTAAATCCCATTTATATAACTTCAGCAAAAAAATTTGTCTACACGTGCCCCCGACCCCAACTCTTCATCCCAGTGCGACACCGAAGTCCCCGCGTGTGACTCCGACCGCCTGCACCCAGCCCCAGCCCGTCGGAGCGCCGCCGGAGGAGCCACAACCGACCACCAATAATAGCGCCGACCCTGTTTGGAACAACCTAGGTACCCCAATTGCGAGTTCAATTTCTCCATTGTTCTTCGATCAATTTTTGATCTATCAAATCCTACTCATAGCCAATATGACCAGCTTCAAATGCTTTCAAAGAGAATTTGATATAACCCCATCGACTGACAAAAACATCGACTGACAAAAACTCTGAGTAGTAGGCTGTCCAAACCTTCAACTTGGAAGGCAATTCATGGCCAATCTATTAACAGTGTTCGAAATAAAATTAAAGGCAGATCTAGACAACACATAGGGGATCAAAACCCTTATGGTTGAATTAATGTTTGTAAATTATACGGGAAGTTACCTGGTGTTAAAAATCAAGAAAAACTAGGTTAAAAATAGTAGAAATTTAGGAAAAAAAAATTGATACGGCGTGCGCCCCGATAAATAGGGCGACATGGTCGTAACCCATATGCATCGAAAAGCGCATATGGATGTTGTCGACGTGTGGGAACTGATGAAACTCGATTTCGTTGTGCGTGCACGACAAAATCAGTACATATCCGTCAAGATACCCCCGTATCGACCCTTTACAAATTAATCCCTAACTTCGTGTACGTTCGTCATATCGAGACAAAAATTATGCCAACAAGTCCATATCGAAATTCTGGTTCTAGTGCCATGTTTGGTCAGATCCTGAGAAGGTCGACCGGAACGCCTATTTGGTGTGCCTGCAACCCAATCCAACGGGCAAAATTGTACACGGCCCGCCGAAATCCAACTTTGGACATACAATTGGGTTTGCCTCATCAAACTGGACCTGTAGAGATGTAGTTTGACGACTTTAGAGACCATAGACATTGGCACGCATTTCAGTACAAAATGGGTACAACGGCGGATATCATTTTGATCCAAAATTACGATTTTACCCCAGTTCAAGAATTTGACTTTTGGACAGGCATTTCCTAGATATATATTTTACATCGAGAATGTTCTTGATATTTGTTTCAGCATCCGGAGACGTTCGCATTTTTTTGACTTTTTATTGCTGACGTGATTGACTTTTGGGGTTGCTATTCCCGCACTACCAGGCAAGATACCTTGCCACCTTACTCTGTAATTTACTTATTCTTATTTTCATTTATTTATATTATGTATTTCTTATTTACTATTAGTATTATATCATTGTGTGTCCAAGTCACACTTGGGTGCAAGCGAATCCATCGGTCGTTTTACTGCTTTTGGTTTTATTCTCTTGTATTGACCTAGCCTAGTGACCACCCAGTTATGATGAGGTATTGGTATACTTTATACGGCCTTGACACATGATCATCATGAGTTGTGAGTCACATGTAGGACACGTACTCGCGTAGTCGGCTGGCCACCGATACGTACAAGGCGTGCGACGGTTAGGAGTAACTCCCAATAGAATTACATGCTAATGGACTTGGCAGTTACTAGAGGTTCCTATAGAACATGGATGTAACCCTACTAAGCATTGGGTGGGGAGGACAGTTCCTTAACGTATGGCCCACGTATGCACTTTCTTATTCCTGATCCTACTGGCCTCTGACATTCGATGAATGTTATGCTTTGAAGTCCCTGGTATCCTGGTGGGACCATACCTGAGTTTTCTGCAGCGAGAGTGTCCATGCGTTGAAGGTTTATTCTTAACTGCATTATCACTGTAGAACTGGTAGGTACCCTATTGCATACATTTCTTTCTTTTCTATTATATTTCACAGTTTATATGGCATGGTGTTTTCTTGTATCTTATTACGTCCCTCTGAGGACCTGGTTGTCTCTCCAGAATTAGACGAATTCCTGCAGGAGCACGGAGCGGCATTGGATCCATCTTACATTGATGACGAGGCATCTCCCACTGCTTTCTAGCTTATTGATTCTTTGAGACATGTTAGTGGATATTTTTACATTTCTTTTCTTT
Organism: Iris pallida; assembly: GCA_029216955.1. Classification (NCBI taxonomy): domain Eukaryota; kingdom Viridiplantae; phylum Streptophyta; class Magnoliopsida; order Asparagales; family Iridaceae; genus Iris; species Iris pallida. The sequence goes on from JANAVB010034417.1 coordinate 2,013,497, forward strand.
CTATTTTACGGAGGTTGGACTCCGATCATTGTGACTATTTATCATAGCTGTTTGGAGTGGGCATGTCCACCCGACTATCTCTTTGCTACACTCATTTATTGTTTGGACTCTATTATCTTCTGTGTTAAGCTGTGATGAGATTAGATGATTATATTCTGGCTTGTGATTATTTTATATTTACAGCTTATGTACGTATACGTGGATTCCATATATTGGAGTATTCTTCATATATGTGCATCTGGCATGTCTACGTACTCGGTCCTAAGTATTTTGGGACTAAGGCATTACATGTTTTTGTGGTATCCCATGCAGGTCCTCAAAAAATAGTGTTGGGTTACATGACTGTGCCCAACAAGCCTGCATATAGGAATAGGAATAGTATATCATCCAGAACTACTACCTTCTTTGACTTCCAACCTTTTCGAATTTTCTTTGATTACTTGAATTACCTCATATCTGATCCTTCCTAACAATTGTCCTATTTCTGTGCCTACAGTATGAATCTAAGAAGTGGATGCACTTCCACCATGGCCATCACCTCTGGTGATACAGCCACCCAAGAGGAACAGAATCCTCCGATGACCCCGTACCAGCTAGGACAGTCACAGCCTACTACGACTCTGACGACGGAGGGAATGTACTACTGCCTCCACAATGACCATTCCCTCAACAGTTTCCACCATAGTCGGGACCTCAGATGCCTCCACCACCGACTAATGGGAGCCCTACTTCTGAGTTTATGTATGCCATGATGCAGGCTCAATGGCAGCAGACTGAGCTGATGAGACAGACTATAATGGTAGCATTGGCTAGACTTCCACCTCCACCTTCGGCACCGGTACCAGCACCAGCCCCGGCTCTATATCCTTATGAAGGCTCTAACAAGAACTTCACAGACAACCCCAAGGCCTTCATAGGAACGGAGAAGCCACTAGAGGTGTCACAATGGCTAATTAGTACTGAGAAGCTACTGAAGGCATTCCAGTTGCCAGCTCGAGATTTGATGACAGCAATAGACCTACTATTAGAGGATGATGCCCACCACTGGTGGAAGGCGGAAGAGAGACGATTAGGCACTGGGATCACCTTGAAGCAGTTCTATGATCTATTCTATGAGAGATTCTTCCTTATCCATGTTCGAGACGGTCTATACGACCATTTCCTTCATATGAAGCAAGGAAGTGTGACAGTTGATGAGCACAACTCAGAGGTCAATCGCCTGAGTAGATTTGGTACAGGATTGATTCCGATAGAGTTAGAGAAGGCGAGGAGATTCCATCAGGGGCTTACACCAGAGATCAAGTCTTATACGACTACACAGTCTCATGTCTCCCATTCAGCTTTATTGGAAGAAGCTCGTGCTCAGGAGATTTTTTGCAAGGAGCAGCAGCAGACATCAAGACACCATACACCAGCAGTTGCACCAGCTAGAGTTACTCAGGGTGGACCTATCAAGAGGTCCACAAGACAGTTTCAGCAGAGGCCCACTCCTTATCAGAAGCCCACCTGCAACTATTGTGGGAAGCAGGGACACCTCATGAAGGACTGTCAAACTCGACTTGCAGCGTGCTTGAGATACGAGTCAGCAAAACACAAGGTAAAGGATTGTCCGGAGCAGCAGTCCTTAGTTTATGTCCAGCAGAACCCGAGACCGATAGCCCCAGCACTTCCAGCACCTCGGCCAGCAACAGGAGCACCTCGCCCACCATTACCGCCCCAGTCAGCACAATTCGAACGGGCCAGAGCTCAGGGCCCTGGACAGAATTATGGGCAGCTATTTTTCACTAGCGGTTGAGGATACATAGATAGAGACAGAGACAGAGGTCATAGCAGGTATGGTTTTAGTTGCTTCATTTTCTGCCATTACTTTGTTTGACACTAGAGGTACTTATTCATTCATAGCCACTAGTTTTGCCACTAGACACAGTATTTCTATCACACCCTTATCTAAGAATACTAGAATCCTCACTGGAGGAGGAGTTGTACCTGTAAGTAGTGTTTGTAGACTTTGTCCTGTAGTGATATGTGGTAGAGAGATGAAAGCACGACTCCTTATATTTCCTATGCCTATGTTCGATGTGGTTCTCAGAATGGACTGGTTGAGCCAACATTTTGCTCTTGTAGACCGCCATAGGGGCAGTATCGTCTTTAGACCACCGAATGCGAGGAAGTTCGAGTTCACCAAGGAAGAAGGAGAGAGTATTGATGCACCCACATTAGGGACTCACATAATGATGCAGTACACCCTCCAGCCACTACCAGAATCTGTCAGATTAACGATATTTTTAAATGTCGCTAATGCCGACCAAAATGTCGCTAATTTAAGTTAGCGACGTTTCTAGCGTCGTTTTGGAAACGATGAAAAAAAGTGTGTCGCTAATCGGTAAAACGTCGCAAAACGTCGCTACGGCGACGTTAATTAGCGACGTTACAAAAGTCATTAAGTAGCAACGTTATTTACGACGTTCGTTTGTGGTAGCCATTTAGCAACATTTTAGCTACGTTTTGGCGACGATGTGGTGAGGGAAGATTCTTTGCCACGTCAACAATTTAGCGACGTTCATAAACGTCGCATAGCGACGCTAAGAACGTCACTAAATTTAAAAAAAATACAGAATCCATAATGCAAATGGAGCTGGAGCTGGAGCTGGAGATACAATCCAGAGATTGACAAAGTACTAATTCATATATGTTTTGTAATTCCAAAAAAGAAACAAACTAGTAGATAGTCCAATACAAAATATATCCATAAAGCAAGTACAGCTGGTAATAAGTACTAATAGTCCAATACAAAATATATCCATAAAACTACACTACACTAATGACGACCACACAGCTCACGCAAACACTCAGTGAAACGATCACGCAACTACTTCGAAAAAGTGGGATCGACGGTGCCAGGAGAGATGTAGTCCACTGCAGGTGCTGGATGAATGGAACTCCCAGTCTCACCAGCTACCGGTGCCACTTCCTCCTTAACAGTAGGAGGAGCCACCTCAGCATTCAGTGTTTCCCTCAAACAATGTACCGCTGCTCGGGTCATGGGTACCATCTGGTAAGATCGATATTCACAAAGAATATAATTGTAACATAAGCAAGTTAACTATAGGAACCATCATCTTGTTTGGGTACATTTTCGGAAGCAGATAAAAATGTTATATTCAATTTTTTGCCAAGTGTGAGAACGGATGGCTCAGAACACAACCCAAAATTCACTCTAGCATACATTAGTGTGAATCATCTATGTTCTGTACATATGGTGTAGTATATATTCTTATCGAATCTAGTATCTGAAGGACATAACAGAATTAAGATGAACCCACATAATGTAATACTAAGACATCATCTACTACTAAAATATATAGTAATAGCTTGTCGTATCATCATTGTCGAGGGAAATGGTTTGGATTGTCGTATCTAGAATAATATCAATCCAACCCATTTCATGAATAAAATGTTACCAATTAACCAACCAACAAAACTACTTGTTACAAATATCGGCACTATCGGTGCTTTCGAATCGGAATATAAGATTTTTCGATGTCGGAAAACAAATAATTATTACTAAATTATTAAAAAATTTGGCACTATCGGTGCCCCTGACCAAGCCCCCCCCCCCCCCCCTCGGCACCCCTCTCCCCCCTACACCACCCCTAACCCTAACCCGAACCCTATCCCAAACCCCTCCCCCACCAGCCCCCCTTCCCTCCCCAGCCCCCCTCACCCCCCATGCTCCTCTCCCCCACCAACCACCCCTAACCCTAACCCTCCCATCCCCCAGTCCCCTTTCCTCACCACCAGCCTCCCTCACCCTCCACACACCTCCACCCCTAACCCGAACCCTAACCCTTCCCTCCCTCCAGCCCCCCTCCTCACCCCCAGCCGCCCTCACTCCTCCTGCCCTACCCCCCAGTTACCCCCCACTCACCACCCAACCACCCGCATCCCCCCTGCCCCTCACCCCCCATCAGACCATTCCTCAACCCCCCACCACCCGCACCCCCCTGCCCCTCCCTCCGAGCCACCCGCACCCCCCATCCACCAATAACCAAAATAGAGAGAGAGGGAGGGAGTCACGTACCAGAGAGGGAGAAGAGTCACCGGAGAGAGTGAGAGTTGCCGGAGAGAGGGAGAGCGCCGAAGAGAGTGAGAGTCGTCGGAGAGAGTGAGAGCACCGAAGGAGGGAAGGAGAGAGAGTGAGAGAGTAAAATGGGGGGAAATGAATCGGTGGGGGGGAATTTAATTAGAATTTAGCGACATTCATTTTAACATCACTAAATTAGTCACTATTAGCGACGTCATAGCGACGTTTCGCGACGACTAGCTCATGTAACTAATATACGTCGTTGTCACGTCGCTATTTTTGTCACTAGTAGTGACTATTAGTGACGTTTCACTTAAACGTCGCTAATGTGCAAAATTTAGCGACGTTATATGAACGTCGCTAAAGTTACGTCGCTAATGGAGCAGATTTTAGTAGTGAGCACCCGGTCATCTCTGAGTTTGAAGATGTATTCCCCGAGGATTTATAGGGACTGCCGCTTGACCTAGACATCGAGTTTTCTATTGAGCTTATTTTGGGAGCCAAGCCTATTTCATCTCGAGTATATCGACTAGCACCGAATGAGTTGGTAGAGATGAAGACACAGATTGACAACTTATTGGAGAAAGGCTTTATTCGTGCCAGTGCGTCACCATAGGGAGCACCCGTCCTTTTTGTGCCTGAAAAAGATGGGACGTTGTGCATGTGCATCGACTACAGAGTCTTGAATACAGTAAAGGTGAAGAATAAGTACCCCTTGTCGCGTATAGACGATATGTTCGACCAACTGAGTGAAGTAAAAGTATTCTCCAAGATTGACTTACGATCTGGCTATCACCAACTGAAGGTTCGGAAGGAAGATATTCCGAAGATGACATTTCGATCGAGTATGGACACTACGAGTTCTTGGTCATGCCTTTCGGTTTGACCAATGCTCCCGCAGTTTCCATGAACTTAATGAACAAGATCTGTCACCAGTACTTGGACAAATTTGTAGTCGTCTTCATAGATGATATCTTGATTTACTCCAAGAGTCAAGAGGAGCATGAGCAGCATCTACGGATTATTTTGGGGACCTTGAGGAATGAGCGACTTTTTGCAAAGCTTAGCAAGTGTGATTTCTTTCTCAAGGAGGTATCATTTCTTGGACATATTATTACTGGATACGGTATATTAGTGGTTCCAGAGAAGATCACAGCAATCAAAGCATGGCCCGCTCCTACATCAGCTTCCGTAGTGTGAAGTTTTCTTGGACTTACGGGTTATTACCGAAGGTTCTTAGAAGATTTCTCTCGAATAACGGGGCCTATGACTCTACTCACTTACAACGATCAGGAGTTTGTATGGACAGATGAGTGTCAAGCCGTTTTTGACAAGTTGAAGAAGCGCTTGACCACTGCCTATCTTGACACTACCATCGGGCCTGCGAGGATTTGTGGTCTACAGCGATGCATCCGGAAAGGGATTAGGATGCGTATTGATGCAGCACGGTCATGTAGTTGCTTATACATCTAGACAGTTGAGGGTGCACGAGAAGAACTATCCAACCCACGATCTAGAGCTCGCAGCGATTATCTTTACTTTGAAGCTATGGAGACACTACTTGTACGGCGAGAAGGTAGATATCTACACTGATCATAGGAGCCTCAAGTACGTGTTCACACAAAAAGAGTTGAATATACGACAACGATGTTGGTTGGAGATTATGAAAGATTACGAGATCGAGCTACATTATCATTCGGGCAAGGCTAATGTTGGGGCAGACGCATTAAGCCGTAAGCCCATGCAACACTTCTTGACCACACAGAAGGAGTTGATAGAAGACTTGCAGAAGCTTGGTATTGAGGTAATATTGCCTGGATAAGATGGCATATTAGCTAATCTCCAAGTGCAATCATCATTAGTAGAGAGGATCAAGGCGGCATTGCCCACGGATGCTAGATTTTGACGGATTAGAGAGAGGAATGAAGCAGGAGAGTTGTAACGCCCCAGTCCCAAAATACATAGGACCAAGTACGTGAACATGCCAGCTGCACATATATGAAGAATACTCCAATATATGGAATCCTCATATATGCACATAAGCTGTAAATAAATAATTACAGGCCAGAATAACATATCTAATCTCATCACAGCTCAACAAAGAAGATAATAAAGTCCAAATAAATAAAGCAGAGTATCAAAAGATAGCCGGGTGAACATACTAACTCCAAACAGCTATGAAAAAAAATAGTCTCACAAGATCGGAGTCCCACCTCCGCAAAATAGAAAGAAAAGAGATGTAAAATAATGTCTACAACTGTCTCAGATAAGTAATAGACTAGGGATCATAAGGCACTGCCTTGTCATCAATGTAAGATAGCTCCAATGCTGCTCCGTACTCCTGTGGAAAATCGTCTCAACTTGGAGAGATAACCAGGTCCTCGGGGGACATAGCAAAATACAAGAAAATACCTTGCCATATAAACTGTGATAATATAATAAGAGGAAAAGGTATGCATGCAATCGGGTTCCTGACCATTCTACTGTGAATATGCAGTTGAGATACAATCCTTCGACGCATGAACCCTGGCTGAAAATAGGATCGGCATAGTTCCCATAGAGGGTACCAGGGGCCTACGTCCATAACGCTTGGGAAACGTCAGAGGGCACCATGTGAAGGGCTACGTCCATAACGCTCTGGGAAACGTCAGAGGGCACCTGGAGCCTGCGTCTCCGGAGGAGCGCACAGGTAAACAGGAAAGTGTAAAGAAGCCCATACGTCAGGTATTGTTCTCCCCACCCAATGCCTAGTATCATCATCTCCATGACTGATATGAACCTCTAGTTACCGCCAAGTCTTCTAATATACAATACTATTGGCAGTTACTCCTATCCGTCGCACGCTCCATACGTACCGGTGGCCAGCCGACTACGCGGAAACGTGTCCTACATGTGACTCACATCACGTGATACAACAAGTGTCAAGGCCGTATGAGATATACCAATACCTCAACATCAATGGGTGGTCACTAGACTAAGTCAATGCAAGAGAATAAATAAAGCAAGAAGAACGACCGATAGAGTCGCTTGCACCCAAGTGTGACTTGGACGCACAGTTTAAATATCACGAAACAATGCTGAAAATAACAACTAAAAATAATAATATAACAATCACAGAGTAAGGTGGCAAGGTATCTTGCCTGGTGGTACAAAGTGGCAAGTCCAAGAGTAGCAAGTGTCAGCACCAAAACTCACAAATCACAGATGACTCCAAACGCTGAAACAAACATCAAAAATGATCTCGGTGAAGAAGATATACCTAGGAAATGCCTGTCTAAAAGTCAAATTTTGGAACAGGGGCAAAATCGTAATTTCGGATCAAAACGATGTCCGCCGTTGGACCCGCTTTGCACCGAAATGCGTGCCAAAGTCTACGGTCTCTAAAGACGTCAAACTACATGTCTACGGTTTTAGTTTGAGGAGAGGAACTCAACGGTATGTCCAGTTTTGGATTCCGAGGAGCCGTGTACAAAATCGCCCGTTTGAGTGGGTCGCAGGCCCGCCAAAATTGGGTTCTGATTCGACCTTCTCAGAATCGAACCAAACTTGGCATGCAGGACCAGAATTTCGATCTGGACCTGTTGGCGCAAGATTCGTCTCGATCCGACGACTGTACACGAAGTTATGGACAAGTTTGCAAAACGTCGATACGGGGGTATCTCGACGGATACACGTTGATTTCGTCGCACACACGCGACGAAACTGAGTTCCGTCAGTTCCCACACGTTCGCAATGTCCATACGAGCCTTTCGATGCGTATAGCGTGTGACCACGTCGTCCGATTTGTCGGGGAGTAGGTCGTATCGGAGAAAATTTCAGAATTTTACTATTTCGAAAACAGTTTTTTTCACTCAAGTTTAACACGAATTTAATTCTTACACAGAAATCTAAATACCGATCTACCAGTTACGTTTCCATCGTGGTTATGTTGTCTTCAAACGTGTTCAATTAGTTTCTAAAAAATCTTGACACACAGGGCGGAATCTGGCTTCTAAGTTGTGGTTTGAAACTGATTTCAGACTCTGTTTTCGACAGAGTTTTACCCGACTTTGCATCGAGTTACTAGTCAAACCAGTGGGTTATAGCTGATTCCCTTTGATGGGACTAAAAGAGGGTTACATTGCCTACACGTAGCATCATTCGGATCACAAAACGATCAAACGTGCGAGAAGTAATCGAAGCCGAAAAAGAGTGGTACCTGTTGTCGAGTTCCTGAACGGGGGTTGGTTGGGGGCGACGCTCCGGCGATCCTGGCGGTGGCGCGGTGGTTGTCCGGTGCCTGGGGGTGAGCAGGAAGGTAGGCAGCCTTGGGGTCGAGGTGGAGAAGAGATGGGAAGTGGTTAGGGTTCGGTTTGCCCCTCCAAATATTTATACTGCTGTTGGCTATACTAACGTAAATAGGTTTTCGAAGGAGCTCTTATCCATGTTGGGCTCGGGTTGGTATTCCTTATAGCAGCTGCTAAGTTCTTATATGGATGTGGGGTCGGCTAAAGCAACAGCAGTTGCTTGCAAAGCTATGCTTTGTATTAAGAGAGAGGGGGTCGGGTGAGGTGGACCGGCCCCACGTGGGTTGGTCCCCTCCCCCCTACATATTGAATTTTTTTTTTTTATCAAACACCAAAGTGTTGCAAACAGAGGCATGGCCGCCCCCCTCCTTTCTGAGTAGGGCCGACTGCTTATTATTATTATTATTATTATTATTACCAACCATTATAAATATATATATATATATATATATATATATATATATATATATATATATATATATATATATATACACACCAAACTATAAGTAATTTTATATTCTAGGCTAAAAAAAATTCCTAAGAATTTACAATAATTTCTAAAAAAATCCTAGAATTTATTTTCCTACTTAATAGTAATATTACATGCACACATATATTATATACACACATGCCTTTATATTTACATACATACCAAATAAATTCTAACTAATATAGAAAAAAAATTTTAAGGCACGAAAATAATTAGGAAAATATTGGGGGTTTACATCCTACCCAACTTAAAGAAAATTTCATCCTCGAAATTAAACTAAGGTCGGGGGATCAAATACAATGCATGGAAATATAAAGGCAAGACATACCTTCGCCTTCGAACAAATACGGGTAGCGATTTCGGATGTCGTCCTCGCGCTCCCAAGTAGACTCCCCTGGCGAGTGATGCTTCCATGCCACGCGAACCAATGGAATAGATTGATTCCGCAACACCTTCACTCGGTGATCGAGGATACCTACTGGTTGCTCATCGTACGACAACTCGGTCCAACTGTGATCTCGGAGTGATCAAGCATATGATTGATGTCTGCCACGTACCTCCTCAACTGAGATACATGGAATACGTCATGTACACCCTCTAGTGACGGTGGCAATGTCAATCTGTAGGCAACCTCTCCAACACATTCTAAGACATCGAAAGGACCGATGTACCTTGGACTCAAATTGCCACGTCCTCCGAATCGAATCGTGCCACTAGTGGGGGATATCTTCAAGAACACATGGTCACCCTCTTTGAACTCCAACGGTCAACGACGATTATCAGCCCACTGCTTCTGACGATCCTGCGCTGCTCGCAGGTGGTCCTGAATCTTCTTCATTGTCTCCACTGTGCACAAGACTAACTCGGGACCCAATAGTTGTCGCTCTCCTATGACGCTCCAACAAACAGGAGACCGACACTTCCTACCATACAATGCCTCAAACGAAGCCATCTGAATGCTTGCTTGATAGCTATTGTTGTAGGAAAACTCAACAAGATGAAGATGGTCCTCCCACGAACTGCCAAAATCAAGCATACACGCTCTCAACATATCCTCTAGCGTCTGAATGGTACGCTCCGACTGGCCGTCTGTCTGCGGATGATACGATGTGCTAAACTTCAATCGAGTGCCCAAACTCTCTTGCATGCTCCTCCAAAAATATGAGGTGAATCTCGAGTCACGGTCCGACACAATACTAACAGGCACACCGTACAATCTCACAATCTGCTCTATATACATCTCTGCCAATACCTCTGTCGACTGGCACACTCTAAAAGGTAAGAAATGGGCTGACTTCATAAGTCTATCAACAATCACCCATACTGCGTCACGTCCCCTAGGACTCTGAGGAAAACCCGTGACGAAATATATAGTAATGTGCTCCCACTTCCACTCGGGAATGGGTAGTGGCTACAATAATCCGGCCGTCCTCTGGTGCTCCGCCTTAACTTGTTGACATACCAAGCACTTGGCAACAAAATGAGCTATTTCCCGCTTTATTCCATGCCACCAATAATACTGTCGTAAGTCACGATACATCTTGGTCCCTCCGGGATGAATAGAGTAAGTCGAACTGTGAGCCTCGGCCATCAGCTCCTGCCGTAGATCTCCATTGGGTACATAAATGCGATCACCACATCGCAATGTCTCATCTGAGTGGATCCTCAAACCTGTCTGCTCTCCTGCTTCAGTCCTCTTTTTCAGCCGTCAAAATCTAGCATCATTGGGCAATGCTGCCTTGATGCACTCTACCAATGATGATTGCACTTGAAGGTTGGCTAATACGCCGCCTGCTCAAGGCAATACTACCTCAATACCAAGCTGCTCCAAGTCTCTAATCAATTCCTTCTGTGTAGTCAAAAAGTGTGCCATGGGCTTGCGGCTTAATGCGTCTGCCACGACAGTAGCCTTACCCGGATGATAATGTAGCTCAATCTCATAATCCTTCATCAACTCCAACCAATGTCGTTGTCGCATATTCAACTCCTTTTGTGTGAACACGTACTTGAGGCTCTTATGATCAGTGTAGATATCAACCTTCTCGTCGTACAAGTAGTGTCTCCATAGCTTCAAGGCAAAGATAACCGTTGCGAGCTCTAGATCGTGGGTCGGATAATTCTTCTCATGCACTCTCAACTGTCGTGATGCATATGCTACTACCCGACCATGCTACATCAATACACATCCTAATCCCTTCCCGGATGCGTCGCTGTAGATCACAAATCCTCCTGGGCCTGATGGTAGTGTCAGGATCGGTGCTGTGGTCAATCCCTTCTTCAACTCGTCGAAAGCGGCTTGACACTCGTTTGTCCATACAAACTCCTGATCCTTGCAAGTCAATCGAGTCATGGGACCCGCTATTCGAGAGAAATCTTCTACGAACCGTCGGTAGTAACCCGCTAGTCCGAGGAAACTTCTCACTTCAGAAGCTGATGTGGGAGCGGGCCATGATTTGACTGCTGTGATCTTCTCTGGGTCTACTGATATACCATCGCCCGTAACAATATGACCAAGGAATGATACCTCCTTGAGAAAGAAATCACACTTGATAAGCTTCGCAAAGAGTCTTTCGTTCCTCAATGTTCCCAAAACTATCCGTAGATGCTGCTCATGCTCCTCTTGACTCTTGGATTAAATCAAGATATCATCTATAAAGACTACTACAAATTTGTCCAAGTATTGGTGAAAGATCTTGTTCATTAAATTCATGAAAACTGCGGGAGCATTGGTCAAACCGAAAGGCATGACCAAGAACTCGTAGTGTCCATACCTCGATCGAAAGGTCGTCTTGGCAATATCTTCCTTCCGAACCTTCAATTGGTGATAGCCCGATCGTAAGTCAATCTTGGAGAATACTTTTGCTCCACTCAGTTGGTCAAATAGATCGTCTATACGCGGCAAGGGATACTTGTTCTTCACCGTCACCGCATTCAATGCTCTGTAGTCAATGCATATGCGCACTGTCCCGTCTTTTTTAGGCACAAAAAGAACGGGTGCTCCCCATGGTGACGTACTGGCACAAATAAATCCCTTCTTTAATAAGTCATCAATCTGCGTCTTCATCTCTACCAACTCCTTGGGGGCAGATGATATACTCGAGATGAAATAGGCTCGGCTCCGGGAATAAGCTCAATAGAAAACTCAATATCTCGGTCAGGTGGTAGTCCTGGCAACTCCTCGGGGAATACATCCTCGAACTCGGTGATAATAGGGTGCTGAGGGGTGTCATGCATCATCATGTGAGTCCCCGATGTGCGTGCATCACAACTCTCTTCGTCTTCTTTGGTGAACTCAAACTCTGCCGCATTCGGTGGTCTAAAGATAATACTGCTCCTATGGCAGTCTATCAGAGCGAAATGCTGGCTCAACCAGTCCATTCCAAGAACCACATCAAATGTCGGCATAGGAAATACAAGAAGTCGTGCCACCATCTCCCTACCATTTATCACTACAGGACAAAGTTTACAAACACCACTAACAGGTACAACTCCTCCACCAGTGAGGATTTTAACATTCTTAGCTAAGGGTGTGATGGGAATGTTGTGTCTAGTGGCAAAACTAGTGGCTATAAATGAATGAGTGGCTCTAGTATCAAATAATATAATAGCAAGAAAAGATGTAACTAAAACCATACCTTCTATAACTTCTGCCTCTGTCTTTATACCCTCAACAACAAGTGAGAATGCCTGTCCATAGTTCTGTTCCGGGCCCTGAGCACTGGCCTTGTTGTACTGTATGCCTTAGGGAGGCAATGGTGGACGAGGTGCTCCTGCTATAGGCCGTGGTGCTGGGAGAGGTGGAGCTGTGGGCCTCGGATTTTGCCGAGCTTGTACTATTGTATGTTGCTCCGGACAATCCTTGAGCATGTGCTGATTAGATCCATATCTCAAACATAATCCAAGGCGAGTCCTGCAGTCGTTCTGGATATGTCCTTGTTTACCGCAGTAATGGCAAACAGACTTCTGATAAGGTGAGGGCCTCTGCTGGAACTGTCCTGTAGTCCTTCTGATAGGTCCACTCTGAGTAGCATGGGCTGGTGTAGCTGCTGGGGTATGACGTCTCGATGTCTGCTGCTGTTCCTTGCGAAGAATCTCCTGAGCACGAGCTTCTTCCAAGACAGCTGAATGGGAGACTCGAGACTGAGTAGTCGTATAAGACTTGAGCTCTGGTGCAAGCCCCTGGTGAAATCTCCTCGCCTTCTCTAATTCTGTCAGAATCAATCCCGTACCAAATCGACTCAGGCGATTGAACTCCGAGTCATACTCATCAACTGTCATACTCCCTTGCTTCAGATGTAGGAATTGGTTGTAGAGACCATCACGAACATGAATAAGGAAGAATCTCTCATAAAATGCATCATAGAACTGCTTCCAAGTGATCCCAGTGCCTAATCGTCTCTCTTCCGCCTTCCACCAGTGGTGAGCATTGTCTTCTAACAGTAAGTCCACTGCTGTCATCCAATCTCGAGCTGGCAACTGGGATACCTTCAGTAGCTTCTCAGTACTAATAAGCCACTGTGACACCTCTAATGGCTTCTCCGTCCCTCTAAAGGCCTTAGGGTTCATATCTGTGAAATTCTTGATAGAGCCTTCATAGGGATGCAGAGCCGGTACTGGTGCTGGTACTGAAGGTGGTGGTGGAGGTCTAGCCATAGCTGCCATCATAGTCTGTCTTATCAGCTCAGTCTGCTGCCACTGAGCCTGCATCATGGCATACATAAACTGAGTAGTAGGTTTCCCATCAGTCGGTGGTGGAGGCATCTGAGGTCCCGACTGTGGAGAAAACTGCTGAGGGAATGGTGGTGGAGGAGGCAGTGGTACATTCCCTTCCGGTGGCATGGTAGTGGTCTGCCCAGCCTGGCTGCTTGGAGGTGTTGCAGTCCCTGGGTACTCCGTCGTCGGTGTCGTAGTAGGCTGCGACAGTCCTGGCCGGTATGGTGTTGCTGGAGTCATGGGAGGATTCTGTCTCTTCGAAGTAATCTCCTCACCAGATGTGAGGGCCAAGGCAGAAGTGCGTCCGCTTCGTAGATTCATACTGTTGGCACGAGAAGGATAGATTGATATTAGGAAAGATTAGATATGAAGTAAATCGAATAATCAAGGAAGTTTCGAAAAGATTGGAAGTCAAGAGATAGTAGTAGTTCTGGATGAGATATTCGTATTCCTATATGCAGGCTTGTTGGGTACAGTCATGTAACCCAACAATATTAAATCTGACCGGCATGGGCCAACACAAAAACATATAATGCCCCAGTCCCAAAATACATAGGACCAAGTACGTGAACATGCCAGCTGCACATATACGAAGCATACTCCAATATATGGAATCCTCATATATGCACATAAGCTGTAAATAAATAATCACAGGCCAGAATAACATATCTAGTCTCATCACAGCTCAACACAAAAGATAATAAAGTCCAAATAAATAAAGCAGAGTATCAAAAGATAGCCGGGTGAACATACTCACTCCAAACAGCTATGAAAAAAATAGTCTCACAAGATCGGAGTCCGACCTCCATAAAATAGAAAGAAAAGAGATGTAAAATAATGTCTACAACTGTCTCAGATAAGTAATAGACTAGGGATCATAAGGCACTGCCTCGTCATCAATATAAGATAGCTCCAATGCCGCTCCGTACTCCTGTGGAAAATCGTCTAAACCTGGAGAGATAACCAGATCCTCATGGGACATTGCAAGATACAAGAAAACACTATGCCATATAAACTGTGATAATATAATAAGAGGAAAAGGTATGCATGCAATCGGGTTTCTGACCATTCTACTGTGAATATGCAGTTGAGATACAATCCTTCGACGCATGAACCCTGGCTAAAAATAGGATCGGCATAGTTCCCATAGAGGGTACCAAGGGCCTACGTCCATAACGCTCGGGAAACGTCAGAGGGCACCATGTGAAGGGCTATGTCCATAACGCTCTGGGAAACGTCAGAGGGCACCTGGAGCCTGCGTCTCCGGAGGAGCGCACAGGTAAACAGGGAAGTGTAAAGAAGCCCATACGTTAGGTATTGTTCTCCCCACCCAATGCCTAGTATCATCATCTCCATGACTGATATGAACCTCTAGTTACCGCCAAGTCTTCTAATATACAATACTATTGGCAGTTACTCCTATCTGTCGCACGCTCCATACGTATCGGTGGCCAGCCGACTACGCAGAAACGTGTCCTACATGTGACTCACATCACGTGATACAACAAGTGTCAAGGCCGTATGAGATATACCAATATCTCAATCACTAGACTAAGTCAATGCAAGAGAATAAATAAAGCAAGAAGAACGACCGATAGAGTCGCTTGCACCCAAGTGTGACTTGGACGCACAGTTTAAATATCACGAAACAATGCTGAAAATAATAACTAAAAATAATAATATAACAATCACAGAGTAAGGTGGCAAGGTATCTTGCCTGGTGGTACAAAGTGGCAAGTCCAAGAGTAGCAAGTGTCAGCACCAAAACTCACAAGTCACAGATGACTCCAAACGCTGAAAAAAAACATCAAAAATGATCTCGGTGAAGAAGATATACCTAGGAAACGCCTGTCTAAAAGTCAAATTTTGGAACAGGGGCAAAATCGTAATTTTGGGTCAAAACGATGTCCGCCGTTGGACCCGCTTTGCACCGAAATGTGTGCCAAAGTCTACGGTCTCTAAAGTCATCAAACTACATGTCTACGGTTTTAGTTTGAGGAGAGGAACTCAACGGTATGTCCAGTTTTGGATTCCGAGGAGCCGTGTACAAAATCGCCCGTTTGAGTGGGTCGCGGGCCCGCCAAAATTGGGTTCTGATTCGACCTTCTCAGAATCGAACCAAACTTGGCATCCAGGACCAGAATTTCAATCTGGACCTGTTGGCACAAGTTTCGTCTCGATCAGATGACTGTACACGAAGTTATGGACAAGTTTGCAAAACGTCGATACGGGGGTATCTCGACGGATACACGTTGATTTCGTCGCACACACGCGACGAAACTGAGTTCCGTCAGTTCCCACACGTCCGCAACATTCATACGCGCCTTTCAATGCATATAGTGCGCGACCACGTTGCCCGATTTGTCGGGGCGTACGTCGTATCGGAGAAAATTTCAGAATTTTACTATTTTGAAAACAGTTTTTTTCACTCAAGTTTAACACGAATTTAATTCTTGCACAGAAATCTAAATACCGATCTACCAGTTTCCATCGTGGTAATGTTGTCTTCAAACATGTTCAATTAGTTTCTGAAAAATCTCGACACACAGGGTGGAATCTGGCTTCTAAGTTGTGGTTTGAAACTGATTTCAGACTCTATTTTGGATAGAGTTTTACCCGACTTGGCATCGGGTTACTAGTCAAACCAGTGGGTTATAGCTGATTCCCTTTGAAGGGACTCAAAGAGGGTTACATTGCCTACACGTAGCATCTTTCGGATCGCAAAACGATCAAATGTGCGAGAAGTAATCGAAGTCGAAAAAGAGTGGTACCTGTTGTCGAGTTCCTGAACGGGGGTTGGTTGGGGGCGACGCTCCGGCGATCCTGGCGGTGGCGCGGTGGTTTTCCGGCGCCTGGGGGTGCGTGGGAAGGTAGGCAGCCTTGGGGTCGAGGTGGAGAAGAGATGGGAAGTGGTTAGGGTTCGGTTTGCGCCTCCAAATATTTATACTGCTGTCGGCTATACTAATGTAAATAGGTTTTTGAAGGAGCTCTTATCCATGTTGGGCTCGGGTTGGTATTCCTTATAGCAAATGCTAAGTTCTCATATGGGTGTGGGGTCGACTAAAGCAACAGCAGTTGCTTGCAAAGCTATGCTTTGCATTAAGAGAGAGGGGGTCGGGTGAGGTGGACCGGCCCCACGTGGGTTGGTCCCCTCCGCCCTACATATTTATTTTTTTATCAAACACCAAAGTGTTGCAAACAGAGGCATGGTCGTCCCCTCTCCTTTCTGAGTGTGGGACCGGCTGCTTTATTATTATTATTATTATTATTATTATTATTATTATTATTATTATTATTATTATTATTATTATTATTATTATTACCAACCATTATAAATATATATATATATATTTTTATATATATATATATATATATATTACACACACCAAACTATAAGTAATTTTATATTCTAGGCTAAAAAAATTCCTAAGAATTTACAATAATTTCTAAAAAAATCCTAGAATTTATATTCCTACTTAATAGTAATATTACATGCACACATATATTATATACACACATGCCTTTATATTTACTTACATACCAAATAAATTCTAAATAATATAGAAAAATAATTTTTAAGGCACTAAAATAATTAGAAAATTATTGGGGGTTTACAAGAGTAGACGGGATTGAGGATACATCCCGATGGGACATTGCGATGTGGTGATCGCATTTATGTTCCTAATGGAGAGCTACGACAGGTGTTGATGGCAGAAGCACACAGTTCGACTTACTCTATACATCCCGGAGGAACTAAGATGTACTGGGACGTGCGACAGTATTATTGGTGGCACGGAATGAAGCGGAAGATAGCTTATTTTGTGGCCAAGTGTTTGGTGTGCCAACAAGTGAAGGCCGAGCACCATAGGACGACCGGATTATTGCAGCCGCTACCCATTCCCGAGTGGAAATAGGAGCACATTACTTTGGACTTCAATATAGGATTTCCTCGTAGTCCTATTGGACGTGATGCGGTATGGGCGATTATTGATAGACTTACCAAATCGGCCCATTTCTTACCTTTTAGAGTGGGGCAGTCCATAGAAGTTTTGGCAGATATGTATATGAAGAAAATAGTAAAACTATACGGTGTACCAGTTAGAATCATGTCGGACCGTGACTCGAGGTTCACCTCGCACTTTTGGAGCAGTATGCAAAAACGTTTGGGTACGCGTTTGAAGTTTAGCATAGTATACCATCCCCAGACAGACGGTCAGTCCGAGCGTACTATTCAGATGCTAGAAGATATGTTGAGAGCGTATATGCTTGACTTTAGTGGATCATGGGAAGACCACCTTCATTTTGTAGAGTTTTCCTACAACAATAGCTACCAAGCGAGCATCCAGATGGCTCTGTTTGAAGCATTGTATGGTAGGAAGTGTTGATCTCCTGTTTGTTGGAGTGACATAAGAGAGCGACAGATATTGTGTCCCGAGTTGGTTTTGAGCACAGTAGAGAAGGTAAAGAAGATACAAGACCACCTGCGAGCAGCGTAGGATCGACAGAAGCAGTGGACAGATAGTCGTCGTCGTCCTTTGGAGTTCAAGGAAGTCGACCATGTATTCTTGAAGATATCCCCCACTAGAGGCACGATTCGATTCGGAGGACGTGGCAAGTTGAGTCCAAGATACATCGGCCCTTTCGATATCTTAGAATGAGTGGGAGACGTTGCCTATAGATTGGCATTGCCACCGTCGCTTGAGGGAGTACATGACGTATTTTATGTGTCACAGCTGAGGTAATACGTGGCAGACAGTAGTCATGTGCCTGACCACTCCGAGATTACAGTTGGACAGAGCTTGTCGTACCAAGAGCAACCGGTAGGTATCCTTGATCGCCAAGTGAAGGTGTTGCAAAATCATTCTATACCATTGGTTCGAGTAGCCTGGAAGCATCACTTGCCAAGAGAGTCTACTTGGGAGCGTGAGGACGACATTCAGAATCGCTACCCGCATTTGTTCAAAAACTAAGGTACAATTTTCTTATATTAGTTTCCTGCCCATCGCATTGCATTGCATACCACCCTACTTTTAGTCTAATTTCGAGGACAAAATTTTTATAAGTTGGGTAGGATGTAAACCATCTAGTTTTTTATATTATAAAATGTTATTATAAAATTTAATTAATATTTTATGGTGTTTTATATTATCAATTGATTTATGTAAGCAATGAAAAAAATTTCCTTATAAAATAATGTTTAGCATAAACACGAATTTGTTTAGCAATTGGCTTGCAAAATATACTTTATAAGATTATTATTAAGTTATAAAAATTTTCTAAATTTTTTTAGATTTTTATGGTTATGTATATACTTGATATACAAAAAGATATGTATATAGTTATATAAAATCTTCAAAAAAAACAATTCGTTACCGTTCACGAGTGAACAGTAACTACTAAAACCCGACCCCCCTTTTTAGTCGAGTAGAGAAAAGAATTCAAAAAAAAAGATTTGAATTCCAAATCTCTCCACAACTTGGATAAATCCTTCCAATTTTTTTCTGAAGTAATCCATATGGGATTATCCATCAGAATGTGTCCAATCCTAGCATATAACCTAGCCAAATCAAATTAGAAATAGGATTTAAATCCTATGTATATATCTTTAGCATAATTTTCTGTCTACACGTGCCCCCGACCATAACTCTTCATCCCAGTACGAACCCGAAGTAGCTGCGTGTGACTCCGACCACCTGCACCCAGCCCCAGCCTGCCGGAGAGCCGCCGGAGCAGCCACAACCGACCACCAATAACAGGGCCGACCCTGTTTGGAACAAACCCAGGTACCCCAATTGTGAGTTCGATTTCTCCATTGTTCTTCGATCAATTTTCGATCTATCAAAGCCTACTCATGGATAACATGACCAGCTTCAAACCCTTTCAAAGGGAATTCGATATAACCCCTTCGCCTAACCAAAAACTCGACGCAAAGTCGAGCGAAAACCTGTTTCAAAAACAGAGTAGTAGGCTGTCCAAACCCTCAACTTGGAAGGCAGGCCAACCTATTAATAGTGTTCGAAATCTAATTAAAGACAGATGTAGACAACATATAGGGGATCAAAACTCTTCTGGTCAAAAATTAATTTTTGTAAATTATACGAGAAGTTCCCTGGTGTTAGAAATCAAGAAAAACTAGT
Organism: Iris pallida; assembly: GCA_029216955.1. NCBI lineage: Eukaryota > Viridiplantae > Streptophyta > Magnoliopsida > Asparagales > Iridaceae > Iris > Iris pallida. The sequence goes on from JANAVB010034417.1 coordinate 2,033,207, forward strand.
TTAAAAACAGTAGAAATTAAGGAAAATTTTCCCGATACGGTGTGCGCCCGACAAACCAGGCGACATGGTCGCAACCCATATGCATCGAAAGGCGCGTATGGATGTTGTCGAAGTGTGGGAACTGACGAAACTTGATTTCGTTGTGCGTGCGTGACGAAATCAGTGTGTATCTGTCAAGATATCCCTGTATCGATCCTTTACAAATTAAGTCCTAACTTTGTGTACGTTCGTCGTATCGAGAAAAAACTTGTGCCAATAGGACCGTATCAAAATTTTGGTCCTGGGTGCCAAGTTTGGTCAGATGCTGAGAAGGTCGACCGAAATGCCTATTTGGCGGGCCCACGACCCAATACAATGGGCAAAATTGTACACGACCCGCCAGAATCTAACTTTGGACATACGGTTGGTTTGTCTCCTCAAACTGGACCCGTAGACATGTAGTTTGACGACTTTAGAGACCATAGACATTGACACGCATTTCGATGCAAAATCGGTCCAACGATGGACATCGTTTTGACCCAAAATTATAGTTTTGTCCCTGTTCCACGATTTGACTTTTGGACAGGCAATTTCCAGATTTATCTATTACACCGAGAACGTTCTTGATGTTAGTTTCAACATCCGGAGACGTTCATAGATTTTTGACTTTTTATTGCTGACGTGATTGACTGTTGGGGTTGCCATTCCCGCACTACCAGGCAAGATACCTTGCCACCTTACTCTGTGATTTACATATTCTTATTTTCAGTTATTTATATTATGCATTTCTTATTTACTATTAGTACTATATCATTGTGCGTCCGAGTCACACTTGGGTGCAAGCGACTCCATCGATCATTTTACTGCTTTTGGTTTTATTCTCTTGCATTGACTTAGCCTAGTGACCACCCAGTTATGATGAGGTAGTGGTATACCTTATATGGCCTTCACACATGATTATCACGAGTTGTGAGTCACATATAGGATACGTACTTGCGTAGTCAGCTGGCCACCGATACGTATGAGGCGTACGACGGTTGGGAGTAACTGCCAACAGAATAGCATGCTAGTAGACTTGGCAGTTACTAGTGGTTCCTATAGGACATGGATGTAACCCTACTAGGCATTGGGTGGGAAGGACAGTTCCTTAACGTATGGGCCACGTATGTACTTTCCTATTCCTGATCCTGCTAGCCTCTGACATTCGATGAATGTTATGCTTTGAGGACCCTGGTATCCAGGTGGGACCATACCTGAGTTTCCTGCAGCCAGAGTGCCCATGCGTTGAAGGTTTGTTCTTAACTGCATTATCACTGTAGAAATGGTAGGTACCCTATTGCATACATTCCTTTCTTTTCTATTATATATCACAGTTTATATGGCATGGTGTTTTCTTGTATCTTGTTACGTCCCTCTGAGGACCTGATTGTCTCTCCAGGATTTGACGAATTCCCGCAGGAGTACGGAGCGGCATTGGATCCATCCTATATTGAGACGAGGCATCTCCCACTGATTTCTAGCTAATTGATTCTTTGAGACATTTTAGTGGATATTTTTATATTTCTTTTCTTTCTATTTTGCGGAGTTTGGACTCCGATCATTGAGACTATTTATCATAGCTGTTTGGAGTGGGTATGTCTACCCGGCTATCTCTTTGCTACACTCATTTATTATTTAGACTCTATTATCTTCTGTGTTGAGCTGTGATGAGATTAGATTATTATATTCTGGCCTGTGATTATTTTATATTTACAGCTTATGTACGTATACGAGGATTCCATATATTGGAGTATTCTTCGTATAAGTACAGCTGGCATGTCTACGTACTCGATCCTAAGTATTTTGGGACTGGGGCATTATAGCTGCGCTCGGTCCAATTTGGTTGATACCAAGGTGGGAGCAAACCGACTAAGTCTAAAAACTCGGTCGCATATCCATCAACCGTCCTTCCCATCTGCCTGAGATTGCTAAACCTTGTCTGCAGATCATACCAGCTACTGCATCAAAGTAATTTGTCTAAAATTTGTCAGTGAATACCGCCCACAAGACAGGCGTCACCATACCAACTACTAGCATCACCCACCAGTTGCAGGCTAAATCCAATAATTGCAGGCGCACAACGGTCACCTTCTCTTCCTCTGGAATCCTAGCTACCTCCAGAATGACCTCTATACCTGAAGCCATGCGTCAGCAGCAAAAGCATCTTCATTGTCGTCAAAGAAAGAAGGGTTCAGGCGCTTGAAGCTATTAGCTGCATTGTTCCCTTGATAACCGACTCTACCCATAGCATCTTGTACTGTCTGATGTAGGACAACGCCACTATGATCTTGTGATACAAGCAAGTCTCGGATGAGTCCCATCAGAGTTTTGTTGTCTGGATCTGCAGGCTGGACTGGCTGAACTGGTGGCTCTTGATCCCCGGAAGGCATGACTCGGGATGTTGCCCCAGAGTGCTAGGTTTGGTCCCCAGGTTGCTGCTGGTTCACTTGATGTTACCGGTTCACTGGAGGTACTCCACCCGGCTGATCGGTAGGACCAGGAACAATACCACTGAAGAAAATGACATGGAGAAAAATATGGAAGGACTAAGATAGATCAAGGATATAAGCATTTATTAGGTCAAGAATTAGGAAGATTAGAAAGCACGAGTAGAGATCAAGGGTGAATGCTGATTGAGACATCTATTTAGTAAAACTCTCACATATCTTGATTTACAAGACCTGTTTGGGCCACAACTTAAACCGTGTTACGCCCCAGAACCAGAATACTGGAGAGCGGGAGACAGACACAGCCAGCTACGTAGATTAAAGTGCAATCCACCTCGTAATACGGTCATGGCTGTCTAAATGCATGAGGGTTTATCAACAAGCCAACAGTCTCTTATGGTCAAGAACAAGCCTAGTATCTCAATCTAAAGCAGGCAAATAATTGTTACAAGATGTTAGATCATCAGACATACAAAGTAAGACGTCCCAAATATTACATATACGGATGATCAAGAAGCTAGCCATATAAAATATGAGACTAGCAAGAGTTAAGTCATACATAATCAACCCTAGGATTTGTCAATCATGTTACAGCCCTTAAGCAGACAGAAATAAAGTATCAACACGAGCTAACACGTGATCAGCGGCAAAATGCCTGAAAAGAATAAGTAATATTAGACTATGAGAGCAAAATAAGAAAACCCACTCGTTACGACGGTTACGTCTGGTGTTCACCATCTGGTTAGAAGGCAGGTAGATCCTTGGGTTCTACTCCGATATCTGGCCATACAAAACCAGCTAGGTCAGACCCCAGAAAGAGCAAGTGCCACATGGGAGGCTCCACTTAGGAACTAAAACTAGCATATAAATAATAGAAAAACTAATAAAAGTGCATAATCAAATAACATAAAAGACATGCTTTAAAGAATATACTAGCTTGCATAAAGAAATCAAGAGGTGGAATATAATACCCATGCTAATCATGATACAATCATTCAGGTACGGCCAATCAAGTCCTACGGTTTGCTGTCATTAGCTAACTAGGGTTTTCACAGGCCTTGTTACTAACAAGATGTAGTTGAGATATTCCCGCAATCATAAGTCCTGCAGGCTATCCAGGTTATCTAGGTGGGGTTACATGAGTTTATCAAGAATTAAGAGAATTATTAGGTGATTTAGAGTGCAACACATGACAGTGTGATGGAAATGCGCCCTACTCGTCGGTATGCTACAAATCCACAGGTGTGGCCGGGGTAACTGGATCGCCTATAACTAGAAAATCTCTCTAAATGAACTACTTGATCATTCTAATCGTTAACCTAGTCAGATTCATTATGAATCCCTGACCGTGGTAACCAAGAATTCATATTCTAGACATGATGCATGACGAGACAGGTAGCTTGTACAGGCACAATTAACCATAGAGTCAAGATAAGAGTTACACTTAGCAAGTCAGGGATAGTTGTCGCAACAGCAATCAAGATTACTCTTATCATGTCAGGTTTACTTGTCATGTCAAGAGTACTTATCAAGGGTGCGCCTCGACGGGCCACTATTAAGATTATCATAATGGGATCACATTCTCATATTCAAGTTTAAGTTCAAGTTTCTAGCTCAAGATTACCAAGTCGGGTCGTCGCACTTTAGCCCAAATACTGGAAACATGCATCGAAGATCAAGAACTACGATTGAAACTATCGATCGCATATGAACTCCAGTTAAGGTGAAACAAGAAGATTCTTGAAGCCAAGACGAAGATCTACCACTTTCCAGATTCTAGCTACAAAACAGCACAAACGGGCAAAAACAGTCATTTAGGGTAATTCGTGCATGGGTGCACTGTACGCGCGGGCAAAACTGCCCGCGGCATACGATGCTCATATGTACGGCGTACGGTATGTGCATTGCGCACAAAATGCACTGCATGCGCAAAAAAAATGCCCACGACACACGGAGCATGCAAGCACGGCACAGGGGGCGTGACCAATGAAAGGCACGCGAAGCACAAAATGTACTATGCGTGCGAGCAAAACTCCCCCGGCGCACGAAGTGCACAAGCACGGCGCACAGCGTGCGACCAAAAAGTGGCACACGACAAGCAAAATATATTGCACGCGCGAGCAAAACTGCCCACGGCACACGGAGCGCGCAAGCACAGCGCATGGCAGGCTTCCAATGAATGGTGCTGGCACGCGGCACGCAAATGCACTGTACGTACGAATACGCGGCACGCAAATATATTGCACGCGCGACCAATGAATGGCGCAGGCGCACGGCACGCAAATAGACTACGCAAAGGTACAAAACGTACATAGCACGGAGGCACGGCGCACGGGTGCGTGCGGCACGCGAAGTGCGCACGGCAATGTTCATCGTCCAGACAGCACAGAAGATGTGCCGGAACCCATGAACACACAAATGCCATAACTTCTTCATACGAAGTCGAAATCAAACATTTCAAAAGACAAAATGTAGTGAAACACAAACCCATGTCCAGTTTCCCCTTCCATTCACTAGCAAATAGCAAACCCAAAGCCTCCCTGGTTTACAACTACAGAGCCCAAGCCCAAGAGACAAATCCTGATACTCTAAATCCCCACTCGACTGAACCCCCATATCTCAGTTGTGGCTTTGATATTTTCTCCTACCTGAACTGGATTTCCCCTTATTATGTTATATGTATAATAACTGAAATCTGATATACATAGGCCTATGGCCAAAGAACTCATGAAACAGACCAAATTGGCCTACTATACATGATCAGTCCTGACTTGACAACTCCTTCCAATCACACAAGACTATGGCCAAATGGCCTAACTTCCACTGGATCAGAGCAATGCTCTGTCTGACTGGCACTTCAGCCTCCAATGCCATACTTCACTCGATTCCTAAAGTCAAACACACCCCCAACCTTCACCCACTAACAAACAGGAACCCAATCTGATTCCATGTATCAGTCCCATATTTTGCTGTTATTATTCTGTCACACTCGACTGTATCTACATCTTACCCACAAGAAAGAGGATGCCAGGACTTGCACTGCCCTGCAGGTACTCCCTCTCCTCACCTATCTGGAAATGCCAAACCAATTCTTCCCTTTCCTATTTGCCATACTCAGATTACTGATACTTGAGTGTATCAAGTTACAATCACACATGAGCCTCCAAACTGACCTCACCCTAGCTACTGTAGGTAGAGTCCAGATCAGAAATCTGAACTAAAACCTCCCTCTATACCTTCTATATATCCAATATACGCGGGGGGAAATCCCAGGTTAGCTCTTCTCTTAAAACATACCCAAATATAAACATGTACGGTTTCAAATAAAAACCTTACTAACTATATATGCATATATACTCATACTATATCTGGATACACTATTATGACTTCTATTTATATAAGTATACCACACATCCAAGTCTCAAAAAGTGTCCACACATTGCTCTTCTATATGACTAGAGTAGGCTATCTTAGCTACAGTCCAGGTTTTAGATTGAACAGTCACCCTCTCTACTGCACTTCTATTATATTCCAACATTACCTTCTTCACTGAGTTTATCTATCATTTCCCAATAGTCAATGGTTGTCCCTACTCCCCTTTCTAACTGAAACCTGCTCTTAATCACTCGATTTCTGATACATGCATCAATGTAGGTGATACCTTAAACCCTTAACTGTAGAGTCCAATTCTTTTCCAAATTGGACTGAACTCCCATATCAACTATAAGTACTGTAAATAACTGATACTCTAACTCTTCTATAAGATACTAACTAAAAATACTAAACCATGATACCCTCATCTCCTCCCTACAATATCTGCTCGATCCCCTACTGCTAACACCATGTTGCTGCCATTTCAAGCAATGCAACATGGCCCAACTCAAACCAAAATAGTCTTGCAGGCCCTTACTGCTACTGGCTTCTACTGTATTTACTGCTGCACTAGAATGGAAAATGCCATGGCCCCTTGCTAACTCACTGACTAATACTAACTAAATAGGTACTCACACTCTCGAGCACATAGGGATTGGCCAAAGCCTCACTAACAATCTACTCTCGGTTGACCCTAATAATAGGGATTGCTAGGATACTCATATGGGAAGTCCTAACTGAACCTAAACAAAACTCAACATCTGCCTATGGCAATAGAGTCTACTGTTCACTGAACCAAAGCAGTGGCAGGCCTAAGACAGTGAACACAAGTCTCCCTCACCCTGCCTATATACATTCCTGAATACACAACACTCATAGATGCATATATCCTTATATAAAATATGCCACACATATTTATATGTATATATATTAGTGAGATAGACTAGGAAATCAATTGAGATGCCTACCATTGATCAACCAAACTATCCCCTAGCACAAAACTGAAAGAACAGAACCTGTTTGGCCTTTGTGACAATTCCACAAATACTTATGGGGTCAAATTCGTAGTCTCTCTAAAATGGACACAAAACTATGGATAACCATCATAATAGCACTCAATAGGACCCCCAATCTACCTCATATTAGTCATGGATAGGGTCTCCTATATGAATGCAAGGATTTGAACCATGGAAATACAAGTTTAGAGAGTTATACCTATGTAGGAAGAATACTTTACAAAGTTGCACGAAATTAGGGAAAATGGATGGAGATAGAGCCTTCAAATCCTTGCTAGAGCCTTCTCCTACCCTCCTTGAGCTCCCCCAAGATTTTGCCCAACCAATGGAGGAAAGATGAGGAAATTTGGAGAAGTTTGGAATTGAGGAAAGGATGGAAACCCTAAATTAATGGTGGCTGCCATTTAGGGTTAAATGGGGGGTTTAATAGGCTCTAGACTAGCCCTAATCCTTTCATTACACTTAGTATTAAGTAGGTCCTTAAGTAGGCTAAGTAGTTTGGCCCTAATCAAGACTTGTGTTCAACCTAACAATGAATAGAGTCTAATTTATCAACTAGTTGGTCAAGTCAAACTAAATGGGGTCCACCATGACTAATGATTAGTTAGAGTACTAATAATTACATCCATCATATTAAGTAAAAAAATATACCAAATTTGGAAAATAACAGAAATACCCTTGTCCTAGAAAAGTGGTAGTGACAAATCTTCCCCTAAAAAATTTTGTCCTCGAAATTAAGATGGTCGTACTTCTTCTAAGTTAAACCCCCAACAATTAAGATCAAGGAAACTATTTATAAAACATGCAAATTGTGGTCCTACTGGTCGTGATATTGCAGTCTTGATCAGGGTCACTATACTATCTAGTACATCACAAAGTATCCAGACAGGTACTAATGGAATCATACAACAAGATGGAATAAAGGACGGAAAAGACAGACCTGCTATGCCATCACCTACAGCATCGGTCTCCTCGATCGTCAACGCAAAGGCCCTACCTCTCTGGTGCTGGGCATGATGCGGTGCCACGGGTGGCCTATCTCCACCTCCCTGTCCTAGCACTCCGCCAGATGGAGGTATATTAGGGCAATCCCTCATCTGGTGTGCAGCTGACCCACAAAATAGTCACACCTTCAGTCTATTCCTGCAGAAGTCCCAAGAATAACCAGGCTTCTTATAATAGTTGCAAAAAGAGGCCCGGTCTCCCTGCCTCTGTTGCTGAACCAGAGCTTCAGCTCACTGATGGTACTCCTTCTGAACGTGGGGACGCTTAGCCGGTCCCGCACTACTGCTAGTACAACCGATGACATCACTGGCCCTCTTGGGCCTAAGACTGTAGTCCTCCTCAGCTATCTTAGCATCCATCAGAATCTGCTCAAAAGTTGCATCGCGATGCCCAGATGTACGAGAGCGAACTACGTGGATCAGGCCCCTCCTAAACTTGTGGGCCTTCTCTCCCTCATCCTGGACCATCCCTGGAGCAAATCGGCTTAAGCGAAAGAACTCCGCCGCATACTCGTCCACAGACAAGTTTCCCTGTACCAGTCCTGCAAACTGGCCCTCCAGTACGCTAAGTGCTACATCATGATAGAACTTCTCCTTGAATAGCCTCCGAAAGTTCTCCCAGGTCAACCCTTCGACTGACGCACGAGGAACCATGCGGTACCATGTCAAGGCGATATCAAAGAACTAACTCGCCACAGCTGACACCCACAGTCTCCTCGGAAGCTCTACTAGCTCTAAGCTCCGTTCAACGTCCTCTAGCCAGTCATCGACATAAAAGATGCCCTCAGTACCCTTGAACTCCCGGGGGACCATATTCTTGAAATCTAACACAGAGCTAGGCCTCGTCTGCTGCTGCTCTTGGACAGGGGTATCCTGTGGCAGAACAGTAGCCACCTTCTCGACTGCTGCCAGTGCCAACTGATGAGCATTCTCTATGCTCTGCCACAAGACCTCTACCGGATGCTGCGAGGTCGCTGTATGTGCTCGCTGCGACTCTATCATCTGCTGGAGAAGAGCGAACATCTGTAAAGCGTCTGTCGGCAGTGCAGGTAGAGGTATAAGAGTCTCTGGTACGATGATAATAGGCCTTTGAGCTTGAGGTGGAAGACCTCCTGGTACTTCTGCTGCTGCTACTCCTCCCACCTGGGTGGCAGGAGCAGTAGGGGCAGCAGAGACAGCCGTCTGGACCTCTCCTTTCATCGGAGCAGTAGGCCTCGATGGAACGGACCCCTCCGGGGCAGTACTAGATCCAGCTGCTTGAGCTCGAGTCGTCGTCATCCTGAGGATAGATTGAAACAAGAGATCAATATGACACAAGATAAGATATTATTAAAGAAGGATAATCAAATTGAAAATGCAAGAAGAGTTATCATGATAATCGAAAGATCGGAAATTTTTCTAATATGTGATTGAGCAACTCTCAATATAGCCTATAACCTATATCCTAACAGCAGGCTCGTAGCAGCACTCTAAGTCGAGCACTACTACGAAATTGCACTAGTTGCGATTCTGACCCGCATGGGATACCACAAAAATATGTCATGACCCACACCCTGATTAGGGGCACAAGAACGTGGGTACGTCCAGCCTACGTCGCAGTGTCGGCGGTATAACGCTGTATAGGTCATCTATAACATCTAACAACTAACAATAAGAAAATATAACCTGTCATCTCTGCACGGAGGTATAATATAACATCTTAACTCTATATCTCAATTACAGGTCTAGGGAAGATAGAGCACGATATGGAATAAGATAAAAGGAGAGAACTGAATATATACAGTAGAGTCATCACAATACACATATGGATGTCCAACATAAATAAGTACAAATCCTGAATATAAATAAGTCTCAACTAACAATCGGAACAATCCGATACAAATAGAAATCTATAAGTACTAGACTAAACTAGGCACCCTCCACTGATCTAGATACTCCTCGGGCTCCTGAATATCACCCTCATATGCCCCATAGAAGGTAGGGCAGTCACCATCATCATTAGTAATATTTTGTTAACATATCCAGTCAGGATTGGAACGAGCACATATACTCTAGCAGCTCAAGATAAATGACAAGTGCTGTGAGTATGAAATAATAATGAGTTCTTGATGATCAAGTTATAGAGGTAATGTATAATAAAAAGACAAGTATACAAGATGATATGAGAACAGGCAGATATATAAAAATGAGTAAACCAATCATGCAAGATATGTTGTAGACAACTCAGACAAACTGTGTTAAGACCAGTGATTTGAAATTCCAAGTTTGACATGTGAACGTCTAGAGGGAGATATCCGGCAAACAATATACCTACGTGTGTGGCCGCTATTATTCTCGTAAGACCAATGGGATAGAATGGGTATGTTCACATGTCTCTTAGGCATTCTTCCGCCCGACTAGTACACATGGAATCCAGGTTCTTCGACACGCATGTTATTAGTCATGATGGATGCATTAGTCATGATTACATTATTCAATATAGGCATGAAACCACATATCTCCAGTCAAGGAATCCATAAAATACCAATCCGTGAGTCCATCGTGTCAGAATCAAGATAGAACACTAGCATAACATGCATCACAGGATATATCAAATAAAGAGAACTATCAGAGAATGTACTCGCCTGTCGTCCTGAGTGGTGAATATCAATCGAGGTCCAAAGTGATGTCACACAAACCTAGATAAGAGATACATGTGTTAATTAGTGTATAAACGAGTGTTAAACATGATTATCTAGTGCATGATATGCAATATAGGCCACATTAGGTCAAGTTGAGTCAAACTAGGTCAAGGGTTGACTTACAGTTGACTTTTGGTCAACTGGTCAGCTCTGGTCAACTCCTAGTCCCATCTAGGTTAAACTTTGTCAAGTGTTGACTCAAAGTTGACTTCTAGTCAAAATAGTCAACCTTGGTCACCCATGGTCATGTCTAAGTCAAATATCCTGTATCAAATCATTACCTACTAAGATACCCTAATCTAGGTATCCATATACCCAACATCACTCTTACATGTATATTTACCTATATCAAACTATCCTAGACTATAGGCTAATTTTCATGCTAGGCTAGTAGGTAACACAACCAATTTCATATATATATATATATATATATATATATATATATATATATATATATATATATATATTTATTTATTTATTTATTTATTTATTTATTTATTTATTTATTTTTTGAAGGAGACATTTTATTGAAAGGTAAAGTGGCTCACGAAGAGCAATACAGACAGGTGCGGGACCAAAAAAACACAAAAGGGTCCCGCTAAGCAATGTAGGAAATAGAAAAGTTTGAAATTTGAAATTTCAAAATTTTGGAAGGCCGAAATTTCGAAACGATGAGACGAAATTTCTAAACATTTCGAAATTACGAAAACCGTAATTTCAAAAAATTTCAAAAATTCAAAAGTGGGGAATATTGGGAAACACGTCCGCTGACGCTGTTCCCGAGTGGTGGCCGGGAACGCAGCCCAAGGGAAATGGGCACGCTGCCCGATGGAAGGAGAGCTCTGCCAAAGGCAGATGGCACGCGACCCGAGGGCCACCCAGTGCGCGTGGGCCTGGCGCTGACGGTTGCTTCGATGGCGGGTGCGCTGACCCGACGAGGGGGGTTCAGCTTCGAGGAGCCCGGCTAGGTCGACTGAGGGGCGTCCGAGGGGACTGGAGGAAACACGACCGCACGGGGAGGGGACCGAGGGGAATTACGGTCGACAATAGGGGGGATGGCCGACCGGCCAACGGTAGGGGGATCCTACCACCGACGAGGGGCGGGGCCATCCAGCGTGCACCGAAGGGAGCGTCAGAGGCAACTGTAAGGGGGAAGAGGTACGCGGGGAGGGGTCTGGGACGACGACGCCAAAGACGACGAAAAGCCGAACGACGCCGTGGAAGGGGGGTGCCGAGTCCGTCGGAGGCCGCTGCGCAGCCACTAGAGCCCACGAGGGGGCTCTCTGGAGGGGAGCACCGGGGACGGGGAGAGGGCGAAGGCGCTTGGGAGCGCCGGAGGAGAAACCGAGGCGGAGGTTGGGGGGTGGCTCTACCAGGGACGCCGGGGGCTGGGGGGTTCGAGGAGGGCACTGTCGAGGACGCGAAGGGCCACTTTAGCGAGAGGAAAGTGGAGGCCGAGGACGGCATCACAGCGGGAGGAGCGGCAGGGGGGAGGGGCACCGGGAATGCGGGAGATGGCGGAGCCGGGCTCGGTCCTGGCTGAAGGCAGGCGAGACACGGAACCGGAGAGGCTCCGAGGGGAACAGCCGGCGGAGGGAACTGGGCTGCCTCTGAGCTTTGTGGCGCCGAGTACGTCGGGGGCGGCGGCGGCGTCGGGGGCGGTTGGGGGAGCATGGAGGGGAGGAAGCCGCCCGTCAAAAGAACCCCCCACTGTAGGGGGGCGCCCAGGCGTCTCCCGACCAGCCGGGGAGGCACGGGGAGCGAGAAGGTCTTGGGCCTCCAAAGGGGGAGAGGGCGCCGGGTAGCGTGGCTGGGCTGGGGAAGACGGCCGGCCAAAACCACCCGACCACGAGGATGGGGGGTGGCGAGCAGGGGAGCTCCAGCCAGAGGACCCTTCTTCCCCATTATATATATATATATATATATATATATATATATATATATATATATATATATCCTAACATTCAAGATACACATATCCCATGTCATATACACATAAAACCTAACACACTAATTAACACAAATAACTTAGGACACAACCCCCCCCCCCCCAAACTAGGATTCTAGGATATCCAAATATATGTAACACTACAAGGCCAACAGCCAAACCATGACCCCAAGGTCATCCCCTGCTGCCCAGTGCCACAGGGCAACTAGCGACTGCCCTAAAGTCAAATTGAACCCTCTTATCACATACTCTCATCTTACAAACTCCACACACACACAACACATACAAAACATGGGCATTGGCCAAATGGCCTCGGTACAACATCATACAGGGGGGTTTCTCCTTGCTACCACTGCTGCATGTTGTCTGCTACTGTCCTCTTATCCCTTAACTAAATCCTTTCCTTCACTTAACTGCTCACTCAAATACACCCACGTGTACCAATACATAGGTATCCTTTCTCTTCCAAACCTTTATCCTAAACTAACCCAAGCCCATATTCCAAATTAGTTCTTGCAACTGATACACTCTAACACCATTAGTTGCTCTTTAGCCATAGCCAAACAACCCTATCCACAGTAACCCGAGCCCTCAAATCTTATATACAAACCACTGTCCAAATAATACACAAACCCCTTTCCAATTTCTCCCTTCCATTCACTAGCAAATAGCAAACCCAAAGCCTCTCTGGTTTACAACTACCGACCCCAAGCCCAAGAGCCAAATCCTGATACTCCAAATCCCCACTCGACTGAACCCCCTTATCTCAGTTGTGGCATTGATATTTTTCCTTACCTAAATTGGATTTCACCTTCTTATGTTACATGTATCCTAACGAAAACCTGATATACATAGGCCTATGGCCAAAGAACTCATGAAATAGACCAAATTGGCCTACTGCACATAATCAGTCCTGACTTGATAACTCCTTCCAATCACACAGGGCTATGGCCAAATGGCCTAACTGCCACTAGATTAGAGCAATGCGCTGCCTGACCTGCACTTCAGCCCCGAATGCTATACTTTACTCGATTTATAAGGTCAAACACACCCCCAACCTTCACCCACTGACAAACAGGAACCCAATCTGATTCTATGTATCAGTCCTATATTTTGCTGCTATTATTCTGTCACACTTAACTGTATTTACATCTTATCCACGGGAAAGAGGAGGCTAGGCCTTGTACTGCCCTGCAGGCACTCCCTCTCCTCACCTATCTGGAAATGCTAAACCAATTCTTCCCTTTCCTATTTGCCACACTCAGATTACTGATGCTTGAGTGTATCAAGTTACAATCACATATGAGCCTCCAAACTGACCTCACCCTAGCTACTGTAGGCAGAATCCAAGGTTACCTCCCTCTATACCTTCTATATATCCAATATATGTGGGGGGAAATCCCAGGTTAGCTCTCCTCTTAAAATATACTCAAATATATACTTATATGGTTTCAACTAAAAACCTTACTAACTATATATGCATATATACTCATACTATATCTGGATACACTATTATGACTTCTATGTATATAAGTATACCACACATCCAAGTCTCATAAAGAGTCCACACATTGCTCTTCTATATGACTAGAGTAGGCTCTCTTAGCTACAGTCCAGGTTTTGGACTAAATAGTCACCCTCTCTACTGCACTTCTAATATACTCCAACATTCCCTTCTTCTCTGAGTTTATCTATCATTTTCCTAATAGTCAATGGCTATTCCTACTCCCCTTTCTAACTGAAAACTGCTCTTAGTCACTCGATTTCTGATACATGCATTAATGTAGGTGACACCTTAAATCCTTAACTGTAGAGCCCAGTTCTTTCCCAAATTGGACTGAACTCCCATATCAACTGTAAATAACTGATACTCTAACTCTTATATAGGATACAAACTAAAAATCCTAACCCATGATACCTTCATCTCCTTCCCACAATACCTGCTCGATCTCCTGCTACTAACACCATGTTGCTGCCATTTCAAGCAAAGCAACATGGCCCAACTCAAACCAAAATGGCCTTGCAGGCCCTTACTGCTACTGGCTTCTACTGCATTTACTGCTGCACTAGAATGGCAAATGCCAAGGCCCCTTGCTAACTCACTGACTGATAATAACTAAATAGGTACTCACACTCTCGAGCACATAGGGATTGGCCAAAGCCTCACTAACAATTTACTCTCAATTTACCCTAACAATAGGGATTGCTAGGACACTCATATGGGAAGTCCTAACTGAACCTAAACAAAACTTAACATCTGCCTATGGCAATAGAGTCTACTTTTTACTGAACCAAAGTAGTGGCAGACCCAAGACAGTGAACACAAGTCTCCCTCACCCTGCCTATATACATTCCTGAATACACAACACTCATAGATGCATATATCCTTATATAACATATGCCACACATATTTATATGTATATATATATTAGAGATATAGACTAGAAAATCAATTGAGATGCCTACCATTGATCAACCAAACTATCCCCTAGCACAAAACTAAAGGAACAGAACCTATTTGGCCTTTGTGACAATTCCACAAACACTTATGGGGTCAAATTTGCAGTCTCTCTAAAATGGACACAAAAGTATGGATAACCATCATAATAGCACTCAATAGGACCCCAATCTACCGCCTATTAGTCATGGGTAGGGTCTCCTATATGAGTGCAAGGATTTGAACCATGGAAATGGAAGTTTAGAGAGTTATACCTATGTAGGAAGGAGCCTTTACAAAGTTGCACAAAATTAGGGAAAATGGATGGCATGGAGCCTTCAAATCCTTGTTAGACCTTTCTCTTAGCCTCCTTGAGCTCCCCCAAGCTTTTGCCCAACCAATGGAGGAAAGACGAAAAAATTTGGGGAAGTTTGGAATGGAGGAAATGATGGAAACCCTAAATTAATGGTGGCTGCCATTTGGGGTTAAATAGGGATTAAATAGGCTCTTGACTAGCCCTAATCCTTTCATTACACTTAGTATTAAGTGGGTCCTTAAGTAGGCTAAGTGGTTTGGCCCTAATCAAGACTTGTGTTCAACCTAACCATGAATAGAGTCTAATTTATCAACTAGTTGGTCAAGTCAAACTAAATGGGGTCCACCATGACTAATGATTAGTTAGACTACTAATAATTACAACCATCATATTAAAAGAAAAAATATATACAAATTTTGTGAAATGACATAAATATCCTTGTCCTAGAAAAGTGGTAGTGACATGCACTGGTAATAGTTTTGGGCCTTTCCCTTTGGAACTCGAATTCGCAAGGGATGACATCGGCCTTTACCATAGTTGAGTCCTTTATTTCTGTTTAGGTCATAACCCATCTTCTATTTGAGGTGTTTGGCCTGAGTAGCATAGCAGTAGAGCTGCATCTTGCCGTTGTCAGATTCTTGATCTTCGGGAACTAGTTACTGAGGATACTCTATACGATCAATGATGATGGGTTCCGCTTCTTTCTTCCTTACTGGAATGAAGAAGTAGGCACCCCGGGAGGGGACAACTTTTCTCGTATGGTTGGCGGTTGTCACTTGCATTTGCAGCTTACATAGAGAGTTGTCTAAGAAATATCTACTATTCCAATATGCACAAGAGAAATTCGAAGACAACTTTCTATTAATAAAATAAGAGATTTTATCCTGGGGGATTACAACATTAAAAGAGTGTACTTCCGTGTTGGCACAAATGTAGTCTCCTAGCTCACCATCGGTGAGGACTAGGACTGTCAAGCGAGGAGGAGGAGGAGGATGCTTACCTTTTAGTTTGGTCACCAAAGGGGTCACGGTCTGAGGCTTCTGCGCCTTCATGGTCGGCCTTGGAGACCTCTGAGGTAGCCTTATGCACATAGGCTCCTGGCCATGATCTAACGTTACTGAGGGAAAAGGTGGTGCTCTGCCTCGGAGCTTGACAATGAGAGCCGCAGACACCTTACGGGGTATTTCCTTCAGTCGAACCTTTAAAGGTTCTTCGACAACTTCTGTGCTTCCTGAGGCCGTCTTCGCCTCGTCATCAGCATCATTTCCTCCATCGTTCCAAGGGACTGATTTGTATACATCAGTATCCGTACAGTATGATTCAAGTCCCCGGAACGGGTCGATGTCAGCGAACTCGTTCTTGATCGTCCCGTCACTGGCCACGTACTTCATATACTGATGGAGGGTGAAAGGAACGATCATGTACTCATGGATCCATGGTCGTCCCAATAGCATGTTGTAATTTATGTCAGGGTCGATAACATAGCAAGTAACTTCGGTGTAGAGATCATCGATTTGGTACTTCAAGCAAATTTTGCCCAGAGGCTCCCTCTTTCCCGTATTGAAGCCGCCGATTATTGTGTTTGATGCAGTCAACCAATGCATCAGAATCCCTAGAGTTTGGAGCAGACTCCTTGGAATGATACTGAGAGAGGAGTCCGGGTCGATGTGGATGCGATCAATTTTAATGGCACAGACATACCCTATATAGTACAGAGGCTTATTATGCCAGTTGTTCTTCAGCGGCATGTCTTGTTGGGTGAAGTTGATACTGGGGATCACTTCGACCATGTAGTGACAATATGGGCAGGCCGCAGGGTCTTCCTTTGGTAGTCGCACCTGAGTGAAAAAGGACTCAACGTTTTGCAAGGCTTCGCTGAGCGCATCTCGGGTCTCCTTGGAGAGACGGAGGATCTCGAAAAGTGACAATCTAGTCAGGGTGTTGGCTAGCTGCACCATTATGTCAAAGTTGTAGGGTTTGATAGACCCAACTACCGAGTCTTTTCTGAGAGGCTTGTCAAAGCGAACCTTCTTTTGTTTCTGCCTATCGACAGCAGGAGTCTGAGACGAGCCTACCTCTGATACATCAGGAACAAGGGATGTAGTTGGTGGAGGCATTGTCTCCGCTAGAGCCTGGTTCTCCTCTTGTCGCTGCGCCGAGCGAGTAGTCACCAACGTGTCATCGGTCGAAGCCGAGACCATGCTACATGTCCTGACCTTCTTTCCTTTGACAGAAGGAATTGTAGGTGCCATCATGTCGAAAGTAAGGTCGGGATGGACCCCCTTGACCTCGCTATGTGGTGTGGAGAACGGGATGAGCCCTTGAGCGTTGTCACGTGCTTGTAGAAGATTGACTACTTCTATTGTCACCCTCGGGATAGGGACGACCCCGTCCTGTGCCTCTATGGTTGGAAAACTTTCAAATTGGAGAGTAACCATATTGGTCGTGACAGTCTTTTCTTCATAATCAAGTTATTTGACTTTGGCGTCAATGAGGCACTGAATTTGTCCTTTCAACACGCAGCAATCTCGTGTCGAATGGTGGGCATACTAATGATAATTGAAGTATTTAGGGTTGTGTACCTTCCCTACTTCGTTGGGGCAGCTTGGTGTTGGGAGAGACAGCTTGCCACTCTTCTCAGCATATTGAAGAGTTCCAGCGTACAGCGTATCCTCGTCATTGAAAGAGTAAGTCATACTTGACTTCTGCACTTTTGCAGACTTGGGGTTCATGGTTACCGAACCTTTAGAGATGTTGACGGTCATGGCTTGCTTGCCTTTTCCGTCCTTGGGATTGTTGCCAGACTAATGTCTCCCTTGTCTTCGAGAGAAGGAAAGTTCAGTCCCAGGAGCTGCACGTCCTGGGCTTTCCTTTGTGCCATATCCTCCTCTATAATGAAAGGTGTCCACTCTGTGCAAGGAGCATTGTGCCACAATTTTATCACAAGCAGCATGTTCTTGCAGCATGAGTCTATAAGCATGGGATCGAGCATACCAGGCGGCAGCCTTAAGGCTGCCTGACGGAAGCGCTCAATGTGTGCAGGAACAGGTTCCTTCTCTCTTTGGACGACCTTCATGAGAGTTGACATTGTCATATCTGTCACGACCCGCACCCGCTTTTCGGGATACGAGTGCGTGTCCAAGCCCAGCCTACGCCGCGTTATTGGCAGTAGTACACTGTCTGGCCCGCAATAAACAAAGTGCTCATAAATATTAACTACTCATTCACAACAACTAAATCAACTTTACAAAGTATAGTAGTTTTACATTTGAAAAAGAATGTAAGCTTTTACATTTATAGAAAACTACCACACAACTAACTAGTCTTCTATGGTTTGGCCTTTGAGTCTCTATCTCCCCCTCGTATGATCCATAGCACAAGAGTAGGCACGTCAACCTCACCTATAACAACGATCCAGTCAGGAAAGGAGCAGAGTACAACCATATTGCAATTAATGTTGTTAGTCCAAAATAAGTTAGAACAACGAGAAACCATGATGGCAAAGAGTATATAAAGAACTAGCAAGAGATGAACTAACATGATATGAACTAGCACTAGCAGAATGTAACTAGCAAGGTATGAACTAACGAGATGCGAACTGGCAAAATGTAAACTAGCAAGATGTGAACTAACAAGATATGAACTAACAAGATAATGGACTAGATAAAAAAATAGGAACAACTATGTGTGTGTGAAATACCTTTTAATACGTGAATGGCCGGGCTAATATGGCACATCGTACGATGGCTATCCACAATAATAGGGTACGGCTAACTCATACGTGGGGTGTATGACTTAGCTATCCATAATCAAAATAGTTGGGTTTGTTCACGTACTTACCGAGTATTTCCTCTCTCGACTATCTAACAATCAATAACGGTCAATGATACACTAAGAAGGATACAATAACTACGGTGTCACAATCGTATCTCAACGAAATATTAAGCAATATCTCAACGGGGTATCAAACAAGGAAACGATAGAAAAAATGTTATAATGAACTAAAACATAAATGCAAAATTGTACTTGCCTGAATCCTTGTACAAACTATAGTCACATGTCGAGGATGAAGGGATTGCCAATCTAGAAGCTTTCAACCTATAATATACATCGTACCAAGAACCATGCACGAAAACCACAAGTCAATTATAAGGTTCTAGTTCTAAATTCATGGAATAAGTGGCTAATGGATTAACTAATCTAATAGTAGTTAATTTTGGAATAAATTACTTAAAAACCTAATTTAACCTAAAAATAATCTGAATATAATCTAAACATGCAAGTTTCGTCATCAAAAGTCATGTTTCCAATTTTGGAAACCATGGCACAGAAATCGAGACATGTCGTTGACTACCTAGTCAAACATCGTGAACTCTAGATTTCAAAGGTGTAACTTGACATATTTCAGTGCCATGAGTGCACTGAATTCAACCGTGCCACGAAATCACGCTTTGGTCAAAAGATATCGCCGTTATGGCTAATCGTGACCAAAACGGTGATTAACCGATCAATTTTGAGTTCAACAGAATAACTAAAATACTAGATAAATAAATTAATTTCTGGGAAAAGTATATGTCGTAGAGCTCTGTGTTGGCTTTCCAAAACTTCAAACGGTCGTGATTTCGATTTTCGATCCTCCCAGAATCTCGAAAACCCCAAAACGTGTCAAGTTTCAGACAACCGACACTCTACGAATTCTCCAGAAATTTAGGAACAAAGTATACGAAAATAAATTACATATTCAGAAATTTTACCTCGAGACGAATCCAATAAAAAAAATAGCAGGCGATTCCGAGGTCGGACTTGACGGCAGTCGCCTTGGGAAGTCGGGGGTCTCCAAGAGACTAAAACTCAAAGTCGGCCAGGAAATAATTAGGATTTTCTGATTTCCGGAAAAAAAATATATATATATACATAAAGGTGGGTACAGTCAGCAGCCGCTTACTAGCAGGAGGGCCCCCCGTCAGCATTGTGCGGCTGACATGTGGGCCTGCAGCGCTGACTGGGTCATGACTGTGTAATTAATTTTCCAAAAATTGTTTTAAAATGATTTTAAGGACAAATAAACTCAAATAAAATCCTAAAAATTCCTAAAAAATTGTAGAATTTACAGAAAATATATTTAACCTTCTAGAATATAAATAAAAATGCTTTACCTCATATTAGTCCCAAATGGCCTCATAATAAATATTGGAAGCCTTTAAAAATATATAAACCTTAATAAATAAATACTTAAAATTTTCCAAAAACTATGGAAAAATTCTAGAAAATATAAAATTGCATAATGAACCCTAGAAAAAATATTTGGGGTCAATATTTGCTCTTAGGCTAGCACAATAAATTCCAGAAGTCCTAGAAAATAGTTTTTTTCGATATTTAATTATCAAAGTAAATCCAAATTATACCAAAAAAATCCAAAAAAATTAAAAAAATAGTTTTTGAGGTTCTAGAACCTAAATAAAATAATGGGTCCAAAAAATAACCCCGAATGGCCATATGGTAAATCATGAAATTCAATAAAATATATAAATCTTAACAAAATAGATATTTAAAAATTATGATAAACTATAAAATAGCTAAATAATGCTTACTAAGGTCCAAATGACCATAATATGATTATAGCTCCTTTATGAGCTTAGGTACGACTCCTTATGACCATAAAAGTAAATTATAATCAAATAAATAAATAAAATCGGGAAGTGGGCTTACAATATCCATCCCTCCTTTATAGAATCAATCTACGAATAGAATCTTCAGGTCCTCAAACGATGAAATACAGTCATCCGGAAGGCTGCAGAACCATTCATTAGCTACCCCCTGTAGAGCCCCTATAAAGATGTTGCTAAGGAGGGCGTCATCCTTCGGTATGTGCCCTGTCACTGAGGCAAAGTACCTCAAGTATCATAAAAAAGACTCATTTCCCTCATAGGGTGTGAGCGTCTACGAATTGTACTTAGGAGGATCAACTATGTTATCCCACTCGGCAGGATATGGCTGCCGAATCCCCATCTTTCGGAGTGCTGCTTGCTTCTCTTTGGCATCGTAGCGAGCATACAGTTCCTTGATGGTTTGCTGCATCTTGGTTGACATTGTCGGGCATGTAGTCGATGGAGTAGACGATGATGGTCCCGCCTGATGGATGGTGGGCAGTTTGCTGGATCCATCATTGGCTGCTGAACAAGGAACAGGTGTGGAGGCAGTAGGTTCCAAATTCCCTTTGATCTCCACCATGAGAGAAGATATAGTCTTCATTGTGGCATTTAATGTATCTAGGCTCGTCTCGAGAGTTTCGATACGTTTCAGCTGGTCAGGCGCTTCGCTATTGTACGCCTCATCACCCTCGGCCTTAAATACGGACCTTGTGTGTGGATGGATTGAAGGGATAGTAGATCCTTCACTCTCTGGCTCAAATGTCCGAGCCTCATCGTCCTGAGGATATTGCGGTCTTTTTCAGACTCATTGCGGTTGCCACCCCAGTCTGGTGGCTAGTTGCGCCTGTGGAGGCATCCGTATCATATGGCTCCTCCTCAGATTGGAATACAGCATTGTCATGCATAGTGGAAGGTCGGCTACCCCCTACATCTGACGTGGCATCTAACGGAGAATTGGAACGTGTGCCCTGGAGCACACCTGTGCTGGGTACCTTTACCTTGCTACTCTCGGGCCGTTTCCTTGGTTTGGTGGCCGATACGGAAGGATTCTTGGATGACTTCTTGAGAGTTTTAGAACCCTGCACCGTATTGCCCATGGCGACATGGAGTTCATCTTCTCTCTTGCTCGTCGATCCCCTGTCGTGTCTTTGACGTATAGTCGACGTAGGTTGAAGTCTTTGAAAGACAGAGCGCCTCCTCAGTGGTAGTACAGCTGCCTATTAACAACAGCAATTGATGGTAATCTGGGTAAAAGGATGCCTTGATTTAGGCATGCCCAATACCGTCGATTCTTCTTCTGCTTGGGACAGCACCGGGTCTTCCTTCATGGTACCCCCGTTATACGTGCAGGGAAACTGTACGTAGGTACGATCAAAAAGGATTCAGCGAGGCAGACTTCTTTTATGCTTGTAGGAACGCTGCTCGCACGAGTCTCTCTCTACGGGATGTACCCCTGGCTTGCATTACTCACAGGAGTGCTCAAGCGACAGAGGGGTTCAACGGGTCGAGGCATCAGAGGATGGGGACCAGCCTTGTATAACTTCCCATCGGCAGCACGTGTAACTGTCAACGCGTGCCGTTGGTCGATCATAGGCATGGTATATTTATTGCACGAGGCACATACTGCCTTGGATTTCTTCCTACTACCCCCAGTGGGTGTATAGTATTCAGAATCCAATGAAGGCTCGCCTGATGGGAAGGCGATTCTGTCAAAGACAAATCTTCTCGCCGGCCATGCTCCTATTGAGAGGATTAAACCGTCATGCGCTTCCTTCGGCATTGTGCCTTCGTTAGGTCCACCATAGAGATACCAACTTTCTCGCTATACTTTCCCAGGGTGTGAATAGAGCGATGAGATATGGCTGTAGCAGCCAAAATCTTCTCCGAGGCTTCGGCATTTAGGGGGTTACGGATTGCAGTTCCCTCCATCGTGTTACTCATCACAGCTGCCTTGGGCCTCCAAACACGTCGAGTCTTCTTCAGATTTACGAACTGCTTCGAAGGATTCGACTTCTCATCAGAAAGGAGATCTTTAGAAGCTTGTTGGTCGAAGCGTACAACCAGAATCTTCTGGGAAGATCCCAGTAAGTCGTTCATTAGATTGCGTCACTGCCTTCTCGTTGGAGTAGAAGGTGGTCCACAGCAGAGCCGCCATTTTGTTCGACATCACAAAATATTGAATGAACTTTTTGCTTATTGAACATAAAAAGACCTGTGTACAGAGAAGAAAGTCCTAAACATGATATTCTAAGTACAAAGGAAAGACCTGTGTACAGAGAAGGATGTCCTAAATAGGATATTCTAAGTACAAGGGGAAGACTTGTGTACAGAGAAGGAAGTCCTAAACAGGATATTTTAAGCACAAGGGGAAGCATTTCTGGGAAAGTGAGCACTACAGCGGCTCCTTTACTCCGTTGACGATCTTATGATGGGTTGAACTTGCTCTGACTTTTTGATGCCTTTGATGGAACTCTAGGGTTGTCGTTCAAGATGATGCCGGGAGCTAAAGATTTGATATTCGACCATCTCCCGAGTTGAAAGAAACCTCCTATTTATTGGAGGAGAAAGCACATATGTGATGTGCATTAGGGTTTTGAGATATGAAGGAATCTACCGTCATTGCACGGTACAGGCTTCTGCGACGCTAACATGTGGCGGACATTAAGATTCCCCTCAATCAAGATCTCTGGTGGTTATCAAAATAATCGAAGAATGAGACACGTAGCATGTACCGATTTGCTTATTCGGATGCAGCCGAGTAAATCTTTGGTTTTCATCTCAAATTTGGATTCTGATTGATCCTAATCTAAGATTTAAATCAATTTGATAAGATATCGATTGATCCCAATCCTATCTTCGAGAGAGTCGATTTAAGCAAACCGACTGGGTGGGACCATACTTCTTGTGTCTCTAGCAAGGTCTAAGTACTGTTGTGCTTTTGGGGCGACGAGTAGACCGTTCTTCTGGAGAAAATAGAGCCTCTGTGCTTTCAGGCGATGAGTGGACTATACGTCGAAGACGACGGAGCCTTTGTGCGTTTGAACGACGAGAAGGCTGTCTTTCGAACGACGAAGTCACTATGCCTTAGGGCGTCGAGTAGGCTTGTACTTTAGGTTGACGAGGTTTCTGTACTTTTGGAGCGGCAGGCGGACTTTTGTTGGATGCAATGGTATCTCCCAAGTCTTTGACGAAAGGTAGTTGAGCTTCTGGGTCGAAGAAGAGTGTTGCGTCGTTGGAGTTGAGGTGGTATGAAAACATCACCAGTTTGTGCCTGAGGTTGGCACAGTAATATAGCTGTGCCTCTGGATTGAAGGCATTGACTTTGAAGTCTTCTTTTAAAGAAAAATGAATGACCGCACCTTAATAAACAACTCCCTATTAATTGCCACCGTTACTTGAGGAATTTTAATGGGTCCTAGGATAGTCTAGGACTTGGTCGAATGAACTTTATTTTTTGAAGTTCATCGTACTGAGTCCTTGGTTTATCCTATTAATGTGGAAACTTTGACCATCGGCCATGTGGCCTGCATTTTGGACCACTTTGCCCTATATAAGGGAGAGTTTCTTCAGAAGAGCCACGTCTTCTTCTTCTTCTTGTCTTTCAACACCATGCTGGATCCAGACTTAGCTTCGAACGGAGATTGGCCTTGCCTAAGTTGGATTTTGGTTGAGGATTCCTTCGTTCGAAGGGGCTATGCCTTTGTAGAAGAACTGTTAATGATCCTCGGAACGTGCTGGAATGCTTCTCATGAGGAGTTCAAACCTGAGCGACATCTTAGAAGTCTTCGAGGTCCTAACGGCCTAGCTTGTGGGTGGATGGCCAATCCGAAGAGCCACAGGTTGTGCTATGTCCTGCCCATTCTGGGCTTTTAAGACCTTCTACGCCTTCTGGAAATCCGGGCCTATTGCTACTTCAGGAAGCTGCTCGCTTCAGTCAAGTAGCTGATCGCTTTTGGAGTGTTATGTCCACAAGAAAGTCAGAATATGCTTCAATGGAGATCAATCTTCCAGTATGCATATCGAGAAGAAGGGGGACTGCTCTTTGATGAAGACTAAACCGCTTGTAGACTCCTCTAAGCTTTGCTGAATCTATAATCGATTCCTTGTAGAAGAATAGAGTTGGTCCTTTATATGTAGCCTTGATGAGTCTGTACTAGACCTTTGTAGACATCATAGTTAAAGAACTTTCTTCTATATCTTTTGTTTGGTCCTTTATATGTAGCCTTGATGAGTCTGTACTAGCAAGCGGCTTTTGGCCGAACTCACAAATATCTGCACTAAGTCAATATATGAAACTAGCGTACAATTATTATATGATCTTTCTACCTGTCTAGGTTCTTTTTAACAATTCATAAGAAGCATAAACAGTAGAAATCATTTGCACAATAATTTTACCCATCGTCGACAATCGTCCCTGCACGAAACAGGTTAGCACAATTTGTATATATATGAAGCATACTTTTCTATCATTGCTCAGTGTTAGGTTTTACAATAAGAATCTGTTCATATGCATGCACATAACTATATGGTGGTCCATAGGTCCATTCCTATGATTAGCCGCTGAGACTCATGGTTTAGCTCGTCACTAATAGACACAACACCCCCTTTTTCCGTGAGGTGTAGTATTTACCTCAGGGTGCTATTACAATCTATCCTAGGCCGATCGATTCTGGGTGCCCCCAGTATCGTCGAAAGACTATTACCTTGTGCACAACTTGTCCGAGACCAATACATGACTAGTTCTTTCTAGCAGATAAAACTTAGCAGTGCCGAAGGTAGCGACGAGTTCATTTCTTGCCTTATTTGTTCAGTCATTCATTAGCATTCAGTTCTCTTTCGGTCATTCGATAGCATTCATTTCTCTTGCAATTTTTTGTTAGCATTCTTTTGAAACAGATAAAGTAGCAGCAATATGAGTGAGCATGCAGTTCATTGCTTATTCTTATCTTTTGTTGTTTTTGGTATCATTGATCAGAGGGACGCAACAAAGAGTAAATAAGAGATCATTTTTATTAGGACGAACAGATAAACGCAAGCCCAGTTAGAGCAACTCACCGAGATTGAATCTTATTCGAGAGAACGAAGGAATTCACGCAATGATCACACGCCGCCTATGCGTCCTCCTGTATTAGCACCAACATTTGATTAGCATACTTCGGTCTCTTTCTCTCAAGATTCGAAATGAATGCAAAATACGATAAAAGCGAACAATAAAAACCAATCATCGATAACCAACACGAAAATGCATTCATCAAAACCAAGTAGCAAAAGAAAACAACTAGGAAAAATCTTGGATTCATTTCAATAGAGGTCGATCCATTAATTTGAAAGGTTCATTGCATTTCATCCGTGATCAATCGATACCGGCAAAGGTTTCCCCAGATACTCAGTTCAAGACTGAGTCAGAAGCCATGGGTATTACATAGTAGACCGCGCGGAGCGGAGCACAACACTGGACACTAGTTAACTCCCATCCAGATCGCCAATCACCATGCAACCTCAAACGATTTTCGTCACTATAATCATATAGCTATACATAAACACATGTGCCTTGCACGTGTTTTATAGTATTTGGGAAGGACAAACAACCTCCTTAATTTTTTATAACGTAATTACATAATTATCCGTATTAAATTTAATGAACAACTATAATTAGTAAATATAGATGCGGGTATTTTAAAAATAAACTTTCACGATGAAACATAGTATAGATTATTAGTGTATTATTAATGCATTCAATATCACTAACTAATACAAATTAAAAGTTTCTAAAATATACCTCTCCAGAATATATGAATCGTTATGTGGGATTCACATTGCTGGATAACTACGTCATTTGTGGTTTCACTAGGTATACGCCTATAATTTTGACTAGCATATATAAACTGAATTTAACAAAAAATGAATTAGCAATTCTGCATAAGCATTGACGATATAACAATAAATTAATTAAATTTTAAAATACCTCATTTCCTTAATTTTTTTCTCTCGTGTTTGATTTCTTCTTCTTGTTTTTGTTTGCTTTCAGAGGAAAACTCCTCTTTTCTTCTTCTGTTTTTTGCTCTTTGTGTCCCAAACTCCCAGTGAAAGGGTAAATGTGTAGACAGTAGAGTGGGAAATTGAATGATGATAAAAATTTTAGTTGACTATTCTCTTGTTACATTTTGATGAATTTTAGTGCTTTTAGAAAAAAAAAACAAGTGTACTTATATCACCACTGTATGTTTTGAACTTTTATAAAAAAAAATGATATGTCACCAGTTAAAGTGGCAACTTGGTCCCATTTTTCACAAAAGGCATATATGTCACCAGATCAAGCGGCGGTCCTGTCGCTTTTGATTTTTTTTTTTTTTTTTGAGATTAGCTTCTTCCAGATTTATAAAATAAAAATAACAAATAAACATTAAAGTCGCCAATTAAACTGGTGACATGAGTGCTTGTCGCCACTTCATGTGGCGACTTATATCTTGGTGTGAATTTTGATCAGAAATTTTCTTGGAAATAATTCATAATTTATTTGACGGATATAGTCCCTCAATTAATATATGATAACTCTATCTATTATTCAATTTAGATGGTCGATAACCATCATTTCTTTTGGCTATGGTATATTTTCAACGGACCATCCTACTGTGTGAAACTGTCAAAATCATAATTTACGACAGTTTTGGACCGTCAAGAATCGTAAATTATGACAGTAATATATTATCATATATATTTTGTGTTACAGGCAATGGCAGATCCAGAATGAGATTCTATTGGAGGGCACAATCATAAGGGGTTCGAAAAAAATACCCCCAAAAAATATTGAACATATAGAAATAAAGTAAACAATTGAAAATTGAACATACAAACCACTCCAAACAACCCCAAACAAAGGGCTAATTTTTAGTACAAAAGGTAGAAATTATTCTCTATGAGTTATCATACAATAAAGCATTACATCTCAGTGATCTCACAATATTCTCAATGCATAACGTGGTGATCTTACTTAGAAGAGATTTCTATCCATTATCTCTTACCGCTTGCAATCTATGATGCCCCGCCCCGCACAGTTCAACCGAAGAAATCGAAACGCAATGACCTTTGGACTTAGCCATGCAATGAATTCCTCGAAGTTCCACTCGGTCGAGGCAACTCCTCGCTAAGGTGGGTGGCTTTGGTAAATTTGCCTCTGCTAGGCCTTCACACTAATAAAATGATGTTTTTATTACACTGAGTAGGCTTACTAATCAAAGAGATGAATACATAGAGCTAAGCGAATAATCCCAGTTTGAGTTGGATTGAGTTAGAATATGGAAAGGTCTCAAGGTTGGCTTAGATATATTGTACGACATATTTTCCAATTGGCATTCGGTTCTTCGTCCCGTGGCTTGGAAGAAAGAAAAGTCGGTCCATGTTGCCACAAGGCTATGAACATAGCATAGTCCTAGGCGTCGCATGATATAAATGCTTAGTAAAGCCTGCTCTGTCCCACTATCCAATGCTTGATAAAGCATGCACTGTCCCACTATCTAATGCTTCATAAAATATCCACCGTCCCACCATCAAATGCTTGGTGTAGCATAATTGTCCCATAAGTCTCAATGCACGTTTCCACGATGCAAGGCTTGGCATAGACTTTGCTCGTCCCACGGGTTAAGTTCTATCACATGGTTTATGGCACAGTCATGGCACTGATATGGAACACGGTTGGTTCAAGTTGAGTAGGAGGGCTATTTAAATAGTCGTACTTGAGTTGAGTCAGAAAAGAGTATGGTAACATTGAAAGTTCATACGACCGTTTGTCGCCGAGACGGTCTCTCGTTTGTGAGCCTCGAATGAAGCATGGAAAGTATGGTTTATGAGCAAGGAAGAACATTTTTTGAGTCATATGGTGAGTTAGGTTGGCACCGTTGCATGTTCATTGGACAACTTGTGCACAAGGACGATATTCCTCGGACAGTAACCTGGGACCACAGGGACAATCTGGCATAGAAGGAACGTGCTTACAGAACCCTCGGATGGTCTGCAACATGACCCGAGGGGTGCACAGTATAGCGGATATTACAAGAAATATGGCAAGATCGTACCTTGTTTTGACAAACGTACCGTCTTATCCAAATTGGGTCTAAGTATAAATAAAAATGCTAGTAACCTTTCATATAGATGAGTTGGCATAAGAGCGGCTATCTGCGTCAATGCCATAGAAGTGAGTTAGAAAATGTATGGATGGTAAAAATGAGTCAAAAGAATGTGTGCGCGGTATGCATCAAAATCATTGAGCCTAATATTTGGCCTCAATAGAGACGTATGCTTGGTCACGATTTGTAGTGTTGGTCTCAAGAAAGTTTAACACGAAGTCTCAAGGTATTCACCGAGTCGATTGTATGTCGTAACAAAAATTCTTTAAGGCAAGTATGAATGAGTTACACTATGTGGCGAGGCACGACCCCGATATTGTTACCCGTATGGATCTCATGGCATGGCCACGATGTTTATAAAATAGGTTTTGTAGCATGATCTCAAGGAATTGATAGTACAATCACGTTGGTTGCAGCACGAATAGGCCTGGAGTCTAAGTAATCAAATTGATCATAAAGCAATAATAGAAAGACAATCAAAGGAATTGTCACACTCACTGAATGAACATGTTAGTTTTGTATGGGTGTGCGAGGGGCTCGGTCACAGTACAGTTGTGTACTGACCACCCAACAGTTTTTATGCACAAGTTACAGGTACTTGCTCGTCGACACGGAGCTCGCTTGGCCGTGCTAAGGCATGGAGTTTGTTGGTGTTATAAGGCGTGCGACCTTGTTGAAGACTTTACCTATATGGGACTTAATATATAGACATCGTCTTCTGAAGCATCCGCAAAGTTGTAAGCCTTCGGGCATGAGCGATTGTATTTGAGAGAAGAGAGAAAGAGAGCTGTATGTTTGTATTCAGAGAGAAAATAAGCTTGAGTGACTTGTAATCTTGGCTTCGTGCCCTTGTAATCTTATTTTTAATATCAATAAAGAGTATCATTTTGTACATGTCTTTGTGTTATTCAACTTTTCTGCTCGGACTTCTATACGATGACCCTGTCACAAGCTGTTGTAATTAGTCGTTATGGAACCCGACTTGTGCGAGTGTAACCTAGGCTCGTGCGGCATCACGTCCTAGCAAGGATGATCGATTCTTTGAAACTGGGGTACGACATAATGGTATCAGAGTACGACTTTACGTTCTTGGACTTCGATTGAATTTTTTAACTTTGACGTTGTCTTCGTACTAAATGTCGTTTCCGTAATCGATATTGTTGGTACGGTCTCTTTCAATGTTCCGCAGGATGTTCCACACAATAAGTCTATATATTTTGTAAACTCTTACGAAGGAAATTGGTTGAACAAAAGATGGTTCCACGTAAGGCACGGTTGGCTAAGTCGAGCTGGACAGATACACCAAGATTTATGTTGATAATAGCAAGTTGTGTACTGGATTAAAATTGTTTTTAGATGTGGATGTGTTGGACTCAAATTATGAATTGTTATATAGTCAGCAATAGAGGTGCTACCGAACGACGATTATGATACGATATAGACAGAACGTGCTTGATATTTTAGGAATAGTTCGAACAAAGATTCAAAGTGATCGATCATGATTCGAATAATCATTTCAAGGATTTATCGAGTAACTTCATCCATGAGTGGTGTATGGGATAGCCTTGAGAATGTTGATCGAGTGAGGATTGGGGTGCCTATGGGTCTATCAACAAGCGACATGAATAGTGCAAAGCCTTATAAACGAGTTTGACAGAGTTAGTCATGATTATAGATATCTCATGTGAGATTTGAATTAGATGAACAAGAAGGCGACGCCTAGCGATTTGGGATTGCATCGGTTATAAAATATTGATGGAAAGAGTAGATAGATTGAATCAAAGAAAAGCTAAGGTGTGATGAACGGATGACTCAGTCGATGAATCGATATGAATCGTATATGAAAAGTTAGCACGATTGAAAATTAGCGTGCATGGAAATGATTCGAATATACGAGAATGACTCCAAGGATTTGGGATAGATGTTGCTCAATGAGTTGAGTTAGCATAGAATGATGATAAAATATGTTGCTCGATGACTTAATATATAAAGTGAACATACGCGATTTTGGGTTTGAATGAATTGATTATGGAACTAATTCAAGGGATAATGATTAAATTTGATCTTGAATATCGAGGAGATTGTGGTAAATCCACGATTCGGAGTTCATTACAAAGGAAGATTGTCAGGTTATGTATATCATCGACGGTATTGAGGCATATCAAGATCGATGTGCAATAACTTAAGGGTATACTGATTCAAAGAATGATGGTCGTGTAAAATATTATTGTTCAGATGGATGCTATACTTGGGATTTTGGATAGAAATGATTGTTTGGATGACTTAATAAGATAAATTTGAAGTTTGCATGAATGAATACTATTCAGACTATGCAAAAGGAAAATGTTGACAGATTTGATGATAAATTATATGAAGATTGTTATAACTTATAGTAGGCAATCTTGAGATTGTGCAATGAGATAGATACACAAAATTAATGTTAGTAGGATTAGGATTTGAGAAAATTCAAAATGGATGAATGTACGATTAAAATTTTATGATTCAAAAATTGAATCGACATTGCGATTGTGATCGGTGGGTTATGACTTATGATTTTGTAGTCGAGGTATATGAGTTGGGATGAGGTTATAATTTTTGATAATGTGAGATTTGTCTTGATAACTATAGGATGTGATCGAGGATGATCATGAGCGATATAGGAATGGCTTTGCTGAATGACTCGGACCCCTTAGACTAAACATTACAAGTGCGGGAAGGAAAAATCTATGCTCGAAGTTTAGAAACCAGAGTGATACGAGCTTGGGTAGGAAGACCATGTACTATCAACTATGGTTTGACCTTAGAATTGGGGGTGAGTGTTCTGATATTGATGTTTGGGAATAGTGATCCCAACATTGACTATGATTTGACTTCAGCCTAGTGAAGATAGCCTAGAGATTTGGCAGGCGTACCTATGTAGAGAAATATAAATTGTACGATTGATCGGAGTGAGAGTAGCCGAAGTGTGCTTAAAGATCATAAGGATTTGTAGGATTGGATATTGGTATTGGTGGATAGAATGATCAATTTATGGAGACACCACTCATAAGGCTTGGCTGAAATACACATATTTCTAGGATGTCTTAAATATATGCACGATCCAACTCGAATGGTAATGGTGGATTCTCTATCATGAGGCTTGGCTGAAATGCATATATTTCGAGAATGCCTTAATTATGTGTCTGATCCAACTAAGTAACACATTGAATTCAAGTAAGACTAAAGGAACGAAACGGTATCGAGGATTTTGAAATCAAGTGGTTCAGAGAAATATTGATGGTAGTGCGATCGTTGGATTTGAAATAAACTTGAATGTTGATTGATCGGGTTCGAGGTAAATAAAGTCAAATTTGCTTAAGCATGGTACTCGGGAAGATTATGTTGATGTCATATGTGAGTGATCGAAAGAACCATCGTGTATTGGTTGTAGCAAATTGAAATTATGAGTTCAAAAAATAGTAAAATTCGTAGGCAAAATACTTGAATATGGATACATGCGACTATTGATTGAGGCATTGGTGCAAGTCAGATTTCGAAGATTGGTTAAGGAGGGGTAATACTAGGTTTCAACTAGAAGATAGCGAATGATTGATTGGGTTGTATTGTATTCAAGATAAAATAAGGAAAATGCCCATATAAAGTTGCCTTAGAACTAAGTTGCCCGAGGGTGCGGCAAGTATGAATTACCCCAAGTTTGAGATATAGTTGCTTGATGTGAAAAATAACTAAGGTGAGAGCATAGCTAGGATTGAAAAAACATATAGGAGGAGTGTGTGCGAGAATCATTGAATGTCAAATCAAGTGATAAGACGATGAATGTGTACTCAGTAAGTTTCGAAGATAAAACTTTTTTTGAGTGGTGTATTATGTAATATTCCATCCCGCTCAGTTCAATCAGAGGATTCGAAATGCAACAAAGTTTAGACGTAGCCATGCAACGACATTCTCGAAGTCCTGCTCGATCGAGGCAACTCCCCGCTCAGGTGGGTGGCTTCGATGAACTTGTCTCTGCTTGACCTTCAATAAAATAATGTTTTTATTGCACTGAATACTTAAAAATAAAAGAGATAAATCCATATAGCTAAGAAAATAATCCCAGTTTGTGTCGAATTGAGTTATAATATGGAAAGATCTCACGATTGGTTTAGAAATGTTGTATGACATGTTTTCAAATTGGCACTCGGTCCTTCATCGCATCGCTTGGGAGAAGGAAAAGTTGGTCTATGTTGCCATAAGGCTATGAACTTAGCATAGTCATAGGCATCGTATGATAAAAATACTTGGTAAAGCATGCACTGTCCCACTATTTAATGCTTGGTAAAGCATACATTGTCGCCCTATCCAATGCTTGGTAAAGTATGCATCGTCCTACTGTCAAATGCTTGGTATACCATAATTGTCCCACAAGACTCAATGCACGTTCTACGGTACAAGGCTTGGCATAGCCTTTTCTCGTCCTACAGGTTAAGTTCTATCACGTAGTTTATGGCACAGTCATAGCATAGATATGGAACACGGTTATTAAATTGAACATGATGGCTATAAAAAGTCATCCTGAGTTGAGTCAGAAAAGAGTATGGTAACATTGATTGGAAGTCTCGAACGAAGCAAGGAAAGTATGGTTTATAAGCAAGAAAGAACATTGTTCGAGTCATATTGTGAGTTAGGTAGGCATCATCGTATAGTCATTGGACAACTTGTACACAAGGATATATTCCTTGGATGGTAACCTGGGGCCATAGGGCCGATCCGACCTAGAAGGAACGTGCTTATGAAACCCTCGGATAGTGTGCAGCATAACCGAGGGGTGCGCTGTATAGCGGGTATTGCAGAAAATTCGACAAAATCGTGCCTCATTTTGACTAACATACCATCTTATCCAAATTAGGTCTAAGTATGGCTAGATTTGCTAGTGACCTTTCATAGATGAGTCGACATAAGAGTGGCTATCCGCGTGCATGCCTTAGAAGTGAGTTAAAAAATGCACGGTACAATGAGTCAAAAGAATGTATGTACGATATGCATCAAAATCATTGAGCCTAAGATTTGACCTCAATAGAGTCATATGCTTGGGCACAATTTATAGCGTTGGTCTCAAGAAAGTTTGACACGAAGTCTCAAGGTATTTACGAGTCAATTGTATATCATAACGGAAAGTCTATAAGGCTAGTATAAATAAGTTATACTATGTGGCAAGGCATGGCCTCAATGTTGTTACACATATGGATCTCATGGCATGGCCACGATGCTTGTAAGATAGGTTTCGTAGCACGGTCTCAAGAAATTGATAGTACGATCACATTGGTTTAACATGAATATGCCTAGAGTTTAAGTAATTAAATTGATCCTAAGTCAAGAATAGAAAGACAATAAAAGGAATAGTCGCACCTATTGAATGAACGTGTTAGTTTTGTATGGGTGGATGAGGGGCTCACTCACCAGCACGCTTGTGTATTGACCACCCAATAGTTTTTATGTGCAGGTTACAGGTACTTGCTCATCGAGATGGAGCTCGCTTGGATGCGATGAGGCATGGAGTTCCTTGGCATTTTAAGGTATGCAACCTTGTTGAAGACTTCACCTATACGGGACATAATGTATAAACATCGCCTTCTGAAGCATCTACAAAGTTGTAAGCCTTTGGGCATGATTGAGAGAAAAGAGACAGCAGTGTTTGTATTCAGAGAGAAAGTGAGCTTGAGTGACTTGTAATCTTGGCTTTGCGTCCTTGTAATCTTATTTTCAATATCAATAAATAGTATTTTTTTTACATGCCTTAGTGTTATTCAACTTCTCTGCTCGGGCTTCTGTGCACGACCCCGTCACAAGCTACTGTAATCGGTCGTTATGTAACCAGCCATGCATGAGTGCGACCTAGGCTTGTACAGCATCATGCCCTAGCAATGACGATCGGTTCTTCGGAACCAGGGCATGACACAATCGCCCCTTAGCAACTTTGACAAGTATTGCCAATATAACTCATTTGTGATCCCACTATATTTAGCATTAATTACAAATTAGAGACAAAATCAAATAATTGTAAATACCTGCAAAGCCAATGACAACTCATTCGTGATTCCTAGTAAACTTAGTATTAATTGCAAATTTAAGACAAAATAAAATGATTGCAAATACCTCAATAGACCACGTGCTTGGGCTTCTTTCGATGAATCCGTAGCATCACATGAAACAACTTCAAGAATATCAACCACAGATGAGAACAAAGCAACCAAGTTCAACAATGATCCATAATAAGACACCCAACGTGTATCCCGTCCCTCTTACGACTTAACTCTTGATTCAGTCCCTTGCCCGTCTCAATCGAACCACTCCTGATTCCTTCTGCTACTTTTCTTCTTGCTTTTGTCCAATCATATCTTTACGCTTACAAAGGCTCCCAAACATTCATCAAGATAGAAATCATATTTAAAAAGTCTACAATGTCAACATGTCTTCTAGCCACGGCAACAAGAGCTAATTGAAGTTGATGCACAAAACAATGAACATAATATGCTGACTCATTTTTATTCATAATGAAAGTTTTCAACCCACTAAATTTACCCCTTGTTACTTGCCCTATCATAGCCTTGACCCCGAACTTTCATCAAACTCAAACCATGATCATCAAACAAATTATCAATAGCAGATTTTAAGACAAAGTAGAAGTCTCCATCACATGAACAACAATAATGAACCTATCTTTCACATTCCACAGGAGTCAACAAATCGCAAAACCACAACCATTTGTTCTTTGCCAGATACATCATTGGACTCATCCTCCATCAATGAGAAATTTTTATTTTGTAACTCTTCAAGTATATTTTGCACTATTTCTTGTGAAAAATAATGAACAATATCTTTTTTAATGATTGGAGTCCACTTAATGATTTTTGGAGCATTTGTAAGAACAATACTACAAACAGAATCATTTTGATTAGTGTATATTTAATTATTTCAAGGAATTTTCTCTATTTGTAGAAGCTTTGATCTCATCATGGCTATGGAAAGGTATTCCGTGGTGCAACAAAAATATACAAGCATCAATTGAAGCATATAAACAAATACGATATTCATTTTTCACAAAATCTGATTGTCTATAAAAGCAACGGCAATGGATTGCTCTTGTCTCATTCGATCCTCACATTTCTTCAATGACAAATTATGAGCACTATTTGTAACCACCACTTTTCTAAAAATAGAGTAATTTTGAACTTTTGTAAAATTGATTATGAAATACTAGGATTTAACTCATGTTAATGATTTTTGGTGAATTTTAATTATTAAATACTATTTAAATTGGTGAACTATGATTTTGATGTTTAACTAGTGAAACCCTAGAATTACTTGGCCTAGAGACTAACCATGACCATGGAGGCCTAATCATGTGATTAGTATTACAAATTACCACTTTTTAGCCTAAGGATTTTTGGTCATTTTTGACTTTTAGTAAAATGAATTTTTAATTAATTAAATATTGTGCTAATCTACTTGTTAAGCCTTGACCTAGTTTTGACCTAACCTATGTAGGACAGTTGAGCACCTCTAAGGGGGGATAATAGAGTGTGTGTGTGTGCAGTAGAAAATAATTACCAATTTAAAATTTTAAAGTTATAACTATGGCAGTAAATAAGAGACAGTAAATAAATGCAGCAAGAGGTAGAGAGATCAAACTCAGTGACACAGCGATGTATACTGGTATCCCTCTGAGAGGACTTATCCAGTCTCGAGTACTCTTGCTCGATGTTAATCCACTAAGGCACAAGCTAATTGAGAGCTTGCAGTCTCTTACAACACCGTGCTTGGTGACAAGAGCACGACCAACTTCATAACACCGTGCTTGGTGATGAGCGCACGACCGGCTCCACAACAAGGATGATTGTTGTACTTTGAACAACCTCTTTACAACTCTTGAACACCAAAAGACTCTAGATCGAAGTAGATATTACTGGCTTTTGGCTAAGAGGAGTATAGGTGTGATTTGAAAGATTTTGATCGATTGAAAACACTTATTGAATAGAGAAGAGAAGATAAAGATGAATGAGTGATTTGAAATGAAAAACTCTCTCCTGTTTATAGGTATTTTCTGGGACCGAACTCGGGCAGAGTTTTGGCAGAGTTTTGATGCAAATATTTTGCATATATACGTTGTATGCAGATTTAGAGGCAACGGACATTTAAATTCAAACTGACCGAACTCGGGCAAAGTTCGGACCAAACTCGGGCCAAACTCGGTTTTGAGTTCTGTCTAGGAGAATTTTGAAATATTTGTCAAATTCTGTTGCAAAAATAATTTTGAACATTTGGTAAAGATGAAATGGGAATAGGTAGGCTTTTTAGAAATGTGGACTGAGATTAACCTAAGCCAGTATTATCTAGTCGATCTTACAATTTAAATTCTAGACTCAATAAAGATAAATACATAATAAATTATAAAATGACTCGGACTGGATCCCATTGAAAGTAGTCTTCAGATTGATGATATATGCTTGATGATGCAGTACGACGCTCGTTGATATTGATTTCATATGTCCTGAAATAATTAGCAGCAGTTCGTATATTTTTGTATTGACTTAAGTTCATGTCAATTATTAAAATCGGGTGTGACCATGGAATGGGCCAACAATCTCCTCCATTTTAATAATTGACAAACTTGAGTCTATACCAAAATATCTAAAAAAGAACAAAATAAAAATGTACCTGAACAAAACATGGTTGATTTTGTAATGGATTGGATTGGGGGGTGAATGAAGTTGAGTAGCCCACTGGATCTCCTAGAAATCTTGAAGGGAAGGAGTAGGAAGGAGTTTGGGGAAAGTAGAAGTTTTTCACGAATTATTGTGTAAAAAATGAGGAGAAGAAGGGTTTATAAAGGGGTTAGGGTCATCTGTTCGGTTCTGGAAGCTGAATTGCGTCGACCGAACTTGGCCCGAATTCGGTCCGAACTCGGTCAGTATTCGGTCCGAGTTCGGCTACTTGTATTTCCGAGGTAATAAATGCAGTTTTGGTATTTTAAACTGTAACTTTATGACTTTTGACTTCTACATTAAATAACGTTTATTATTTTTGGGTTAGCTGTAGGGGTACTATCCAAGCTAACGGAGGTTCACCGGGAAACTCTTAAATACCGCTTCGCTTCGACCGTAGTCGTGGTGACAGACAGACCCTTTGTAGGCTTGTACCAAAAAATAATTTTCGTTAAATAAATTATGAAGTTTCGGGTCATAAAATTAAATTTAATTACCATACTACACTATGAATCTGAAAATTCAAGTATACCGAGCTCTCGCCTCATTATGTTAAAACAATCTTCCGCTAGTAATTTTGTATAAATGTCTGCTAGTTGATGATCTGTGTCAATAAACTCTAAGCAGATATCCCCATATTGTTGATGATCATGTAAAAAGTGATGATGTATCTCAATGTGTTTTGTGCGTGAGTGACATACAGGGTTCTTAGTCAGATTAATAGTGCTAGTGTTATCACAATAAATAGGAATCTTAGTGTAGTACAAATTGTAGTCTTTTAGGGTTTGCTTCATCCACAAAATTTGAGCACAGCAACGTTCTACGACAATATATTCAGCCTCAGTAGTTGATAATGCTACGGAATTTTGCTTCTTGCTAAACCAAAAGACTAAGGCCTTTCCTAGGAAATGACACGTACCGCTGGTACTTTTATGGTCTACTTTGCATCCTGCAAAATCCGCATCCGAGTAACCTATTAGGTCAAAGGATTTAGTTTTAGGATACCACAAGCCGACTGTAAAATTCCTTTAAGGTATCGAAAGATCCGCTTAACGGCACTTAGGTGTGATTCCTTAGGATTTGCCTGGTATCGTGCACAGATGCAAACACTGAACATAATATCAAGACGATTAGCAGTTAAATATAATAAGCTACCAATCATGCCTCGATACTTACGCTGGTCGACAGGTTTGCCACTTTCATCAGAATCAAGCTTTGTGGATGTAGCCATTGGAGTTCCGATTGGCTTTACATTATCGAAGTCGTACTTTTTCAGTATGTCCTTCGTATACTTGGCTTGGTTGATGAATGTTTCCTTTGAGTGATGTTTGATCTGAAGTCCTAGAAAGAAGTTTAGCTCTCCCATCATACTCATTTCAAATTCACTCTGCATACACTTAGCAAAATCTTGACATAGTTTTTTTTAGTAGAACCGAATATAATGTCATCTACATTATTTGCACAAGGAGAATGTCATCATTTAAAGATTTGATAAACAAAGTTGTATCAACTCTTCCTTTTGAAAAACCATTATCAAGTAAGATGGCACTTAGGCGTTCATACCAAGCACGAGGTACATGTTTGAGTCCATAGAGTGCTTTCTTAAGCTTGAAGACGTGATCAGGTTTTTAAAAATCTTCAAAACCAGGGGGTTGTTTCACAAAAACTTCCTCTTTTAAAAATCCGTTCAAAAATGCACTTTTCACGTCCATTTGAAATAATTTATAATCATTAAAATATGCAAATGCACAAAACATGCGGATGGCTTCTAGTCAGCAACAGGAGCATATGTCTCACCATAATCAATACCTTCTCCTTGATTATAACCTTGTGCCACTAGACGTGCTTTGTTGCGTAGAACTTGTCCATCTTCACTAAGTTTATTTCGGAACACCCATTTGGTACCAATTATTGATTGACCAATAGGTTTAGGAACGAGTTCCCAAACTTGGTTTCTCTCAAATTGATTTAGTTCCTCTTGCATGGCATCAATCCAAAACTCATCAAAAAAGGCATCATTTATATTCTTAGGTTCTATTTGAGAAATAAAAGCTACATTTGGTGCTATTTTAGAATCCCTAAGAGAGGATCGTGTACTTACACCTTTTGATACATCACCTATAATGAGTCTCTGGATGATGATCTGGAAAGAACTTTAATGAATCAAACTTTTGAGTCAGATCTTCCACAGGACTCTTCTCAGTTTTTGCTTGTACATCTTCATCATCACTGTCGCTAGATCTGTGACCATTGAGCTCATCAAAAGTAACGTTAATTGATTCTTCAACAATCATAGATCTTTTATTAAAAATTCTATATCCCTTACACTTAGCAGCGTATCCGAGAAATATCCCTTTATCTGCTTTAGAGTCTAACTT
Source organism: Iris pallida (assembly GCA_029216955.1). Lineage (NCBI taxonomy): Eukaryota > Viridiplantae > Streptophyta > Magnoliopsida > Asparagales > Iridaceae > Iris > Iris pallida. The sequence goes on from JANAVB010034417.1 coordinate 2,073,342, forward strand.
TTCCAAGTTATCCTTGGTGTTCAGGATAAAACAGCGACATCCAAAAACTTTAAAGTAAAAAATGTTTGGAATCCTTCCAAACCAAAGTTCATATGGTATTTTCTTCGAAATAGGTCGAATTAACACCCTATTTAAAACATGACAGGCTGTGCTAACAGCTTCTGCCCAAAAACTTAGGAAGATTATGCTGATTCAGCATGACTCTATCTATTTCGCTTAGAGTACGATTCTTCCGCTCCACAACACCATTCTGTTGGGGTTCTAGGACAAAAAATTTATGGTAATATCCACTATCATTACAAAACTTTTTGAAATCAGAATTTACGAATTCGCCACAATGATCACTTCGGATACGAGTAATCATGAAGCCTTTTTCGTTTTGTACCTTTTTGCAAAATATCTGAAATTTAAAAATAGCATCACTTTTGTTTGATAAAAAGTAAACCCAAGCAAAGCGAGAGAAATCATCAACAATTACAAAAGCGTAAAGCTTACCGCCAAGACTAGCGACTCTACTAGGACTAAATAAATCCATATGTATCAACTGTAAAGGTCTAGAAGTACTTACAGCGTTGATGGATTTAAATGTAGACCTATATGCTTTATTCTTTTTACAGTTAGCACATACCATATCTCTCTTGAATGGAATCTCGGGGAGTCCTTTTACCAACTTCTTAGTGCTTAGTCATGAGATAGTATCCATATTTGTATGCCCTAGTCTCATGTACCATAGCCAGCTTTCATCTAGATTAGCTACTAGGCATCTTCCTGCATTATTAGTACTCTCCAAAAAGAAAACATAAATGTTGTCTTCTCTAGTCCCTTTGTATACGGGATCATCAGATGACATATCATATATGGTACATTAGTCTTTCATAAAATTGATACCATAACCATTATCAGCCAAATGACTTATGCTCAGTAGGTTATGTTTTAATTCTGTTACTAGACAAACATCCTTTATTACTCGATAAGGAAAAATACCGATAGTGCCATTACCAATCATATCACCTCTCAAATTATTTCCGAAGGAGACGTATCCTTCTTTCTTCATCGATAGCATGGCGAACAAAGAAGCATCACCAGTCATGTGCCGCGAACATCCGCTATCGAGGATCCATTTGCTTTTAGTATGAGAGGGTTGAGGGTCCACCTACAAAATAAGTAGATAAATCCTTTGGTACCTATTTACTGAAGGATCCATATTGATTAGTTTTAGGTCTCCAAAATAAAGTGTGATTGTCAACAAGTTTCCTTGCTAAGCAATACTGTGATATGTGTCCATGTGTACCACAATATGTGTAAGTTAGTCTAGAACCTAGTGTTTGAAACTGTGTTGACATGCTTGTTTGATTTTTTGGAAAACCTATAAGTGAAAGCATGGTGATAGTCGTGTTTCTTCCGTGCTTTCTGATTTTTAGTCCTCTTAGGTGTATGCTTAGCATTAGGACTAAACTTAGACTGTGTCACAGGTATTGTCTGTTTGCCTAACTTGATTTCTAATTTTTTAGAAATCGTAACAGACTCTTCATATCTAGCAGTCATATCTGAGAGTCTTTGTTCTGTGACTAAGTGTTTCTTCTTCTCTATGTCATATAACTCTTGTATCCTAACATAGTCTCTTTCTTTCTTTTCAATCTTGAGGATAGCCTCATGATAGTCTACCTTGAGTTTGGCTATCTCTTTCGTGTTATCGGTAGTAGACGTCTCTTTAATATCTTCAATAAGATTGGACAGTCTAGCTATCTCGGTTGTGTATGCCTTAATCTCTCAATCTCTTTTCGAGATTGCTTATACTTGTCAAGCACAGTTCTGTGATCTTCAAGTAATTCGCTAAAGGTATTTTCTAATTCATCAAAAGTACAAATCATCATATAGAGGGTTTGAGGATACCTTATCAAATGCCATAAGACACATTGACATTTTTGCAGGGTCTATCTTCTTCCTCTGTATCACTGGCATCACTTTCATGCCAGATGCTTGTGTTAGCATACTTTCGACTGGTTGTTGCTTTTCTGTTTGATCTTGATCTGTCATATGGACTACTTTTCTTGGAAGTTGGGCAGTCCTTCTTCTTGTGCCTTGACTTCTTGCATCCAAAGCATATGGTTTCATCTTCATTGCTTTCTTTGATATCTCTCTTCCTTCTGTTTGATTTCTCAAACTTTAGGTATTTCTTGAAGTTTTTTACTAGTAGGGCTTGTTCATCACCACTTGATGATTCTTCATCAGAATCATTGCATGTTGATTTTCTGGCTTGAGCTTTGAAGGCAATAGATTTTTCTTTTAGAGTTGCTTCTTCAAATTCTTGCAGATCAAGCTCATGGGTCATGAGCTTACCCATCAGTGTTTCCAGCGACATGATGGTGAGATCGTTTCCTTCAATGATTATTGTTGTCTTCGGGTTCCAGTTCTTGGTTAGAGCCTGCAGCACTTTTTTGATATTCTCATGATTGCTGTAATCCTTACCAAGAGATTGTAAAGGATTAGTAATATCAAGAAAATGTGAACATCTGTGTAATTGACTCACCGGATTTCATCTTGAAAGATTCATACTCCTGTGTTAGTCTACTAATTTTAGATTCCTTCACTTGGGAAGTACCTTCATGAGTTACCTCTAGATCTTTCCAAATTTCGTAAGACATTTTACAGGTTGAACCTCTATTGAACTCCGTTTTGTCAATTGTACAGAACAGTGCATTGATGGCATAAGCATCTAGACTAGCCTTTGCTTTTTCAGCTTCTGTATATTTATCATGAGGCTTGTCTACAAGTTGGACATCAACTACTGTAGGTACCGGTTTCTTATAACCGTCAATCACTATAGACCGAAGATCAAAGTCAAGAGACTTTAAGAAGAAAGTCATCCGTGTTTTCCAATAGGTATAGTTTGTACCATCAAATAGTGGGGGTCTATTTGTGGATTTTCCTTCACCGTTGAATATTGGTTTCACGGCTGCCATATATACTCTCTGAGGTTTGTTATATTAGGATATAACCTGCTCTGATATCAATTGTAGTACCATTGAGAACCTCTAGGGGGGTGAATAGAGTGTGTGTGTGCAGCAGAAAATAATCACCAATTTAAAATTTTAAAGTTATAACTATGGCAGTAAATAAGAGACAGTAAATAAATACAGCAAGAGATAGAGAGATCAAACTCAGTGACACAGCGATGTATACTTGTATCCCTCTGAGAGGACTAATCCAGTCTTGAGTACTCTTGCTCGATGTTAATCTACTAAGGCACAAGCTAATTGAGAGCTTGCAGTCTCTTACAACATCGTGCTTGGTGACAAGTGCACGACCAACTTCACAACACCGTACTTGGTGACGAGCACACGACCGGCTCCACAACAAAGATGATTGTTGTACTTTGAACAACCTCTTTACAACTCTTGAACACCAAAAGACTCTAGATCGAAGTAGATATTACTGGCTTTTGGCTAAGAGGAGTATGGGTGTGATTTGAAAGATTTTGATCGATTGAAAACACTTATTGAATAGAGAAGAGAAGATGAAGAATGAATGAGTGATTTGAAATAAAAAACTCTCTCCTGTTTATAGGTGTTCTCTGGGACGGAACTTGGGCAGAGTTCTGATGCAAATATTTCACATATGTACGTTGTATGCAGATTTGGAGGCAACGGACATTTGAATTCAAACTGACCGAACTCGAGCAAAGTTTGGACCGAACTCGGGACAAACTCGGTTTTGAGTTCTGTCTAGGAGAATTTTGAAATATTTGTCAAATTTTGTTGCAAAAATAATTTTGAACATTTGGTAAAGATGAAATGGGAATAGGTAGGCTTTTTAGAAATATGGACTGAGATTAACCTAAGCCAGTATTACCTAGTCGATCTTACAATTTAAATCCTAGACTCAATAAAGATAAAATACATAATAAATTGTAAAATGACTCGGACTGGATCCCATTGAAAGTAATCTTCAGATTGATGATATATATGCTTGATGATGCAGTACGACGCTCGTTGATATTGATTTCATATGTTCTGAGTTAGCAGCAGTTCGTATATTTTGTGTATTGACTTAAGTTCATGTCGATTATTAAAATCGGGTGTGACCATGGAATGGGCCAACAACCTAGTTGTTAGCCATGATCATAGAGGCTTGGTAAGAGGGTTACAAACTTAATGGCTAAGTTAGAATAATATCTAGATATTTGTTAGATTAGATATTTGTTAAGAATTAGATATTTCACTTGGGCCTTTAACTTGAGGCCTAGAAATTACTTGTAGAGAGAAGCCCATGACCCAACCTTGCTTGAAACCCTAACCCTAGCTCATTCCAACAGCCATCAAGCATCCCCACCCCTCTATATAACATCTTATATTCATTCTTGCCTATTTTTTCATTCCTACAAAAAACCCTAATAGTGTTATTGTCGGCCCATTGGTCATGGTCAAACCTAATTTTAATAATCGATCAAACTCTGTTTCGATATACGAATCAATTCAGATGTTTACTAACGACGTTTTGCATACTGATCAAAGATGGATATCTACTCAGTTCAAGACCGAAGCTGTTTGCCACTCATGATTGTATTTTCTTAAAGCAATATAATTTTCCATTTTTATTGAGTCTAGGAATACATTGTACACCAAGTCGTACTGGCAAATAGGCTATCCAAAATCATTTTTCAAAACAGACCTATCTTCCTAAAATGACCTATGTTTTTGAAAAATATCTATTTTACAAAAAACTTCTGAAGGATTTTCAAAAAGCCAAAAATTATTTTTCACAAAATCAACTGACCAAACCCTGACAGAACTCGGCCAGAGTTCAGCCAAGTTGAACGTTATGTGAACGTTTGATTTTGAACTTGGTCTCCCTTCAGTTGCGGTTGGTTACAAAGAATTCTGTCCAAATTCTGTCCGAATTCTGTCAGAGTTCTGCCTTTGGAAAAACTATAAATAGAGAAGGATTTTGATCATTTCAAATCACCAATTCACTTTCAATCTCTACTCTTATAAATCTTACATTTCTTCCAAATAGTTCTAAAAAGCTTCCATTTTTAAATCCCAAGCCAGTTATAATTCTCTAGTCGATTTGCCAGTGCGGTGTGGTCTAGAAGTTTCAGAGCGATTGTAATCAGAGGTTTGATTGAAGATTGACTCTTCACAATTGAAGTTGGTCGAGTTCTTCATATCAAAGCTCGCGTTTGTAGAAGTTGCAAGGACTTCGCATAAAAACTTGCAGGATTTTCCAATAGTGGATTCAACTGGAAGCTAGAATTTTTCCGACTGGACTAGTCCTCACAAGAGGGAAACCAATATAAATCTTTTTGTTTGCATTTGCCTTCTGATCACTCTTTTCGTTACAGTTATTTTTTTGTGATTATCATTATATCTGTGATCTAACTGCTAACAAGTTTTTAGTTAGAAATATTCTGCTGCCTACTCTAATCACCCCCCCTCTATAGTATTCTGCTTTACGATTTCGTTCCTACAATTGGTATCAGAGCGGGTTATACAAGTAAAGCAAGGTAAAATTATAGCTATATTTAGTTATTTTTCAATTGTTATTTAGATCACAGAATTACACATGGCAACTGCGAAATTCACAAGTGAAGGCCAAGCCACAAACAGACCTCCACTGTTTGACGACACAAACTACACTTATTGGAAAACCATATGAGTTTCTTCCTAAAATCTCTTGATTTTAACTTATGGTCTGTAGTTATTGATGGCTACAAAAAGCCTCCTCGTAATAATGTTGATGGAGTTTTAGTTGAAAAATCCATGACAAATATACAGAGGATGAAAAGAAAAAGGCCAGTCTTGACGCACGAGCTATTAACCATTTATTTTGTGCTTTAGACAGAATTAAATTCAACAGGGTGTCTACTTGCACAACATCAAATGAAGTGTGGAAACTTTTCGAAGTAACCCACGAAGGAACAACACAAGTCAAGGAGTCAAATGAAGTGTGGAAACTTCTTGGATATTGTAAATCCTTTGTCTTCATTAGGAAAGGAATACAGTAACCATGAAAAGATTCGCAAACTTCTACGAGCTCTCACAAAGAACTGGATTCCAAAGGCTACATCAATCATTGAAGGAAACGACCTCTCAATAATGTCTCTGGAAATACTCATGGGTAAGCTACTCACTCACGAGTTAGAACTTCAAGACTTTGAAAATACTGTACCAAAGAAGAAGTCAGAGAAGTCGATCGCTCTTATAGCTCAACATAGAAGAACTGTCGAAGATGATTCTGACGAAAGCGACTCTGACTCTGAAGATCAAGCTCTTCTAGTAAGAAAAATCAAGAATTTCATGAGATTTAACAGGAGAACAAAAGATAGCAACAGCAACAACAATGAGGAAAATCCTATTTGCTACGGATGCAAGAAGAAAGGACATATGAAGAAAGATTCTCCAACAACTCATCATCAACAAGAAAAAGCAGCAAATATGACAAAGGCTACCTGAAGAAGTCTACATCAAGGAAGTACGCCAATACAAGCATATGACATGAAAGTGAAGCCAACAACATAGAAGACGAACAATCGGATGACGCTGCAAATGTATGCTTGATGGCTTGCGATCAGATAATCACTAATCCTCTATTTGATCCTTATGATAATTTCACCTTTGAGCAACTAGAAGAGGCTTTCAGTGACCTGTTAAATGATTATAGGAAACTGCGTAGTAAATATGAAACCTCTAAGAAGGTACTCAAAGAGTACAAAGGTGAGATAGGAAGACTTACCGACCAACTAGATCATGTTAGAAATAATGACTCTTCAACTGAGTCTGGTGAACTTTCATCTATTAAGTTGTTGTTACACGAGACTATTAAGTTATCCGAAAAAAAGACCAAACCATCATCCAGCTAAAGGAAGACCTATCTAAGGAGAGAAAGAGTCTCCAGTGTGCACAAGTCAGAATAGAAATACTTACATCTGACTATACTAGATTATATGACACTTCCAAAAAGTTGGAAATTAGTTTAGGAAAACGGCCTGAAGTTGCTGCTTCCTATTCTAACACATGTCAATTACCGAATCATTGGAACACGCCCAAACCAAACACCTTCAGACCAAACCATACCAAACCTACGTCCAAGAAGAGTAATAGGCATACATTCTTCTATACTAGAAAACCAAAACCTACCAATCATACACCTCACACAACTTTCAACACTCAACATACAAAATATTATTATTGTAGCCTCATTGGTCATATATCCTCTGCATGTAGAATCAAAAAGTTAGTAGATTTAAATGTTAATGCATGGATACCAAAAACTAACCAGTCAAGACCCTACAAGAAATGGGTACCAAGAGTTTCATCTGCAAATTATTTTGTAGGTGGAACGCCCTTCACATGCTAGGAGCAAATGGATCCTCGACAGCGATTGCTCACGGCACATGACCGGTGATGCTTCATTATTTACAACACTGTTGAAGAAGAATAAAGAAGGATACGTCTCCTTCGGTAATAATTTAAGAGGGTACATAATCGGTATCGGTGACATTGGTAAGGCTCCCTATCCTGTGATTAAAGATGTATGTCTAGTTATCGAGTTAAAACATAATCTGCTCAGCATAAGCCATTTAGTTGATCATGGTTATGGCATTAACTTCATCAAAGACAAGTGTACTATAGTTGATTGTTCAACTAGTAGTACTATATTTGAAGGTATCAGGAAAGACAACATATATGTTTTCTATTTGTTAGAAGATGCTAATAAAGCAGGTAGATGTTTGATGGCCAAAAGCATTGAGAGTCAACTATGGCATATGAGACTCGGTCATACAAACATGGATGCAATTTCAAGACTATCTACAAATAAGTTGGTACGCGGCTTACCGGATATATCTTTCAAGAAGGATACGGTATATAGTGAATGTGAAAAGAACAAAGCTACTCGATTCACATTCAAATCCAAGAATGCTGTAAGTACCACTAGACCTCTACAACTGTTGCATATGGACTTATTTGGACCAAGTAGAATTACTAATCTAGGTGGTAAGTTATATGCATTTATCATTGTAGATGATTTCTCTAGATATATATGGGTATATTTTCTTGCACGCAAGAACGATGCATTATCAGAATTCGTCACCTTTTGCAAGTACATAATGAAAAAGGGTTCATGATTACTCGCATTCATAGTGATCATGGCGACGAATTTGAGAATGCAGAATTTAAGCAATTTTGTGACACGCACGGTTATTTGTATGAATTCTCTTGCCCTAGGACTCCACAACAAAATGGAGTTGTGGAACGTAAGAACAGGACTCTATCTGAAATGGCTAGAGTAATGTTAAACCAGTTTAGTCTACCTAGATACTTTTAGGCTGAAGCTATCAATTCAGCGTGCTATATTCTCAATAGGGTTCTAATTCAACCTATATCGAAGAAGACTCCCTATGAACTATGGTTTGATAGAACACCCACTATTTCTTATTTCAAGATTTTTGGGTGTAAATGCTTTATTCTTAATACTAAAGACAATCTGAGTAAATTTAATGAAAAGGCCGATGAAGGTATATTTTTAGGTTTGCAGCAAAGAGCAAAGGATGCAAAGTCTTCAACAAAAGAACTATGATCATTGAAGAATCAATCAATGTCAAGTTTGATGATCTAAATCAATTCTTAGATGATGACGACAATGAAGACGTAATTACACCAAGTACAGCTACTATAAAACCTTCACACAAAGATGCAAAACTTTCAAGCAAAGAAGCCAGAACCAGCAATCCTGAGGATACGCCAAAAGAGATGAGATTCTTGGCAGATCATCCAAAGGACTTGGTAATTGGTGAGATTACCAAGGGTGTAAGTACTCGTTTGTCTAATAAAGATATAGCTTTTTGTGTTGCTTTTGTTTCGCAGTTTGAACCCAAGAATATTGAAGAAGCATGTAGTGATAATTTTTGGTTAGATGTTATGCAAGAGGAATTAAACCAATTTGAACGGAATCAAGTTTGGGAACTTGTTCCCAAGCCCATTGATCATCCAGTCATTGGCACCCATTGGGTATTCCGAAACAAACTGAACGAGAATGGTTTAGTGACTCGTAATAAGGCTCGACGTAGCTCAAGGATACAATCAAGAAGAAGGTATCGACTACGATGAGACTTATGCCTCAGTTGTGAGATTAGAATCCATTCGCATATTATATGCATTTGCATGTTTTCATAATTTCAAGTTATTTCAAATGGATGTCAAAAGCGTATTTGAATGGTTTTATAAAAGAAGAAGTTTATTTAGCTCAACCTTCCGGTTTTTCTGATTTCAAAAATTCTTATTATGTTTTCAAGTTGAAGAAAGCCTTATACGGTTTGAAACAAGCCCCTCGTGCTTGGTACAATCGTCTCAGCTCTTTTCTACTTGACAACGGTTTTTCAAAGGGAAAGGTTGACACTACATTATTTATAAAAATTTTGAATAACAATATTCTTTTGATTCAAGTCTATGTAGATGATATTATTTTTGGATCTACTAATGAATCTCTTTGTCAAGAATTTTCAAAGTGTATGCAGAATGAGTTTAAGATGAGCATGATGGGAGAACTGAAATTCTTTCTCGGACTGCAAATCAAACAACCAACAATGGGATGTTCATAAATCAAGCAAAGTACACAAAGGATCTATTAAAGAAGTTCGACCTAGAAGCAGTCAAGCCACTTAGCACTCCAATGGCGACTTCAACCAAGCTTGATATTGATGAACAAGGCAAACTCGTCGACATACGTAAGTATCAAGGTATGATCGGTAGCTTACTTACTGTATTTAACTGCTAGTCGACCAGACATTATGTTTAGTGTTTGCTTGTGTGCACATTTTTAAGCTAATCCTACGGAATCACATCTGTACGCAGTTAAGCGTATCTTTCGATACCTTAAAGGCACTTCTTCTGTCGGCTTATGGTATCCCAAAACTACGTTATTTGACCTAACCGGTTATTCAGATGCTGATTTTGTCGGATGCAAAGTAGATAGAAAAAGTACCAGCGACACATGTCATTTCCTAGGAAAAGCTCTAGTCTCTTGGTTTAGCAAAAAAAAAAATTTGTCGCATTATCAACAACCAAAGCTAAGTATATCACCGCAGAACGTTATTGTGTACAAATTTTGTGGATGAAGCAAACTTTAGAAGACTATGGATTGTATTTTACACACATACCCATTTTCTGCGATAACACTAATTCTATTAATTTGACTAAGAATCCAGTATGTCACTCTCGTACTAAGCATATCGAGATTCGACATCATTTTCTTAGAGATCATCAACAAAATGGAGATATAGACCTTGTATACATAGACACACAGAATCAATTAGCTGACATACTCACAAAACCTCTAGCGGAAAATCGTTTCAATTATTTACGTCGAGAATTAGGAATTTTAGATGTCAATAATATTAATTAATTTTGTTTTATTATATTAATTATTCAATATTCAATAATTGTTTTGGAGACAAGCCTAAAAAGAGTCTGTCTGTCACCACGACTACGGTCGAAGCGAAGCGGTATTTAAGAGTTCCACGGTGAACCTCCGTTAGCTGGGATAGTACTCCTACAGCTAATCTGAAACAGACGCTGAGTAAAGAATATTAATTTATAAAATAATATTAATTATATTATTTGAAATTTAAAATTACTAAACTCTGAATTAAACATTTGAAACAAATTGATGAAAAAGATGTGGCCCAATAAAAATTTTTATTTTATATAACCAGGAGAACCCTTGGCGAATTCGGCCAGAGTTTGGCTGGTTATATATACATATTAGTCAGAATCCGAGGCCCCCATCTTCTTCATTCTTCCAAAACCACATAAACAGCAGCAGCGCCCCAAAAACCCTAGTTCTTCTCCACCTTCTTTCTTCCAATCTACGTGGAGATCTTCGTCCAAACTTTGGATTCATGGGAAGAATTATGTTCTCTTCAGCATACCTGATTCTCAAAAGGTATAATTCCTTCTCTCCTCCACTTTCAAATTATTAGGGTTTCTAGTTTTTGGGATTGAATGCCTAAGGGATTCAATCCTTTCAAGAGAAAGAAGATCCATGCCAGTGAAGAGGCATCGTCTTCTGATCCGCATACGGATTCCCTCTTTTCTCCGGTCCAATCGGATGACGGTGCATCGGATGAGTTTTATTTCAAAACTTTCGACCAAGCATTACTTTGGTATGCCGACTTTATTATGCGTACTATATGTACCGGATCTCCGATCAAGTGGACTGTATTTCCTGACCACCGTCCTTACTTTGAGGCATTAGGGTTGCATCACTTTGCTACTTTATAATTTCCTATAGCTACTAATGTCATTAGATTATTTTACTATAATTTCGTGTTAGATACTTTTACCGCAAGAACTCATGTCGGCGGGATAGATATCGAGTTCAATGATGAATTGCTAGCGGAAATCCTTGGTCTACCAAACGAAGGTGCCCCGCTCGATGACATTACTGATTTCGATTTCCCCGAGGGTACGAATCTCATTAGTTTCAATAATGAGCTTTGTGTCCCGCACGTGCTCGTCCTGGAAAGTTCAAGGCCAATAACTTGAACTTGTTTAACTATGAATTACATCGCATCATCTATTCCACTCTATTTCCAAAATCCACTTCAAAAGATGATGTCACTGCACTCGAGCTTTCTGCTTTATACCACATTCCTAAGGGGATTCCTTTTTCTGCCCCTAAGACTATCATTTAGATGATGGGTAGATGTCGCGGAAGAGACCGCAACCTCTCTTATGCGATGATCATCCCACGCATCTTTCAGATATTCGATATTGACTTATCTACTTGTGCTCTGGACCCTGAGCCCAAGTTCCTCAAGCTTTCTCGTTGCAGCATTGCCACTTTTCCTCCACCTACTGCACCTGCTCCTCCTGTACCTACACCCACAGCACCTGGTCTTCCTCAGTCTTACCCTATGACTTTTGAGGGTATTCACCAGCATCTATCAGATCTGCGGACATTCTTCGTTGATACTTTCAGAGAACATGAGTTCCATGACGTGACTTGGTTCCAAGCTATTGCCAACTCTTTCGCCGATCTGAGATTTGCACAGACGGATCACTCTGCTAGCTCTCTTCCTCGAGACCCTTTTGCATCTGGCTACCGTATTGATGATGAGGCGGTCCACTCTCTGTTCCATCCAGAGAATGCATACGATTGGTATCGTACCTCTGGTGCTACTCCACATAATTCTGGAGCTGGTCCATTTGGACATGCTGGCACTGCAGTCGATGATGATGAGGATGAGGATGATTTTTGAGATGTTACTTTTTGAGACTGATGACTTTATCTTATGTTTACTTGGAAATGCTCCGACATTCCAAGATATTATCAGTACGCTTCTATTTTGGATATGATTTGAGACATTTGATAGACATGTTTTATGCCTCAGTTTGGCATCAGTTTAGTTTATTATTCAGCACTTATTTGTTTCAGCTTTATTATAGCATTATCTTTCTTTATGCTTCCATATAAACTGCCTGTGACAAATACTATGCATGTGTTGTTTATATCATTTCTGTTTATCTTATAAATGTTTGATGAATTTTTTATATATTTTTTATTGTATTTCTTCACTGATTGTTACTTATGCATTTATTGCGGGGGAGCTTTCTCTTTTGCAATTATTTTGCTAAGTGACAATAGGGGAGAAATAAGATCTAACATCTTCATGGATACAGGTTATGAATGATTTTTACATTTTATCTCTCGATACTTTTGGTACCTTTTTGAATTGATCAAAACCAAGATGTTATATCGGTCAAGGTTTGTCAATTATCAAAATAGGAGAGATTGTTAGTCCATTGGTCATGGTCAAACCTAATTTTAATAATTGATCAAACTCTGTCTCGATATACGAATCAATTCAGATGTTTACTAACGACGTTTTGGACACTGATCAAAGATGGATATCTACTCAGTTCAAGACCGAAGCAGTTTGTGTTGACACAAAGTCACAGTCAACCAAATATTGACTACATTGACTAAATAATATCTGTATAAATTCAATACGACACACGACGTCTGCATTCAGTTCAGGACAGACAACAGCTCAGTTTTCGACTCTCAGTGTATTTTTGAGTCTGTACTTTTACATTTTATTGAGTCTAGAAGTATGTACTCTGAGTTATGCTGAGCTCTTGGAACTTAGTCTATAAGCCTACCCAAAATCCCAAGCTCCACCAAAACAAAAATTGCCCACAAGTCCCACTTAGAACCACTCTGTGCTCTGGAGACAGAGTTCGGGCCGAACTCTGCCTCCACACAGAGTTCGGGCCGAACTCTGTCCCCTAGAAATCAGGAACCCTAATTTTAGGGTTAGCTGGTTGCTAGCTGTCCAACGGCCAAATTTTTGAATTTTCCTATCCGAATTCTGGCCGAATTCTGCCTCTAAAAACACTATAAATAGGGCATGAATTCTCTCATTTCAATTCACTCAATCTTCTCTTCTCTTCTCTCCTACAAGCTCAATAAGCCATACCCTTCCTATCTACTAGCCACAAGCCTCCTAAGTCTCGAGTGCTCAGCATCTCTCAGTTAGGATTCTTGTGCAAGAGTGAAGAAGTCGCTTGGACAATTCCAAGCAAATCGCCACTGCGATCCTCTGTTAGAAGTTGACGTGCTCTTCTGAAGAAAAGGCACGGGTTGTAAGCTACTATTTCACAAATAGTGGATTTAATCCTGAGCTAGAGTTCTCAGGCCTGGACTAGTCCTCCACGAGGGAAACCAGGTTAAAATCGTTGTGTTTGCGTATGCTCTTCTGCTCTTCATTTATTTTCCGTACTTTACTCTGATCTTTTATTGTTGGTGAAAGAGTTATTTTTAATTGGCTATTTTTCTATATAAACTCTATTCACCCCCCTCTAGAGTTGCCAAACTGTTCTTCAATTGGTATCAGAGCTCTGTTCTCTTTATAAGGACTAACATCCTAAGAGCTGATCCATGGCAACCACACAATCCTTGATTTCCAATCATGGTGAAGGTCAGTCCACTCATAGGCCTCCCCTATTTGATGGGACTAACTACACATATTGGAAAACAAGGATGAGCTTCTATCTTAAGTCTCTAGACTTTGACCTGTGGACTGTCGTCACTGACGGTTACAAAAAGCCCGCCAGAATAATTGTCGATGGTGACCTCATTGAGAAACCACACGACAAATATTCTGTCGAGGAGAAGAAACAGGCAAGTCTAGATGCTAGGGCTATTAATGCTTTATTCTGTGCCATAGACAGGAATGAGTTCAACAGGGTCTCTACATGCACCACTGCTCATGAAGTATGGAGACTTCTAGAAGTGACGCATGAAGGAACCACACAGGTCAAGGAATCCAAAATAAGCCGTCTCACTCAAGAATATGAAGCCTTCAAGATGAAGCCAAGTGAGACGATCACTCAAATGATCACAAGATTCCTCGACATCATCAATCCTCTATCTTCGCTTGGAAAGCAGTACTCAAACCACGAGAAGATTCGTAAGCTGCTCAGAGGGCTACCAAAGATTTGGAACCCTAAGGTGACAGCCATCATAGAAGGAAACGAACTCACAACAATGTCAATGGAGACCTTGATGGGTAAGCTTATGACTCACGAGCTTGACCTCAAGGACTTCGAAGAGCCTGCTCCGAAGACCAGGGAGATCGCACTCAAAGCTCATCAACGAAGAGCTAATCATGATGAGACCGAAGAAGATAACTCGGATGATGAAGACCAAGCTCTCATGGTTCGCAACTTCAGGAAATTCCTTCGCTTCAATCGAAGGAAGAAGGAATCTCAAGAAAACGATGAAGAGGAACCAACTTGTTATGGTTGCAAGAAAACTGGACATGTCCGAAAAGACTGTCCATTCCTGAAGAAGAGCAACCACTATGAGAAGCCATACAAAAGGAACTCATTAAAGAAATATGCCAACACAGGCATCTGGCATGAAAGTGAAGCGAGTGACTCTGAGGAAGAAAAGGACTCTCCTCAAGATACAGCAAATGTGTGCCTGATGGCAACTTCCAACAAGGTATCTAACGAAACTCAGGATGACTTCTCTTTTGATGAACTTGGCGATGCTTTCACTGATTTACTCGATGATCATAAAAAGGTCATCGGTAAATATAAACATGCCAAGGACAAAATCAAAAGTCTAGAAGATGAGATACAAAGAATTTCTTTACTTCTTGATAATGTTAGAAACACATCACCCACTAATGACACTGATGAAGTATCCAAGCTTAAATTAAGCTTACATGATGCTGAAGCACGTATTGAGCAACAAACTCAAGAAATCACTACTCTCAACATGTTGCTTGCTGAAGAAAAAAGTAGACACAAGATTTCCATGACTAAGATTTATGGCTTAAATATTAAGGTTGATGAACTGCAAGCTGTTTCTAAAAGATTAGAAACCAAATTGGGTAAACAGGTTGTCCAACCTCAAACCCAATCACATGGGCACAATACCACTCATGCTAGTCAATCATGTCATTCTCATGCAGCTCATAACCATGCATTTATATACACAAACTTTCACAAACCACGTGCACGTAAGAACAATTCTCACTCAGTACACACTCATCATGCACAAAGACACAATCAACATCACTCCACACATAAAAATCATCATGCCATGCCATATAGACAAAATCATCATGCAATGCCATATAGACAAGGTTCTCATATACCATATAGACAAAATCATCATGACATGCCATCTAGATAATATCAGCAAGTCACACATCATAGACAATACCATCATAGACACCATCACCATGCCACTTATTCTATGCATAATCATCTTCACCATGCTAACTCTTCACATCATGTCCATCATCCTGTTGCTTATAGATATTATTCTCATGCGCCTAGTATAAATAAGAATGCTATCTATACTTATTATGGATTACATGGACACATCTCACCACAGTGCAGAGTTAGAAGACTTGTAGATAAAAGGATATATGCTTGGTTCCCAAAGACTAACTTTTCAGGACCCCCAAGAACTCGGGTACCAAAGGTCACATCTACTCTTGATGTAGGTGGACCTTCCCTCCTCAACTGAAAGTAAGTGGATTCTCGATAGTGGATGCTCGCGACATATGACGGGAGATGCAAATCTTTTTGCATCACTATCGATAAAGAGAGAAGGATACGTATCCTTCGGTAACAATCTCAAAGGGCACATTATAGGTAATGGTATCATTGGTCATCCTTCTTCTCCTGTAATAAAGGATGTCTGCCTAGTGACCGAGTTAAAGCATAACCTGCTCAGCATTAGTCATCTTGCTGATCATGGATATGATATAACTTTGGACAAAACAGTTGCTACATCTATGATAGGTCAACAGGAGACATTGCTTTTGAAGGGAAAAGAGAGGACAACATCTACATTTTCTATCTTTCTATAAATACTAACAATGCAGGTAGATGTCTATATGCCCACAAAGACGAACGACTACTTTGGCACCAGCGTCTTGGTCATGCCAACATGGATGCCATATCCAGGCTTTCCACCAAGAAGCTAGTGAGAGGATTGCCTGACATCACGTTCAAAAAGGACACGGTATGTGCCGAATGTGAACTAAACAAGGCAACTAAATCCTCATTTCATTCTATCAACTCTGTAAGTACTACTAGACCCTTGCAACTACTTCATATGGATTTATTTGGTCCTAGTAGAATAGCTAGCCTTGGAGGCAATCTTTATGCATTTGTTATTGTTGATGATTTTTTCGAGATTTACATGGGTTTTCTTTCTCGCTAATAAGAGCGATGCTATTTCTGCTTTCAAAATTTTTGTAAAGAAAGTTCAAAACGAAAAAGGCTACATGATTACTCGAATCCGAAGTGATCATGGAGGCGAATTCGTAAATTATGATTTTGAAAGTTTTTGTAATGCAAATGGTTTTGATCATGAATTTTCTTGTCCTAGAACTCCTCAACAAAATGGTGTTGTGGAGCGGAAGAATAGGACTCTTGGCGATATGGCTAGAGTCATGTTGAATAAATTTTCTCTTCCGAAATATTTTTGGGCAGAGGATGTAAGTACAGCATGCCATATTTTGAATAGGGTGCTTATTCGTCCCATTACGAAGAAAACACCCTATGAGCTTTGGTTTGGGAGAACCCCCAATGTTTCGTATTTTAAAGTTTTTGGTTGTAGATGTTTTATCCTTAACACCAAAGACAACTTAGGCAAATTTGATGCCAAAGCTGACGATGGTATCTTTCTTGGTTATGCCGCCAAGAGTAAGGGATATAGAGTTTTCAACAAACGCTCACTTATTGTGGAGGAGTCAACTAATGTGACTTTTGATGAAGATAACAGTGCAGTAAACGCTCTTGATGATGATGTTGAGCCATCAATTTCTACTCCAATGAACACTTCAACCGAAACTAATTCTCTGGAGGATTTGCCTAAGAAATTCTCTTTCAAACCTTCTCATCCAGAAAATTTAGTTATAGGAGAAGTTTCACGTGGAGTAACTACTAGATCATCACTAAGAGACTCCGTTGCTAGCACTGCCTTCATTTCACAAGTAGAGCCTAAAAACATTTCTGAAGCTTTTAATGATGAATTTTGGATTTCTGCTATGCAAGAAGAACTCAACCAATTTGAGAGGAGCCAAGTATGGGAACTAGTTCCTAGACCGGCTAATCACTCAATAATTGGTACCAAATGGGTGTTTAGAAACAAAGTAAATGAAGATGGTTCAGTCACTCGTAACAAAGCCCGTCTAGTAGCTCAAGGATACAATCAAGAGGAAGGTATCGACTACGATGAGACATATGCTCCTGTTGCTAGACTAGAATCCATTCGGATGCTTTGTGCTTTTGCCAATCATCAGAACTTTAAATTATTTCAAATGGATGTTAAAAGTGCTTTCTTGAATGGCTTTATTAAGGAGGAAGTTTATGTCAAACAACCCCCTGGCTTTGAAAATCATAAATTTCCCGACCACGTGTTCAAGCTGAAGAAAGCGCTTTATGGCCTTAAACAAGCCCCCAGAGCTTGGTATGAAAGGCTAAGCAGTTTCTTGCTTGAGAAAGGTTTTTCAAAAGGGAAAATTGACACTACACTGTTTATTAAATCTTTCAAAGACACCATTCTATTAATTCAGATTTATGTTGATGATATTATTTTTGGGTCTACTGATGAAACTCTTTGTCAAGAATTTGCCAAGTGTATGCAGACGGAATTTGAGATGAGCTTGATGGGAGAGCTCAACTATTTTCTTGGTCTGCAAGTAAAACAACTGGCTAATGGAACTTTCATCTGCCAATCAAAGTACACCAAGGACATGCTGAAGAAGTTCGATCTTGACAACATCAAACCAATCAGCACGCCAATGGCTACTTCAACCAAACTCGAACCAGATGAGAGTGGCAAACCTGTTGATCAACGTAAGTATCGAGGTATGATAGGCAGCTTACTTTATTTAACTACTAGTCGTCCCGATATCATGTTCAGTGTTTGCCTATGTGCTAGATATCAAGCTAATCCTAAAGAATCACACATGACCGCGGTTAAGCGTATCTTTAGATACCTTAAGGGTACGGTTACAGTGGGCCTATGGTATCCCAAGTCAACATCATTTGATCTTATTGGTTACTCCGATGCTGACTTCGCTGGATGCAAGGTCGACCGTAAAAGTACGAGCGGTACGTGTCATTTATTAGGAAAAGCTTTAGTCTCCTGGTTTAGCAAGAAGCAGAACTCTGTTGCACTATCCACAACAGAAGCTGAATACATAGCAGCTGGGCGTTGTTGTGCACAAATTCTGTGGATGAAGTAAACCTTTGAGGACTATAAGTTATCTTTCATGCATATTCCTATATTCTGTGACAATACTAGTGCAATCAATTTGACTAAGAACCCTGTCTGCCACTCACGCACTAAACACATTGAAATCAGACACCACTTTTTGCGTGATCATCAGCAAAATGGCACGATTAACTTAGAATTTATTGACACTGATCATCAGCTGGCAGATTTCTTTACTAAGCCACTATCCGAAGAGCGCTTCAATTTTCTTTGTCGTAAACTTGGAATTTTAGATGAAGCAGTTATAAATTGAAACTCACCTGCGTAAATATCGAGTATATTGTGATTCTTTTACGAAGAATTTGGTATGGGTACAAGCCGAAAGGGTCCTTCTGACAACAAGGCGTAAAAACCTAAGCGACACGGTGCACTAGTCCTCAGGACTACCGCTAGCTGGGATCCGGCCCCTGCAGCTAACCCATGGCAAATTTTGGACTATTGAACCACAGTATATGTCCTTATTTATTATATGGCTCGTTTTCGATTTAGTATTGCCTAATTGATATTTTCTAAAGTTCATTCTGTTTTCTGAGTACCTCTCTATCTATTTTGCCGAGTTCGGTTCTTAGGTTCCAGGGTCGGGATCTGGCTCTGCCGTTGGATCAATTCTAATCCAATGGTCAATATTTCACCCGACCAAAGACCAAGCCCTACTTTATTTCGGGATTCCCTCTCTTTTCTCCCATATTTCCTTTTTCTCCACCTCTTCCATCTTCTTCCTTCCAAACCCTAACCCTAGTTCTTGATATAGAGGGCTCTATTTCTTCTCAAAATCAAGGGAAAGGGGTTTTTCAACATTCTCTTCAACTGTTTGATATTCTTTTCAGGTATATCTCTCTTTTTCTATCATTTCTAAGTTCTCCTCTTTTATTTCAAATGGCATCTCGCTTGTCCAAACGAGGGAGAAGGACTCGACATGAGGGTGCTTCCTCTTCGGTTCCTCCTCCTCCGATTGAACAAGCAGTTGAACAACACCCCATTCATCCGTTGTTCAATCCGCCGCGTCCCGATGACCCTAACACTTACGACGACCGTTTATTTGTATCGCTAGAAGCCTCTAATGAATGGTTTAGCGATTTTAGAACTCGTCCGGTGTTTGGGGGCCATCCCATAAATTTCACTATATTTTCCTATTATGAGTCATTATTCCGTGATCTTTGTTTGGATGAACTTGTTGCTTCAAATTCTGTCATCTACCATAGTGCAATTCAAATGTTTTACTGCAATTTGACTCACGATGCAACCCACATCTATTCTCGAGTTGCTGGCATTACCATTGCCTTTAATGATTCTGAGTTGGGAGATTTTCTTGCTCTCCCGGATCTTGATGTGTGGAATAAGCTTGTGGAGGCACGTCAACTTCAATTTGTTGGCGACACTTCCCTTGAAGGATTCAAGGAGGATTTATGTGCTCCTAACGTAAGTCCTCGCAAGCTAAAGGCCAAGCATCTCACCCCCTACTTTTATGAACTTCATCGCATCGTATTCAATACTATCTTGCCCAAGGCTGGCTCAACAGATGAAGTCACTTATCTTGAGATCTCCGCCTTATATCATCTCCACTTTCGTATTCCATTCAACTTTCCACGGACTATGATGGATTGGATGATCAACTGTCGGAAGAAACCAAGAGCTTTGGTTTATCCTCTCTATCTTCCTTTAGTTTTTCGTGCTTTCATCATTCCTATCCATGATTGTCCGTTCATGCCTGCACCTGCCTTTCTATCCAAAGCACGACGCCTTCAGCCTGTCGCTGCTTCTGAGACTTCTGAGCATTCTGCTGATGAGGAGCCTGACGCCCCTCCTTTTGGTCAGGATGCACCTCCTCCTCCTGCCACTCTTGAGTCTCTTCAGACTATGCTTCGCGATCGCTTTGCTATTGAGGATGATCGCTGGACGCAGCAGGATTACCGTACCACCTTGCAGATCAGTGCCCTTGGGAACTCTCTGCATGATATGCGGTATTCACTTGCTCGTCATCCTGATCTGCATGTGCCCATTGAGCGGGATCCAGATCGCGCGGGTCATCGTATAGACGATCCGTGGGTCATGAGGTATATGGATCCTGATGATGCTTTTGTGGACCCTCGTCGCTCATTCCCTGGTCCTTCAGATGTTCCAGGACCTTCTCGTGCTCCATGATGGAGATTGGCTTGATATGCTGTTGCCACTGCTGATGGTCTTAGTTGCCTTTTGATTTTAGGTATTTCAGTTTGTTATGGATTTATGTACTGGATTTCTGTCTTCACACCCTGATGATGTGCTTGCCATTCTGGTTGGTGGATAACATTTTATGCTATTTTTCGTAGTTTTACTTTATGTCAGTGACTTGTTTTATTAGTATTATACTGTTTCTTCTCTACTTGGTGTGGTTGGATTAATTTTCATTGTCTATACTGCTATCCTTATGCAGTCTATATGATCCTTTATATTGCTAACTGCCAAAAGGGGAAGAAATATGTATATTTCAAATATATATCTGTCTGTACTTGTGTTTGCTTTTGGGAAAATATTTTTATCAGGCCACAGGTTCTATGCATTATTTACGGGGGAGAGCTATTGATTCTAGCTCGGCACCGTTCACTGATTACGGGGGAGCTATCTTATTCTAGCTCGGCATTGTTTATGGGGGAGCTGTGTTTTAACCAACTGTGTCCAGGTATGAATATTGAAATATACATTTATTATTTTGTCAATTATCAATATGGGGGAGATTGTTGACACAAAGTCACAGTCAACCAAATATTGACTACATTGACTAAATAATATCTGTATAAATTCAATACGACACACGACGTCTGCATTCAGTTCAGGACAGACAACAGCTCAGTTTCCGACTCTCAGTGTATTTTCGAGTCTGTACTTTTACATTTTATTGAGTCTAGAAGTATGTACTCTGAGTTATGCTGAGCTCTTGGAACTTAGTCTATAAGCCTACCCAAAATCCCAAGCTCCACCAAAACAAAAATTGCCCACAAGTCCCACTTAGAACCACTCTGTGCTCTGGAGACAGAGTTCGGGCCGAACTCTGCCTCCACACAGAGTTCGGGCCGAACTCTGTCCCCTAGAAATCAGGAACCCTAATTTTAGGGTTAGCTGGTTGCTAGCTGTCCAACGGCCAAATTTTTGAATTTTCCTATCCGAATTCTGGCCGAATTCTGCCTCTAAAAATACTATAAATAGGGCATGAATTCTCTCATTTCAATTCACTCAATCTTCTCTTCTCTTCTCTCCTACAAGCTCAATAAGCCATACCCTTCCTATCTACTAGCCACAAGCCTCCTAAGTCTCGAGTGCTCAGCATCTCTCAGTTAGGATTCTTGTACAAGAGTGAAGAAGTCGCTTGGACAATTCCAAGCAAATCGCCACTGCGATCCTCTGTTAGAAGTTGACGTGCTCTTCTGAAGAAAAGGCACGGGTTGTAAGCTACTATTTCACAAATAGTGGATTTAATCCTGAGCTAGAGTTCTCAGGCCTGGACTAGTCCTCCACGAGGGAAACCAGGTTAAAATCGTTGTGTTTGCGTATGCTCTTCTGCTCTTCATTTATTTTCCGCACTTTACTCTGATCTTTTATTGTTGGTGAAAGAGTTATTTTTAATTGGCTATTTTTCTATATAAACTCTATTCACCCCCCTCTAGAGTTGCCAAACTGTTCTTCAGTTTGCACTACTACAAAAAAACGTTAACAATGACACTTTATAGATGACACCCATCTAAAAATGTCATTAATGATACTTTTAATGTCAGCTTATTATACGATCATCATTAATAATTCTATCAATGACATTAAAAAATAATAATGTCATGGTAAGTACTATAAGATGATAATTTCAAAGACATGGGTCATAAAAACAATTTTAGATGTCATCTTTTGTGTTGTGAATAAAAAAGATATGTGACTAACAATGACATAATGATATTAAGAGTCATATATAGTTTAAACAATGACAAAGACATGTGGTATGTCATCTCTAACATTTTTTATTTTCTTCTTTTTATTAAAATGATGGGGATCAACCCTCACAGAACTATACATCAATCATTACTCAAAGCATGTCTTATAGTTTGAGACCGAATTGTACTTCCAGTGATGGTTAACTTGTTGATCTGGAATTGATCATTATGCATCAACGTAAATTTTGAATATACATATAAATATTTTAATGATATTAAAAGTATCACTACAAGAAAAGTGTTCATTTACAATGTGCATTTTACGGCGTGTATCGGTTGCACGTTGTAATGACAAATAGTCGTAAAAGAGATAAAAAAATTCTTTTGCAGCGTGCGTCTTGCGAGCCGTGAATGAAAACTTACTTATGGCATGCATTTTTGCATGTTGTGGTTGAAGATTCATTTACAACGTGCTTTATGGCACATTATAATTGAAGACTCATTTACGACATACTTTAGGACAAGCTGTAATTGAAAACGCATTTGTAGCGCACATTGTGATAGATATGTTTTACATTTTCATTCCCTCTTTGAGTTTTTACTTCCCGAACCCTAGATCTATCACTACATGAAAAAAATTTCTATTATAACGCTTGTAAAAATGTTATTATAACATTTTGTCAAATATGTTATGAAGATCCGTAAAAATTTCTGGCATATTATAACACGTTTTATATAAAAATATTATATATAGTATGTACTTCTATAACAATTTTATATTCGAAAGTTATAAAATGACAAAAAACAAAATTTTTGTGTCTCAGCCCCTCTCTCTTTTTGGGTTGGCTCAAATTTGTTTTTTTTGACCCAATCAAAACCCCCTCTACCCCTGAGAGAAACCCAAATTCCTCCTCCTTCTTCCAATTTTTAAACCCTAATCCATCCTCATCCTCGTCTCCCAAGAACCCCCAAATCCCTCATCCTCTTTCTAAATCCCAAACTCTAGCATGCCCCAAACCCTAATCCTAACCTAGAAACCACATACTTCGCACTTGTCCTCGACTCCGATGGATGAGTGAGAAAAGTAGGCGGCTGCGGCATCAACAAATTTTAGTGTATTCTCTGGGGAGCATACCGCCGCTAGTTGGCCTAGCTGGCTCACCTCCTTATCGTAGCTGTTTCTACGCCGAAGGTTACTTTCTTCATCGTCTATGGCAAGTTCGAGCGGTAGATTCTACTGAGTGGCGGCGAGCTCCTCTCTCTCCACAATTGATGGCGAGTTCGAGCCTCTGTCGTCGACGATGTGGTTGATCGGTGGGTTCTTCTTTTGAGTCAATTTTTTAGTTTGTTCTTGATTTTAAATGAAATGTGATCAACTGATCAACTATATGATTTCGATATAGTATCGTTGAGATCTCGACGAAGATAGGTTCTCGTCGTTCCATGTTCCAAGTTGAGTTCTCATGGCTTATCAATTTCATGCTTTAATTTCTCTTCCTCTAAAACTCAGAACAAATTCAATCATTCGTAATAACTATTGCTTGTATATGATCAAGTAATGTTTGGTCGAAAGCCACAGACAATTATTGGATACTATAGTATTCATGTCGAACACATAGTGACTCGGTTCTGACCGATGAACTCTTTTAGCGACCCCTTCCAGAAGCACGTAGCATTCTACAACAACGTGTCTCCGGTGTGATCACTATGCCAATATCCTGTGTCGAGATCAATACAGAGGTAAGATTCGACTCCTTTCCTGTCTCTTTCTTTTCTTAACAGTTAGTTATTTCTCTAGAACGATGAGTTAGGATGTGGAGTACCGACTTGTCTCAAAGTCAATATTTAGTATTCTTGCATCTCGACGCAGTGTTGAGTACACGGATAATTCAAATATGTAATAAGTATTGTGCATTAAATTTTTAAAACAGAAGCAACACTTGGAGAAGGCAACGGAGGGTTGAGTTACAAGTATATTGGGCTAGCTAGCCATGTGTTCTAAATTAAGCGTTAACTATGTTAATTTACTTCAAACATCTAGAGAACTCTTTTGTTCTTGACTACTCAACCATAATTCACATCTTCGTACCAAATAATAAAATGTCTTACACATAATATTTATGCACCTTAGCCAGGTGACATTTCTGCTCATTTGTGGAAATAGATTGCATCTTAATAAAAATGCTTTAAAATATTGGTTTACATTTTTATTTCTTTTTTAATTTTGGTTAACAATATCTTATGTGTTATGTTGAACTAATTGCGACTGCTAATCATAAGCTTTTGTTTTCAAATTGTGCTTCCATATAAACTCTTCATAAATAAAATCCATCTCATGTTTCCTGATTTCAATTTCAATTGTGTATTCCTAGTGATTGGACATATGCACAGGCTGAGTTCAAAAGATAATTAGGATAAATTTGCTTTATCTTGTTTTAGTAGTTATCAATTGTATGGACGTCATATAGCTTCTTGTTGTCTTAATCTATCATGTCGATAGATTTGATTAGTTTTCTTCAAATTCTAATATTTGGGATTGAAATTGTAGTATTTACTTTGTTCATCAGCAAGTTCCTCGAATAGTCATATTAAAACCATCAGTGAAAGCGTACTATTTACTTTAGAACTTCATATCAGGCTTTATTTTTTATTATAGATTTTTTTTTACTTTTTTGCATGTCACATTCTGTAGTGTCCCGCTCCACAAAGGTACTAGATAGACAGAAAGATCGGATTGCTGACTCTGCAACAGAAAACGATTAATCTGGGTGAGTGGACGAAGTCTCATTTGCTGATTCGCTTACGCCTAAAGAATCTGAGTTTTTGATTGAATGCTTTTGTTAATAACAAGATGGTAAATCATTGAGTATGCTTTAAGAGAATTCATATGTTGTCTCGCTAAGATATGAATGTTGCCTTGATAAAGAGAACCTTGCCATGCTAAGAACAAGAAAAGAAATAATCTACATGCTAATAAGAACTGAAATAATGCTTGTCATGCTTGATAGGATAAGAGAAGACAAATGAATCGAATTGAATGCTTGATATTTGCTTGCTGCTAAGTATGCTTGAGAATTATAGACATGTACAGACGGACTTGTATATGTTGACCTGAATAAAAGAAAGGCACGAATTGAACGTGTCGTATATCTGTAAAGGCATGAAAAGAAGAAGATGAATATGTTTGCAAGTTACTTGATTGATGCATGATTGTTTTATATGATAGTTGCATTTGCATTGGTCTAGACGGCTTGTGCACAAGTGGTAGTCTATCGACGATTCTGGAGGCGCCCGGAGTCGATCGGCCTAGGAGAGAACAGGACACCTGGGGCTAGAAGTCCCCGCAGTTAAGAGGGGGTGTCAGTCTGTTAGTAGTTGGGCAAGAAGTTTCGACTGCTAATATGGGTACTGTCCATGGACCACAAGAGTTATTGTCATGCTGCATATTGATAAGAGTTAAAAGAATGTTTTGCTAAGTTATTGTCATGCTGCATATTGATAATAGTCAAAAGAATATTTTGCTAAGAGCTAACCTTGCAGAGACGGACAGGGAATGACAATGTTGGTTTTATAATGTTTATGCTAATCCTTGTCTTGTGCAGGGATCGATGGTCGGCTATGGTAAGAGTCACTGAAAAGTGATATACATGTGTTGCTTAAGTTCTGATATAAATGCTTGCAGAGATTAATCTGTTACCAAGAAATGCTATGTTCCACTAAAAGAAAAGATGTAATATCATGCTTGTAATCTGACCCTAAGTTTGTCTTGAACAAGAGAAGAGAATGCTAAAGATGTTGTCCCTAATGAAATGATATACTCATGAAACATGCTGCGCACTACACAAATGAATAGTCATCATGCTAGAATTGAATAGTCCCTTGTATGCTTGAAATGATATAAACTGTGGCTTTTCAAAGATGTTTTCAAAAGAGATGTAAACTGACTATGTATGCATGAAATGAACATAGGTAAAAAGTAGCAAGATCACATCACAAGAAACATTTTCTCACTAAATGAACAGTGATCGTTTCAGACAAATGTAGCTCTTTGTCCACAATTCACCAGTATGCTGATATACTGACCCACCATCAGTCTGCATGCAGGTGCACTATGCATCGAGAAGGATAGTCCGAAGCGATAGCCTGTGCCTCATCCTCAGGAGCCAGAAATCAGAAGAGATGCCAAGAGATGACATCTGTTGCAAGACCTTGGTTTTGTATATAAAAGGATGTAATGTATGGGAACGGGATCATTGTAATCTGTAAAGTTCTGAGAGAATATAACATTGTATCAGAGAGAATCGAGAGCTTGTAAATCTATTCAAATGAAATCAATAAAGAGAAATGTTCTTGTTACCATTCTGTTCAATACTTGTATCCTGAAATGTCTGTTGCTGCTTCAATTATTTGCGATACGTTCCGCTGCGTATTGTCAACCTTGTCTATTTTGTCTTGCTTCAGGTCTTGGCCTTGTGCAAGCACAACTTAGGCTTGCACGGCATCACGCCTTAGCGAGGACGAACGGTCCCAAAAGAGTTCGAAGCGAGGACCAAAGGTCTCTGCGGGATCGAGGCGTGACAGAATGGTATCAGAGCAACACGATCCTCTGGCCAAATTTTGATTCAATTGAATTTGTACATGCCTTCTGATTGAAATTTCGTTGCCTACTAGATATCAATAATGAGATGAACGTTTCATACAATAAGTCCGTAAATAATTTTATGATGCCGGCAAATGTTTTATCGATTTGATTGATTGAGATTGAAATGCTTGATTGAACAAGAGTTTTGATATGACCTGAATCGTGATTTCATGGATTAATGATAGCGAAGGATGAGGACTATCGCTGCTAAGGATATCGTAAGTTTCTCCTTAAGTTTCGAGGACGAAACTTCTTTTTGGTGGGTAATTATGTAGTGTCCCGCTCCGCGAAGGCACTAGATAGACAGAAAGATCGGATTGCTGACTCTGCAACAGAAGACAATTAATCTGGGTGAGTGGACAAAGTCTCATTTGCTGATTTGCTTACGCCTAAAGAATCTGAGTTTTTGATTGAATGCTTTTGTTAATAACAAGATGGTAAATCATTGAGTATGCTTTAAGAGAATTCATATGTTGCCTCGCTAAGATATGAATGTTGCCTTGATAAAGAGAACCTTGCCATGCTAAGAACAAGAAAAGAAATAATCTGCATGCTAATAAGAACTGAAATGATGCTTGTCATGCTTGATAGGATAAGAGAAGACAAATGAATCGAATTGAATGCTTGATATTTGCTTGCTGCTAAGTATGCTTGAGAATTATAGACATGTACAGACGGACTTGTATATGTTGACCTGAATAAAAGAAAGGCACGAATTGAACGTATCGTATATCTGCAAAGGCATAAAAAGAAGAAGATGAATATGTTTGTAAGTTACTTGATTGATGCATGATTGTTTTATATGATAGTTGCATTTGCATTGGTCTAGACGGCTTGTGCACAAGTGGTAGTCTCTCGACGATTCTGGGGGCGCCCGGAGTCGATCGGCCTAGGAGAGAACAGGACACCTGGGGCTAGAAGTCCCCGCAGTTAAGAGGGGTGTCAGTCTGTTAGTAGTTGGGCAAGAAGTTCCGACTACTAATATGGGTACTGTCTATGGACCACAAGAGTTATTGTCATGCTGCATATTGATAAGAGTTACAATAATGTTTTGCTAAGTTATTGTCATGCTGCATATTGATAATAGTCAAAAGAATATTTTGCTAAGAGCTAACCATACAGAGACGGACAGGGAATGACAATGTTGGTTTTACAATGTTTATGCTAATCCTTGTCTTGTGCAGGGATCGACGGTCGGCTATGGTAAGAGTCACTGAAAAGTGATATACATGTGTTGCTTAAGTTCTGATATAAATGCTTGCAGAGATTAATCTGTTACCAAGAAATGCTATGTTCCACTAAAAGAAAAGATGTAATATCATGCTTGTAATCTGACCCTAAGTTTGTCTTGAACAAGAGAAGAGATTGCTAAAGATGTTGTCCCTAATGAAATGATATGCTCATGAAACATGCTGTGCACTACACAAATGAATAGTCATCGTGCTAGAATTGAATAGTCCCTTGTATGCTTGAAATGATATGAACTGTGGCTTTTCAAAGATGTTTTCAAAAGAGATATAAACTGACTATGTATGCATGAAATGAACATAGGTAAAAAGTAGCAAGATCACATCACAAGAAACGTTTTCTTACTAAATGAACAGTGATCGTTTCAGACAAATGTAGCTCTTTGTCCACAATTCACCAGTATGCTGATATACTGACCCACCATCAGTCTGCATGCAGGTGCACTATGCATCGAGAAGGATAGTCAGAAGCGATAGCCTGTGCCTCATCCTCAGGAGCCAGAAATCAGAAGAGATGCCAAGAGATGACATCTGTTGTAAGACCTTGGTTTTGTATATAAAAGGATATAATGTATGGGAACGGGATCATTGTAATCTGTAAAGTTCTGAGAGAATATAACATTGTATCAGAGAGAATCGAGAGCTTGTAAATCTGCTCAAATAAAATCAATAAAGAGAAATGTTCTTGTTACCATTGTGTTCAATACTTGTATCTGAAATATGTCCGTTGCTGCTTCAATTATCTGCGATATGTTCCGCTGCGTATTGTCAACCTTGTCTATTTTGTCTTGCTTCAGGTCTTGGCCTTGTGCAAGCGCAACTTAGGCTTGCACGGCATCACGCCTTAGCGAGGACGAACGGTCCTAAAAGAGTCCGAAGCGAGGACGAAAGGACTCTGCGGGATCGGGGCGTGACACATTCAGTTCATATCACATGTTCTTGACATGAATATATCTTTCACATGTTCTGCTTGTTTTGACCTACTTTATTGTTCTTTCTATAGGTTTACTAGTTTGTTTCTTTTGTTTATTCTAACAAAGGAAGAAGCTGATAGGACTTAGGAGCTGTCTTCTTTTTTAAAAGGCTTCTATGGGTCCACTGATTTTTGCACTCTTGAAGCTATGTCCCTAAAATTCAATATTCTATCTTATATAGCTGTGATTTGATACTTTTCATAAGTCGAGTATGGAAAGTATTGAGTAGAGTAGGGAGGGTATCAAGTAGGGACAATAGAGAGTAGAGTATGTCAGCAGGCGGGGAGACGGATCAAAGGCATTAATCTTCTTCTCGGTTCGCATGCGTTCGTACTTTTCTTGATTTTTGGACCAAAGGTAAAGATCAGCTTGCTTTTTTGCTTTTTCTCAATTCTGATTCTTCATCTTCGATATCATATTTCTTTCATGATGTAATTAAGGACTTCGTTTAGTAGTTTTGCATAGAGGATCACTGAAGAATGCACTTCTGTTAAACTTGCATTTTGGGAACCGTTGTTGTGTAAAATCATGTAGGGAAGAGGTCAAGAACATGATTATTGGAGCAGCTAATTTTTCATCATCCACAATGCACAACGTAACAACACCTGTTCAGTCCATACAACTTGTTTAGTAGTTCTATATAGAGGATCACAATCTTTTAGATATCTAACTGATGAGCATTTCTCTTTTCCAGGCTTATCGGGCTCTGCTGGGTCTTGACATTCCTCTTCTTGTTATATTTTGGGTTTTACTACTTCCCAGAAAAGTGAGCCATAGTTGAATACTCTTAACTTGCAAAGAATATACCGTTCTGTATACAGAGTTGCTGGAGACACATGTGCAGCTCTTGAAGAGTACATACATGATCCTCAAAGCAGCACCGTAAGCTCGATCCTCCCTTGTAATGATTGGACTTCTACAAATAAATCTTTGTATGATGTTGCAGGAGAAATACATGTCATTGTTGACCAGGTATTGAACACCCTTTCCCTTATGGAACTGAAGCAAGCAATATGAAGTTACCAATCCCAACTATTAGAATTATAATAGTGGACAAAAAAATTCTCATGAACAACAAGAAGTCATTTTTTTCGCAATAATGGAAACCTCTGATGGTTCAAAGTTTACCTACTGCTCTATGTCCGGCAGTAATATTGAATAAAAGTGTCGGCAATATTACTGAATGAGGTTTCAAAAGTATCGCTCACTAATCCAAATTTGTAATTTGTTAGGTAAATGCAAACATGTCAAGACTACATAATCCATATATTTTTAAATATTTTGAAGATGTACACTTGTTCCACTGGAACCTGTAGGGATTGGGAGTTCAGCGTTTAACCTCACAGCGAATTCTAGAATCAACTCTTGGCTTTTCATAATACTTGTTTGTTATTTTTTTTCTTTAATAACTAACATATTTCACATAGCTCTCTGTTTACTCGTGTACCTTTAATAACTAATTTGAAATGATGTCTCCTCACTCAAGAAAATTGGGTGTTGCTCAAGCTAGAAGAAGATGCACTTTTTCTTTATGGTAAGGACCTCAATTCTAATACACTTGTGCTATATGTCTCTAGATTTCTTTTCATGTTATCCTTTTAGAGCTACATGCCTGAAAGAGTGGTTTGAGTAGTTCACTTCTGTTGTATGTATCATATGGTAGTTTGTCTTCAGTTCAATCACATGTAGGTCATGTTTGTTAATGACTTTCTGTCATTGTTAATGTTCTGCAGGAGTGTGAGGCATATAATAAAGCTGATCATGATGTAGATGATTGGAGGACTAGAGAGGTTGCCAAGCGCATTGCAAAGGGCAAGGTGTAATATTATCTCTCATACCCAACAATTCTTCATGTAATAATCAGATAAGTAGTTTTCTTGTATACTTTCAAGTTCAACAAAATTATACATTAACTCCTCCTTTATAAGGGAATTACTTGAACCTATAAGACTGTACATACGAGAGAAAATAAATACTATAAATCACATATTAACATATTATTGTGTCTTATTTTCCTTTTTTTCATATTTACATGCTCGTCGACGCAAAGGTTTGGTATGCAGATTCACATTATTACTCTAAACATGTTGTGCCTTATATGTAAACTACATAAAAACAATCTACTCTGATTTAGAATATGCTTCCTAAGCTGGAGCCGTCCCTCTTAATCAATGGTGCACAATTTTGCATTTATTTAATGCCTGCATAGTGTTTCTCATTACCATGTTCTTTACATATTTTCATTGGTGAGGGTTTCTATGCATCCTTCATATTGTTCTAAATCATATTGCCATTCGATGTTCTATTGGATGCTGGTTTTAATCATTTGAGATACCATAGTAATCCAAAAAGTACGTTCTTTCTCTTATATTGAGTTTTCTTCAATTAAAGTCTACGATGTGGGATGGAGCTGATTTGATGCATGACTTTCTCTCAGGGTTTCTTTCAGAGCTCACATACATGTATTGCTTTCAACTTGAATTTCTCTATTTTCTTTTGTAATATTCAGGTTTTCGAAGAAACTTCTGGCATTGATAACAAGTATACTAATGTGCAATTCACATGAGAGGTAATGATAATGTCCAAGCATGTCATTTTTTGCATAAATTTATATGGAAATTTTAGGTTATAGCATTAATGAAAACTTCTGGTTATCAAAAGTCTGGATATTGCAATGAAATACATTCGGGTTATAGGATTAATAAAAACTTCAGGTTATATACATTCAGGTTATATACATTCTTTTTATATTGCATTAATGTATTGTCTAATCGGTAATGCCTTTAGCACTGTTTAAAACTTCAGTTTATATAAATTCTTTTTTACATAATAATATCTTTGGATATCAAGCCAGTACAGTGGTGACATATCGACCAAAGCAAAAAATTGTAAATCATTGAGGTTCTTACACAAAAAATTTGCTAGGTGGCCTGGAGAGTTGCAGCGTGTTAGGTTGCTTCAGTGGGTTAGCCAACAAATTTTATTATTATCTCATAATAAATTAAGTGTGCTTCTTGCAGGATTATTGACACATTTTATGCAATCATTTTGAAAATAGGTTATCATAGTTTCTGTTATGGGTTCTAGCTTGAAAAATTATAGGATTAATAATTTTTCTTGCTGGATTCTAGGATAAACTAAAATGCAGGAGATTATGAATTGCACAAGAAAGGGAGAGAGTAATTACAAAAGGACACCGAAAAGATTCAAATTTCCTAAATATTTGGTTTGCATGTCTTATTTAGTTTGTTGAATTTTGAGCTATCTAGTCTTGAACAAATTCATTGTTGTTCAGGTTTCTTACAAAAGTGTCGGTTCATGGCTTTACATGCCTCAATTTTATGTGCGTGTGTGTGTGGGGTGGGGGGTGGGGGGGACAAAAAAAACTGAAAGCATACTAGAAAAATGCACACACACACACATAAAATCAAAATAAATGAGACATGTTGAAGACTGAGATCTTGAACAAACTAATCAAGCAGAGATTGGCTTGTTAAACATTAATGTAGCTTAATCAAGCAAGCTCAAGCTGCACTAGCTAACAAACTAAGGTTGGACATTACCATGTTGCTTTCAAGTTCAAGCAAAGTAGGATAAATCAATAGAAGAAATTTGAATAAGTCAATTCCTTTGATTGTCCTAACATTTTGCTTCTTTGTTTAGGTTCAATACTTTGCATCTGCTATGTTTCCACCTTCTGTAGAATAGTTTTCTTGTGTTTCCTAATTTCCACTGTTTATAAGTTTTTAAAAGACTACAATGGTAGGGCTATGAGAGGAGAGTTCAAATATATTAATGCCAACTAAGATAGCATTGAACTGCAGTAAGTAACATGTTCAATTTGAACTAATTCTTAGTGAATTCAGCTTAATTATGGGTTTTGTTATGTGGGTCATTTTTTTTTATGGGGAACTGAATTGTAGTGAGAATTATGTGAAAATTCTGCTTATGGTGGGATTTTGAGTTCTTTCTTACTGAGGTTATTACAGGATGTAACTAATTTGACTTTTTATTGGACATTGAGGTTATTAGGGTGTTCATTTTTTGGAAAATCCGAACTAGTTCACCTCAATTGAATTTTTTTTAGTGTTCTATGGCATATTTGATTTGTGGTTCTTGCTTCTTATTGGAACAATTGGGAATTAGGTTGTTGGTTTCTTTTCTTTCTACGATTTCTTACTTAAATTGGTAGTATTATTATGTTCTATGATGGGTTAGGTACTCTAGGAGAATTGAGTGACAGGTTTTGAGACAATGCTTACTACGTAACATGTTCTTTGTTGCATCAGGTATCTTTAATTTTGTGGCATTGGAGTCTTTTTTATGTACATCTTATGCTTCTATGTTGGATGTAGCTACATTCCCCGAAGCACATTTTCTAAGAGGTATGGTCATCATCATAATGACTTGTCTTACATTTTCTTTAGTTGTCACTACTTGCCACTTAATTGCAAGATATTGACAATGCTGGATTGCAAATTTTTCCGATGCTGGATGATTAAATCACAAACATTCCAAACCTGAAGCCACTGACAACCATTCTTTTTAATCTGGAGCTTCCACTCAATTCCTGAATGGTACTTATTATGTGGTGATTCCCTTGCATGCAAAATTACTATTTGTGAAGCGTTTTTGTTTTTGCTTGAAGAGTTGAGTAGTTATTACTTTTTCTTGTTGCTATTCTGTTCATGCAGATGTCTAATGCATGGTGTCTTAAGATTACTGTTTGAGCCAATCACTAAGGTCCATATATCATTGGCTATGAATATTTGCATGAACAATTGGATAGATTTCTTATATTTATGAATGTAGGGTTAGATGCATGTATTCATTTGTTTCATCGTACATTTATGTCCTATGGTAATGTTAACATTAATGCTGGATGTATGACCTTATGCAACTACGTAATTCTAGAATGCAAACTGTTTAGACAAAGTGGTAAGTTAGATGTTAAGATAAAGTAACGCTTGATGTATGACCTTATATTTACTATTTTGTGTTTATTTTTTTGGTAGTTTGCTGGGAGAAAGGATTACTCCATCAAAGAATTCAAGGATGCAAGTATGTTATCAGTCGAGAATTCAAGGAGATGCAAAGATACAATCGGGAGATCAAGGGCGAGCACAGATTGAGACATCTACCGGTAACCCTCACATTTCTTGTTTGACAAGACCTGCATGGGCCACCACTAAAACTGTCACGCCCCGCTCCCGGAATACGGACGAACGAGAACGTGAACAGCCAGCTACGTATATTGGGACGGCAACCATCCCGCTATACGATCACGGCTGTCTAGCATGTGAGGGTATTCTACAAACCAACAGTCTTTTACGGTCCAAATGGCCTATTGTCTCAATCTCATCAAGTAAAATAAGTTACAAGATAACAGATCACCAAATATACAATTGTAAGGCGTCCCAAACATTACATATAAGATGATCATGAAAACTAGTCGTAACAAAATGTAAAGACTAGCTCAGAGTTAAGTCATACATGATCAACCCCCGGGGCTTGTCAATCATGTTACAGCCCGTAGGCAGACAATAAATACAAGTTGCAATCGAGCTAACACGTGCTCGTCGGCTAAACGCCTCAAAATAATATGAATTTACAATAAAGTGGGCGAACAAAAGAAACCCACTCGAAGCCTTGGTCACGCCTGGCGATCACCATCTGGCTGGAAGATAGGTAGATCCCTTGCTGCTGCTCCGGTATCTGGCCATACAAAACCAGCTGGGTCAGACCCCAGAAAGAGCAAGTGCCACAAAGGAGGCTCCACTTAAGGACTAAAACCAGCAAATCATTAGTAAACAAAAGCAGCAAAAGAAATAAGTAAAAGCATATTGAGATTTGTGCGGTACCAATGCACGTATCCCGATCACAAAAAAAGGAAACAAGTAACTTGATTAGAAAATAATAATAATACCGGAGAACAAGGCAGATAAGATGCATAAAAAATAAGAAATAAATGCTATCCGGGCAATAAACAAGGAAGGACAAATGTACCGTACCAGGAAACCTGAACAGTACATAGTCACTAACCAGTTATTGCCTAGAGGACAGTCATACAAGAGAGTTACACTACAGTGACAGAGAAGAAGTCTTGCAATCACATCCAGTGCAAGTCAAGCATTCAAGTTCCAGAGACTGGAACAATCAAGAGCTGGACCCATCAGGGCTGGTCCTAGACCAGACCAGACAAGGCTGGACACCATCCAATAATACACGGCCAATCATAGCCTACGGCTTGCTACTTTAACTAACTAGGGTTATCACAAGCCTAGTTACTAACAAGATGCAAGTGAGATGTATCTCCGCCACAAGCCCTGCAGCTATCCAGGTTACCCAGGCGAATATTAGTATAGTGACAATTAGAGAGAGAGGGACTACATTCTTGTTATCATTACAAGTAGCTTGAGGATTCACCACTTGGCAGTGAGCTGGAAATGCGCCCTACTCGTCGGCAGGCTACAAGTCCAAACGATTGTTGCCGGGGTAACGGGATCGCCTGTAGCTGAGGAACATCTCGTCATGACTAGTGAATTAAGCTAGTTGTTAATCTTAGTTCATTTCCAATATGAATTCCTGACCCTGGGAAATCAAGAATTCATGTCCTAGACATGATGCAAGACAAGACTGGTGAATTGACCAAACACAAGAAGGTACACCCACGGTGTCAAGACAAGCTATACTAGTCAAGTGAGTCTGCCTCAGCAGCTCAAGTTATCAAATTATCATGCCAAGTCATGTCATGTTACAAGCTGGAAGTGCGCCGCCACGAGCCACTATCAAGTTATCTAGTTGTTAAGGTTACAAGTTACAAGTTATTAGCCAGGATTTATTTATCGTGTCAGGGCCATAAGGCATATCACAATGCAACTATTCTACAAGTAAAAGAAACATAATCCTGAGTGCACCCAAACGGCCACCGATGTAAAAAGACATGAAAAGTACAATAAGGCTGAAAACATGACTTTATAAAATAAGACCATAAGAAAACACTTTTCTGATGTAACAAGAGATAACAAAACCAGGGACAACGCCATACTAGCATTAAATCAAATCGTGCCCACATCGTGTTCGGGTCGAGCTCGGGTCAAAAGGCGTAAGGATATAAACCAGGGGTAAGGTGTTCCCAAATTAGTGTCAAGATTCAAGAAAGCAGTACACAAATACAGGAAATCGTGTCAAGACGTGTCGAGTCTAGTCAAGTCGTGTTGTGAGCACCAAAATCTCAGGAAGCTCCAAATTATGAAAAGAAAACCAAAGCCCAGAGAAAGCAATACAGGCACTAGGGGTGCAGGGGTACAGGGGCACTAGGGCAGGCCAGGCATACTGGAGTGCGCCTAGAGGCAGCACACTAGAGTGTGCCAGGGAGGCAGCACACTAGAGTGCGCCTACTAGCTGCACACTAAAGTACGCCTAGTCTGGACAGGTCAATCCGCGCCTAGAGCCAATGGGGCAAACCGCGCCTAGATCTATTGGATCAAATGGCGCCTAAGTCAAGGGAACAGTGAACTGCGCCTAAAATGATAAATATAGGCGCAGTCGGGCAAGCCAAGGGAAAGTAGGCGCTATCTGCCTAACAGGAGAAAATGGGCACTATCTGCCAATCTGGGAAAGTAGGCGCAGTCTGCCAACCGTGCCTGAAATGACGCCAAGGAGGCGCCATCGAGGGGCGGAGGCGAACAGCACCCAAGGAGGCGCAATCGAGACGAACCGCGCGCGCCTAAGGAGGCGCGTTCGAGCGAGCCGCGCCTAAAGAGGCACGCTCGA
Organism: Iris pallida; assembly: GCA_029216955.1. Lineage (NCBI taxonomy): Eukaryota > Viridiplantae > Streptophyta > Magnoliopsida > Asparagales > Iridaceae > Iris > Iris pallida. The sequence continues at coordinate 2,110,690 of JANAVB010034417.1, forward strand.
AAAGGAGGTGCAGTCTGCGAACCGCGCCTAAGAAGGCGCAGTCGAACGAACAGCGCCTAAAGAGGCGTGTTCGAGGAAGTAGGCGCCATCGGCCAGAACAGCTAGTCATCTTCTCCAAAAATCCGAGAAGAGAACCCATGGAACTCAAAACTTTGGAACATCATAAATCCATCAATACAAACCCAAATCCGGATTTTCAAGGCTCTAACTTGTGTAAAATGGAAAGCTCTACAACATGGAAACATTAAATCCAACAAAAGAACAAGTTTGGGAGATCAAATCTCCAAAAATCCGAAAACACTCCAAACCTAGATCTACAAGATTCCAAGCTCCAAATCAAGAAAACCCAAGATCTAATGTTGCTCATAGGGTGCTAAACTAGCTAATGGGCACATAAAATCTGGCCCTCAAGTGTGAGCAAGGTGCACTTGCCTAATGGGGGTGATTCTCTCTTAGGGAAGAAGAAGAAGGAAGGGAGAGGGGGTGGCCGGCTGTGAAGTGGGAAAATGAGAGGGGAGAGAGAGAGAGGGGATTAAATGATGGTGGGGTGTGATGGAGGTGAGGGAGAGTATAGGTTAAAGGGTTCCAATGCAATCTCAAACCAAATAAAACCGAACCAAGTCTCCAAATCAAACCAAGTTAAACCAAGCCAAGCTCCTCCACATAAATTCGAGCCAAAATACAAAAGCCGAGAATACTGCAAGTTGAGCAAAATACAATGCAGGCCAAAGTCCAATCAAAATCCAGAAGTCATTAACCAGATTAACCCATAATGATAAATGACAATTAAACTACCACAAGATTACGAAATAAACTACAATTAACTAGACAAGAAAAATAAAATACGGGTCAGAAATACGAATACGCAATAAAATACGTATCACGAATTTCGAGATATTACACTCTCTCTCTCTCTCTCTCTCTCTCTCTGTGCACTAGCTATAGTTGTTCACAGTTCTAAGTTATAACTTCTAAGTAACTTAAATGCTCCACTTCTTCTAAATATTACAAGTCACGAGATAAGAAGAAGCATATGGTCACACTATCCGAGTTTGTTATTCGTACTATACTTGCTTGAATATTGCTTGTTACAATGCTAGAAGAGGTCAATGTTCACACTGCTGCAGTTAGTAACGTAGATGAAGCAATATATGAATGGTCAAAGCAATTCTATCATCTCCTCGCTCTCTCACAATCTCGATTTGATTAGGGCTTAATTTCCATTTGATTAGGGTTTGTTTTTTCTCTCATTTGCTCTCACAATCTCGATTTTTTTATTACGGTTCGATTAAGCTACCACCGCAACACCTCTAGTATCGTTGAAATGGTAGGGATATCATCAGCCAGCCCAAAGGTACTTTCGTTCTTTCCCGATCAAGAAATTATTGTTCGTTGTTGGTTTTATTTTTTATTAATTTTTTATAAATGAATTAACTAAAATTGTGAATGCTCTTCTTCCATGTTTTTTAAATGTTCATGCTCATCTTCCATGTTTTTTATTTATAATATATACCAATTGTTACTGTATTTCCTACTACACAAAATTATATGATAAATCTGAAGTTTATATGGCTAGAGTTAAGATATGTTGGGATTTTGACTACAACCACAAGCTTCTAATAGAAATAAATCAAATTATATATGATTACAACCATGGTAAGTTTAGCTTGTTTGCTTGATGCAGGTCCTTCACATGGACATGAATGACTATTATGGAGGCGAGTCAACATCTCTTAATCTCGTTCAGGTGTTATTGCTACTGAATGCCTTAGGCTCGCTTTTATTGAACAGTATCCACTATTTTTTTCTCTATTTATTTTCCCAATCTCGTTTACGTGTTTTCGCTTTTATTGAACAGTATCCCGCAATATGGATCCAAGCAAGGACTACAATGTACATATGGTTCCTAAGGTGTTGATATGTTTTAATTTTCCCAGTAGAATGAATTCTAATGTATTGATACTGTTGGCTTGTAGCTGTTCTGTAACTCTTGGATTTTATTTATGAAAGGAATTTTGGGTTTTAGTTCCAATATAGGTGTCCATTTCTTTAGGATTTTTGGTGCTGACTTGTGGTCAATTTTTCATTAGAAATTCGAATGTATCTTGAAATTCTCTTCACTAAACATCTACTCTGTTTTATGAGGGATATAAACCATGAACTATATCTATATTATAGTGATAGAGAATAACTTTATGATACAACTTTTAGCAATGTGACATGGTGATGCTTAGGGAACTCTTTGGTTGGTTGCCATGGATGAAGTAATTTCACTTTCTTGATGAGGTAATTGTCTTAATGGATTCCAATAGGACGAATAAGTTATGGGTATTTTCTTTTTCTGCTTTGGAAGCAATATCATCTACTTTTCATGACAATTAGTTACCAATGATACTCAAAGACACTTGATATTCTAGGCGTAGCATATTTCATGTAATATTTTTAAACACAATGGAAAGATGAAAATATCCTGATTTATGTCATGAAGTGTCCTTGGTGTGTGATTGAAGTGTCCGCAAGTGATCAAGTGTCCAATATGTCAAAAAACTGAAATTAGCTTGCCTCAATAACATCTTAGGAACTGAGAGTCGATTTGATCATGATTCTTATTTGAGAAGAAAAGCTATCCAACACACCGTAGCTATTATTATTAATTATTTTGAGTGTTTCTTTGGATCATTCTTCTGTTTTAGTTTTGAAGTCAGTAAAGAAAACATCTTGTTACATGGAAATATTATTGCTTGATTAATTCCAACAAATGCCTCTGTGATTATGGTATTGCAGTTCATGATGGCTAATGGTGCTCTTGTTCGTGTTCTGATTCATACCAATGTTACTAAGTATTTGAATTTTAAAGCTGTGGATGGTAGCTTTGTATACAATAAAGGGAAGGTATCCTACATAATCTACTGTGGTCCTGTAGTCCAGTTTCAGTCCACTTAAGAGTAGCAGTCTAACTATCATGTTGACGTTGTGTGCTTATTATCTACTCTTGCCAGATTTACAAAGTACCAGCTACTGATGTAGAAGCACTGAAATCTACCTTGATAGGGGAGTCTTTGAGAAACTGTCATGCACGGAAGCTGTTCATCTACGTGCAGGATTATGATAAAAATGACCCAAAATCCCATGAAGGGCTAGATCTTAACAAAGTTACAACCAGAGAAGTTATCTCGTATGTTATCTCTTTCCCATTTTAACTCCTACCTATTGAGATTCCATATCTTGTACATTCCTATGGCCCCTTTTGGCTTTAGTACACACGTTATTTGCTTTATTATATGCCCACTAATTTTGGCACTTGTATGAACTGAGGATCGAAAAAGGTTTTTTTAACAAACATTTACACTGATATATCCTTCTACTGAATGAAATTATATAGTGGAAGTAATAGTTTGATGAACTAAATTAGTTCAATTCTGCTGTATTAATGAAAAGTAAGTCCGAAACTTCCCATAATCCAACCCACAGAGCTTCATGATATGGGTATAAGACATACCTCATAGCTAATGTATCTGAATCTTGCTGATGGGTCTCACATTTTAGTAGTAATTGGTTAAAAAAATTCCAGTTAATTGATGGTACTGACAGTCCAACTTGTTGAGATTCCCTAGTGTCCAAAAGGCAAAAAAAGATTGTTGTGTTTGATCGGAGACCTAACTTAAGAAGAGGGATCCAGTTAAATGCTTAAGAACAGTATAGCCAGGCCTTATGGTCATGAGTCATGTGTCTTTGATTGATATGTTCATGGATACGGTGAGTGTATGCTAAAATGTTAATTATGCTGAAATGGGATAAAGGTTACTCCATTTTGACTGTTGTTATTTATGCTGAAACGTTAATTTCTCTCAAGATGACAGTTGGAGTTAGAGAACTAAATTCTCTCCTTTGGAACAAAAAATGCATCAGGAGGTTGGATGACCAAATTTGATGCCCAATTTGATGTCTCCATTTGGATGTTAATTTTTTGTATTTGAAACATCAAAATAGCCAATATAACACAAGAGGCACATTGCATCTTTAGCTCTTTGACAGCGCTAGTAAAGCTGTCTTGTGAAAATATAAGCTTCTAAAATGAAGAATCCAGTGGTCAGTAATATATGCTTAATCTAGAAATAAAAATCCATCTCTAATGATTTTGTGTTGTCTGCTGCAAATTTGCTCTATTTGTATAGTTGTTTTAATGTGCGCCTCATCAATGATAGTCCCATACTTCTCCTTATAACAATTAAATGTATATTTGGGTTGAGACTTGCGCCTCGTGCCAAGTATACAAACAACTTCATTATCAGGTTGCTTCATACTAATGGCATCATGGAGCATATATAGCTGCTTCAGATATGGCTAGTTTTCATCAACAAGCTCGCCATTGTACCTATACGAGGTCACATGGCGATTCCATAGTGATATTTCTTTTAGCAAAGTAGTAGAAAGATTTCTTAGTATCTTTTCCATCAGAGTTGAGGCTTCAGTATTCACATAACCTAGAAAAGTTGGTGATACTTTTGGATTTTTCCTTTTCTTCTGTTGCATGATAACTGATAAGCTGTGATTTCTACATGCACTTCCATTTTGTTGTAGGTGAAGCCAATTCAGCAACTGGGACAAAGTATTTGATATATGTATCTGTAGGTGAAGCCAATTTAGTAACTGGCAGCCCTCTATTTTTTTATCTTCTATTTTGCTTCTGCATCTGCTTCTATAAGATTCTTACTGAAATTTTTTGTCTTCTTCTGTCAATGGTGCGAGCAAAGATGTAGAGGAGGGAAGTCTGATATTTTTTTATTTGTCTTCTTATTTTGGTTACTAGCATTCCATTCTTTTCATTGCCAGCATCAATGCCAAGGCACCATAGCAAGTGAAAGACTCTTCGAAGGATTCTCCTGCAAACTTGGCCAAGGTAGTGGAGAGCCAGCCATGGCTCGGGCTGAAATCGAGTATGAGCTCAGAATGAAGCTGAACAAGTCCTCACATTTTTTTTTCCTATCACTTTGCTCTGTATAATTGTTATTGGACCCCCCATTTATACTAAATTGTGATCGAGACAAATATTAACATAGAACTATTGTATTTCAATGAACCTCCATCATCGGAGATGATTTTAGAACATTGTTCATCCAATGGACTTTGACGTCTTCTTTGTTCATCATTCATCTCTACTAAAAAATCTATTGTATGCTGGTATTAAACATGAAATGTATTGTCTAAATAAAAAAGCTTACAGTTTTAGTGGTTCACATTATGGTAATATGAAGGAAAAACTATTTTTTTCAAAAATAAAAGATTTTTATCACGGTTATTACCGTGACCAAGTTAAATTTAGTCACGATTTTTACCTATCCGTCACGGTTATTACCGTCACATAAATGAACTTCTCTCACGGTTATAACCGTTACCAAAACAAATATTTGTCACGGTTATAATCGTGACCAAAACAAATATTTGTCACGGTTATTACCGTGACTAAATATTAACCACGCCTCACTAGTAACGGTTATTACCGTGACGAAAAATAATTGTCACGGTAATAACCGTGGGTAATCGCCTATTATGGTGTAGTGTTCGGACTTCAAGTCTTCAAAGACTTCTTTTTTTCTTCTGGTAGTAGTAGGCAAGAGCACATGTTTTTATTTTGTTTTTGGGTGGAGGCTCGGAAGAAGAAGAGAAAAAAGAGAACAGTAGGGTTATTGTTTGCTGCTTAGTGCTCTGCTGCTGTTTGTTGGCTTCTTCTATTTATTTATTTTGTGTGTGGCAGTGTGGGGCCCAACCGCATGTGAAGTTGCTGCTACTGGCTAGCTTCCATTTATTTTCTTTCACTGGGGAACACACCCCAGCTCCGTTGCCCCCCCTCCCCACCCCCCACCCCCCAAACAGCTAAACTGCTACTCTAGTATTAAAAAAAAATTCCACTAGGGGGCCCGCCTCCAGTGCCCCCCACATACATCCGCCCCTGGTTACAGATTGTGTGTAACATGTTGCTTTTTGAATCTGAAAAAAGTAACCTAAGAAGTGACGGAATGGCGATAGCTCATCAACGGACAAGTGACCAATAGACAACGAATTAGCGGCGAAATCCTAAAAAAAAATTGTGGCAACAGAATAACGACGGATCGGCGACTAATTCTAGTTGTCTCTATTAGGAAAAACATGTTGTCTAGTACACAAATTGTATCATAGTTAGTTGTTATTTTTGTTTCTAAAGACATCGCTGATATAGCAACTAATTTATCTGTCGCTATTTCATCGCTGAGTTTTCGTCGCTAGTTTAGTTGCTATTTTGTCTAAACCGCAATGTCTTAGGGACATATTTAATAGATCGATCAACGACATATAGCGTAGCGACAGAATCTGTTTGTCGACTTTGTGGCACTATTTTATATTAGCAGCGGATATCATCAATACAGCAACGACAATTTTTTTTTCTTTATTCCCCTTTTGTTATCCTCTTTTCAAGTCTTTTGAAACACTTCAATAAACCACCCAAGCTCACTCCATCGTAATTATTTAACAACTCCTTGTCTTGACACACACCAAACAAATGAAGCAGCATCTCCAGCTCACATAGTTTGCTGCTACTTATGGTTGGGACTTGTGTTACTACCACTATTACTAATCACCATTTGCTCTGCAATTCTCTACAAGTAGATGAACAGCTTCCAACCTACTATCACTGTGTCAATTAGCTAGAAGCTTCTCCTACATTTAAACTCACTCTATTGATTCTCTGCATCAAAGTCTAAACAACTTTATCTCATCTTTCCTTGACCACTCCTTGTTCTCAACGTACAAAATTAAATGACCCATCTTCAAGATTATACAAAGACAAACAAATGAAGAACATATACTAAGAGCATCTCCAACCCTATTGGTTTGTTTTGTGTTATAATCCTATATGGTATGAGACATAAGACAATGTCTTTTCTATGTGGCAAAATAACGTTCACATAAGACAATGAGATAAAAATATGTTATCCAATGCAAAAATTTGGGAAGACAATAAAATTATTATTATTTTCAACTTCCAAGACAACTTTTTCACTTTTTTTATATATATTTTTTATTCATAATTGATGATGTGGACATAAAATCATTGTGAAGTACATTGTGTTGGGAAAGAAGCGCGGAAACCTTTCCCCAAACCGGAGAGTACCTGCGAGAGGACCGAGCAAACAACGCACGAACCCAAAAACAAGCACACAAAAACAACCACGCAGACACAGAGAATTTTTGACGTGGAAACCCTTGCGGGAAAAACCACGGGACGATCGGAGTCCAACCCTGAGAAGCCTCAACTAATGGAATAGAAGAAATACACCCTCTACAAACTCCTCCCGATCCAAATCGGATCCCCACAACACTCAGAGACAAGAACAATGATTACAAGGCTACGAAGAGCGAGAACGACGAGTAGAGATTACCCGAACACGATCTCCTTCGAACAGCGACCTTCAATCCTCCGTCTTCTTCTCCGAAGTTGTAATGGCACTCTTGCCTCCTTCTCTCTCAAACTTGTGTTGTCCAATGCGATTATACGATAATGAATTAGGGTTGAGAAAACTCAATATATCTCCCTAATCCCGCAACCAACCTGGACCGTTGGATTAAATCCAATGATGAAAACTCATCCTGAAATCCGCTTCAGCCCCCCGACACACAGAGTTCGGCCAGAACTCTGTGTGGGGCAACCAGCACTGGATGGCCAAACCCTGGAACGGCCAGACCGAGTTCGGCCAGAACTCGGCCTGGGACCGAGTTCGGCCCGAACTCGGTAGACTTGGTCCAGAACCCCCTTTGGGGCAGCAGCAGCAGTAACAACTACTCCCGAGCTTCTCCGACATCGGACGGCGCTCGTCGCACTCCGGGATCTTCTCCACATAGGTTGGGAACCCCACCCACTCCAACAAATCTCCCCCTTCACAACTATGGGGAGGACGTCGTCATCCCGACGACCTGCCTGCAGTACTCAAACTTCCCCCTTGGTAGAATCTTCGTGAACATATCAGCTCCGTTGTCATCTGTATGCACCTTCTCAAGCTCCGCGTCCTTCTTCTCAACCACATCTCGTATCCAATGATACCGAGTCTCGATGTGCTTGGACCGGCTATGAAACGTCTGATTCTTCACAAGATGGATAGCACTCTGACTGTCGTAAAGCAAAGTATACTGCTCTTGCTTCAGTCCCATTTCCTGCAACAGCTTCTTCATCCACAACAGCTCCTTGCAAGCCTCCGTCGCCGCAATGTATTCCGCCTCCGTCGTCGACAAGGCAACACACTTCTGCAACCGCGACTGCCATGACACTGCTCCTCCCGCAAACATCATCACGTAGCCTGAAGTCGATCGCCTCGTGTCTACATCTCCAGCCATATCAGCGTCGGTATACCCAACCAGCTTCGGCTCGTCACCACCAAAGGAAAGTCTCCAACCAGCAGTGCCCTGAAGATATCGTAGAATCCACTTGACCGCACTCCAGTGTACCCTTCCAGAATTCGAAAGATACCTGCTAACCGTACCAACTGCATGAGCAATATCTGGCCTCGTACACACCATGGCATACATAAGGCTTCCCACAGCTGAAGCATATGGAACCCGCTCCATATCTTCCTTTTCGTCCTCGGTAGATGGACACTGCTCCTCAGTGAACTTAAAGTGAGCCGCGAGGGGGGAACTCACTTTCTTCGACCCGTCCATCCCGAAACGCTGAAGTACCCGGTGAATGTACTTCTTTTGGGACAAGTGTAGCAGCTTGGACTCTCTCTCTCGGCTGATCTCCATCCCAAGAATAGTCTTCGCTGCGCCCAAATCCTTCATAGAGAAGGCCGCGCCCAGTTGGCGCTTCAACTCCGCTATCCTAGTGGCATTCCGACCCACTAATAGCATATATCATCAATATAGAGCAATAAGATGATGAAATCATCATCGGCAAAGTACCTCACAAATGCATAATGATCCGACGTCGTCCGTGCATAACCATGCTCCCCCATAAACGACTCGAACTTTCTGTACCACTGCCTCGGAGCCTGCTTCAGACCATACAAGCTCTTCCTCAACCGGCAGACCAAATGTGACTTGCCCTTCTCACAGAATCCCTCCGGCTGCTCCATGTACAACTCCTCCTCAAGATCACCGTGGAGGAACGCCGTCTTCACGTCCATCTGCTCGACCTCCAAGTCGAAACTGGCTGCTAATGCTAGCACCACCCGAATAGACGAATGCTTGACGACAGGCGAAAAGATTTCATCATAATCCACGCCTTTCCGCTGACCGTAGCCCTTGACTACCAGTCTCGCTTTGTATCGAGGGCGAGTAGCATCATCCGTCTGCTTTACTCTGAACACCCATCGATTCTTCAAAGCCTTCTTGCCCTTTGGCAACCGCACCAGATCATAAGTAGAATTGGTGTGCAAGGAACTCATCTCCTCCTGCATAGCCACCATCCACTCCTGCCTGTGTTCGTCTTCCATAGCCTCTGCGAAACTTTCGGGCTCTCCCCCGTCAGTCAATAGCACATACTCATCCGGCGAGTATCTCGTAGATGGTCGACGATCCCTGTTGCTCCTTCTCAGTGGAGCCACTGGTGCTGGCTGTATACCGACAGCCTCATCCCCTTCAGGAACTACCTCTCCGGCATGCTCATCCTCCTGAGGGACACCCTGACCACCATCAGCAGGCTGATGATCAAGGTTGGGAGCAACTCCATGTACCGGCTCCCCCATAACTGGATCCTCTGCGATGTCCTTTGGAAACTGCTCGAAGCGAAATGACTCTAACTCAGGCAGTTCCTCAGCCTCAGAAGGCGTCTCGGAATCCTGAGTGTTGGTCATGGTCTGATCCTCAACGAACACCACGTCCCTGCTTCTGTAGAGCTTTCCTTCCACTGGGTCGTAGAGTCTATAGCCAAACTCATCCCGACCGTAGCCGACAAAGATGCATCGCCTCGTCTTCGGCTCAAGTTTGGTCCTTTCGTCCTTCGGTACATGCACGAAGACTTTACAACCAAACGCCCGCAGGTGATTGTATGACGGCTCTTTGCCGTACCATACTTTGTCAGGCACATCACCCTGCAAAGGAGCACTAGGAGACAAATTAATAATATAAGCAGCTGTGAGAAGAGCCTCACCCCAATAACTGCCCGGCAAGTTGGCTTCTGACAGCAAACACCGCACCCTCTCCATCAGTGTCCTGTTCATGCGCTCCGCTATACCATTGAGCTGAGGTGTCTTTGGCGGAGTCTTCTGGTGTCGTATCCCTTGCTCTCTGCAATACGCATCAAAGGGACCGATGTATTCGCCGCCATTGTCGGACCGAACACACAACAACTTCTTGCCCGTCTCCCTTTCAACGGAGGCCTGAAACTCCTTGAAAGTAGGCAGCACCTGATCCTTGGTCTTTAAGGCATAGACCCAAACCTTCCTGGAACAGTCATCAATAAAAGTCACAAAGTAAGAAGCACCACCAAGAGATTTTACCTTCATAGGACCGCAGACATCCGAGTGAATCAACTCGAGCAACGCCGGCTTCCTCGAACTTGGGTGACTCTGGAAAGACACCCTATTTTGCTTCCCAGCCAAACAGTGCGTGCACTTCTCCAACTTTGTAGACTTGAGCCCCGGAATCACTTTCCTGTTCACCAAGTAGCTAATCCCCTTCTCGCTGATATGGCCGAGCCGCCTGTGCCACAACTCGGTAGACGCGTCACTGACTGCGTTCACCTCCTGTGCCCCCTCTGCGCTCCCCTCCATATAGTAGAGACCGGACTTCTTGCTTCCTCTGGCAATCACCATCGAACCTCTGGAAAGCTTCCACTGACTATTCCCGAAGAGACTGAAGAATCCCTCGTCATCCAACCTTCCAACCGACACCAGGTTGAAACGGATATCAGGGACATGACGAACATCCTTGAGAACAAGAACCGCACCCGTCTTCGTTCTTAAATGCACATCTCCAATGGCAACCGCCTTCGACACATCTCCGTTGCCCATCTTCAATACGCCACAGTCGCCTGTCGTGTAAGTGGCAAACAGTGCCCTATTATGAGATACATGTGCTGAAGTCCCTGAGTCCACCAGCCAAGAATTGTCATCGCAGGCGAGGTTAGTAATGACCTCATCACCTACGACGATCACATCGCCTCCATGCACCGAGGCCGCCGCTGTAGTGTTCTCTTCTTGCTTCCCCTTGTCGCCCTTCTTCTCCTTCTTCCAAGCGAAACAATTCCGCTTGATATGGCCCTTCTTACCGCAATGATAACACTCTGAGTCCTCGTACCGACCCTTGGACTTCCTCCTGCTCTTGTCTCTGCCACCACCTGGACCCCTGCTTTTGCCCCTTCCGCGGCTCTCTGAAACAAGTGCCTCTGAGTGGTGGGATGTGGATGAAGTGCCCTGAGAACGTCTCTGCATCTCTTCATTCAACACCCCGCTCTTGGCAAACTCCAGACTGACCACGCCCTCTGGAGCAGAAGCGATCATAGATACTCGTACGGTCTCCCACGAGTCTGGCAAGGTACACAGCAGCCACAGTCCCTGAACTTCGTCGTCGAACTTGACTCCCATAGAAGATAGCTGGTCAACCACGCCCTGAAAATCACTCAAGTGATCCGTAATAGACGCTCCATCCTTGTACCGCAGACCCATCATCGTTCGGATCAGGAACAACTTGTTTACCCCGGTCTTCTTCGCATACAAGGATTCCAGCTTATCCCACAACGTCTTCGCGTGCTCAATATGGGCAACGTGGTTGTACACGTTCTCATCAACAAACTGCCATATGTACCCACACACCTGTATGTGCTCGAACGTCCAGTCCTCCTCGGATTTATCACTGGGCCTCTCGGATGCAAACACGGGTAGATGCAGCTTCTTGACAAATAGCAAATCCTTCATCTTGCTCCGCCAATAATGATAGTTTGTGCCATTGAGGTTCACCATGCGCACCGGCTTCGCGTCCATCTCTCCTCTCTGGTTTCTCTGTCAACTCCTGACACCCTTTGAACCCAAAGCTCTGATACCACTCTGTTGGAAAAGAAGCGCGGAAACCTTTCCCCAAATCGGAGAGTACCTGCGAGAGGACCGAGCAAACAACGCACGAACCCAAAAACAAGCACACAAAAACAACCACGCAGACACAGAGAATTTTTGACGTGGAAACCCTTGCGGGAAAAACCACGGGACGATCGGAGTCCAACCCTGAGAAGCCTCCACTAATGGAATAGAAGAAATACACCCTCTACAAACTCCTCCCGATCCAAATCGGATCCCCACAACACTCAGAGACAAGAACAATGATTACAAGGCTACGAAGAGCGAGAACGACGAGTAGAGATTACCCGAACACGATCTCCTTCGAACAGCGACCTTCAATCCTCCGTCTTCTTCTCCGAAGTTGTAATGGCACTCTTGCCTCCTTCTCTCTCAAACTTGTGTTGTCCAATGCGATTATACGATAATGAATTAGGGTTGAGAAAACTCAATATATCTCCCTAATCCCGCAACCAACCTGGACCGTTGGATTAAATCCAATGATGAAAACTCATCCTGAAATCCGCTTCAGCCCCCCGACACACAGAGTTCGGCCAGAACTCTGTGTGGGGCAACCAGCACTGGATGGCCAAACCCTGGAACGGTCAGACCGAGTTCGGCCAGAACTCGGCCTGGGACCGAGTTCGGCCCGAACTCGGCAGACTTGGTCCAGAACCCCCTTTGGGGCAGCAGCAGCAGTAACAACTACTCCCGAGCTTCTCCGACATCGGACGGCGCTCGTCGCACTCCGGGATCTTCTCCACATAGGTTGGGAACCCCACCCACTCCAACACATTGTCTAACTTCATATTTTTCTTGCCATGTCATTGTCATGTCAACTTCACAATTTATTTCACATTTATATTGGAGAAGTACTTTTGAAAAAAATACTTGTCATTTTTATGTGGCAACTATTTTTTCCAAACTCACAATAGGGTTGGAGATGCTCTAAGATCGATCTTCTCAATTTCTGACAATCAGATAATATAAGAAAGGGACAGGTCACAGGCCAGGGTCCTCAATTTTCCTCACCTTCCTCTCCAACACCCATCCCTTTTGTCACACCTAAACATAGGACTATCAGTGTAGTATTAATATTGTGACACACTATCTACCTTTCTCAAACTAAAGCCATATCAATCTTTTTTTTTTCTTCTTACTAGTCGTTCTCTAGCAAGCCCCAAGTGATCAAGGTTGCCATGGACCAAGTAGTGCACATCCATGCAAGCCAAGATGGCAGCACCCACCTCTTCGCAGCCGCGGTCGTCATGGCCGCCGTATTGGCCTATCTGACGTGGTTCTGGGGGCTCACTCGCGACCTGTCGGGGCCGCGGGTGTGGCCGCTCTTCGGGAGCCTGCCGGGCCTAATATGCAACCGCAAGCGCATTCACGACTGGATCGCAGACAATCTCCGCTCCACCGGCGCCACGGCGACGTACCAGACATGCATCCTGCCCTTGCCATTCTTCGCCCGGCGCCAGGGGTTTGTGACCGTTACTTGCAACCCAAGAAATCTTGAGCATGTTCTTCGTACAAGGTTCGACAACTACCCGAAAGGCCCCATGTGGCAGTCTGCGTTCCACGACCTCCTCGGCCAGGGCATATTCAACTCGGACGGCGATACGTGGCTCCTTCAGCGGAAGACCGCCGCGTTGGAGTTCACCACGAGGACGCTCCGTCAGGCCATGGCTCGATGGACCAACCGGTCGATCAAGACGCGCCTCTGGCGCATTCTAGCCCAAAATTGCGATAAAGCCGGTCATGGTGCTGGTGTTGATCTCCAGGATCTTCTTCTCCGACTCACCTTCGATAATATTTGTGGGCTCACATTCGGCAAGGATCCCGAGACGCTCTCCCCTGACCTCCCCGATAACCCTTTCGCCAGCGCTTTCGATGCCGCCACGGAGGCTACATTGCAGAGGTTTCTCTACCCGAGTTTCCTCTGGCGGCTCAAGAAGGCCCTCGGGCTTGGCACTGAGAAGAGCCTGAAGAGCAGCCTCGAGGTGGTCGATAGGTACATGACTGATGCTATCACTGCACGGAAGGAGAACCCTTCGGACGACCTCCTGTCGCGGTTCATAAAGAAGAAGGACGGCAGTCAAAATGCCTTCCCCACCTCTGTCCTCCAGTGGATTGCGCTGAACTTCGTGCTCGCCGGACGAGACACGTCTTCCGTCGCGCTCAGCTGGTTCTTCTGGACAGTAATGCAGCGACCAGACGTCGAGAGCAAGGTTGTCGGAGAGGTTGCAGCTGTTCTTAGAGAGACGAGAGGAGAGGACACGAGTAAATGGGTGGAGGAGCCACTCACGTTCGACGAGCTGGAGAGACTAGTGTACCTAAAGGCAGCACTGGCGGAGACGTTGAGATTGTACCCATCGGTGCCGGAGGACTCGAAGTACGTCGTGGCAGACGACGTGCTCCCGGACGGCACCGCTGTGCCGGCAGGGTCGGCGATCACGTACTCGATCTACTCGGTGGGGAGGATGGAGACGATATGGGGAGAGGACTGCATGGAGTTCAAGCCGGAGCGATGGCTGTCACCAGAAGGGTACCGGTTCCAGCCCGCGAGGGACGCGTACCGGTTCGTGGCATTCAATGCCGGGCCGAGGACTTGTCTAGGCAAGGACCTGGCGTACCTGCAGATGAAGTCGATTGCGTCGGCGGTGCTTCTGCGGCACAGGCTTGAACTTGTGCCGGGCCACAAGGTGCAGCAGAAGATGTCGCTGACGCTCTTCATGAAGAACGGGCTCCGGGTTTACGTTCGGCCTAGAGACCTCGACTCCACTGAGCATTGCTGCTCTTCGTCTTCTCCAAATTTGAAGGCCGCTGCTACTACGCTTATGGATGCCGCTGGTGCTGCTTAAGAACTGTCTCCGGAGTCTGACTATCTCATTTGCGGAAAAGAATGTGTTGGTGCGACTGAGATTGCAGGTGAGAGAGTACTGTGTTTTGTGAGGTCTGGTGGTTAAAGATTGCTTCTGTTATGTGTGCATATGTACTTACTTATTTACACTATATATCATATATGATATATAAAATTTATTTGTCAAATAGCACACCCACAGAGGTTATGGGTGTCTAGTTTGCTAATGTTGCAAAGTACGAAGTAAATTGAACCCCTGTTCTTTAGAGGGTACGGGTGTCTAGTTTGCTAATGTTGTAAGTACTAAGTATATCATATATCATATTGGCTCCGATAATAAGCAAGAAGATCAAAAAAAAAACCTACACGCTCTAAAAGAAGACTGGATGCTCCTAAGTCACTAAATTGGTGCAGCTTGAAGCTCTCAAAATAGTGGACTGGAAATTCATAAAATTAAAAAGTGAGTTAAGCTTATACAGTAGTCTTTGCTTTTGTTTTGTAGCGATTCGGTCTCCAGTCGAATAAAGAAACGAAGGCTTTTTGACAAGTCAGACTGCCCCTTGGAGCAAGCAAACAAGCAGCGGGGGTGTTTGCCCCATGAATAAGAATCTATTTTTGTTCACCCACCAAAACTAGGTGTAATATTAATCTTCAAATAAAAATATAACACGTTGTACAAAATCACTTTTATCGGTGAACAAAACCACACCCTTGAACAATGCAAAAGCAGTGGGAGTTGAGGCAATCTATTATTTCTAAGGCTTCTAAAAGAGTCTTATATATATATATATATATATATATATATATATATATATATATATATATATATATATATGAGAAAATTTATGAAATGTCCAAAAAATAAAAAAAAATTATGAAAAATCCACCACACAATAACATTTCATCGCGTACCCAGAATTAGCAAAAAATATATAAGGGGGTTCCGAATGACCTTTTTGTCCTTCTAATTTATTGAAAATATCCACGAAACTGCTCTTAAAAAAACGTTTTGATACTTCCTCTTCTTCCATACACTGCTCACTTTCGAATGTAGGTTTTTTTCTCAAAAATCTCCAAACCTTACTTCAAAAACTCGTCGAAAAATTTCGAAAAGACCGACAAACGGTAAAACTGTTAAAACGGAGGTCCAAACATCATTTTTTGCGATTCTAAAATTTCGTAAGGCCGACAAACGGAGAAGCGGTTAATCTCCAACTTCTCAAAAATACGCTACTTCTACCACAAATCGAACCACGTTTCAACCTCCCAGTCAAAAGTTATGGCCCTTCAAAGTTTCAACTGGCCATAAAATGCAGGAGAATGATCATTCTTCGTAGTAATATCACAGAGAATGGCCATTCTTCGTGCTAAAACCACGGAGAATGTTCATTCTTCGGGCTAAAACCACGGAGAATGACAATTCTCCTTGTTAAATTGACAAAGAATAGCCATTCTCCGTGTTAGAATGACGGAGAATGGTCATTCTCCGTCAATTTAACAAGGAGAATGGCCATTCTCCGCGCTAAAACCACGGAGAATGGTCAAACCACAGAAAATGACCATTCTCCTTGTTAAATTGTCCAAGAATAGCCATTCTCCGTGTTAAAATAATGGAGAATGGTCATTCTCCATCAATTTAACAAGAAGAATGACCATTCTCCGTCATTTTAACACGGAGAATGGCTCATTCTCCGTGTTAAAATGACGGAGAATGGCTATTCTCAGTCATTTTATCACGGAGCCATTCTCCATCATTTTAACATGGAGAATAGCCATTTTCCGTTATTTTGACACGGAGAATGGTCATTTTTCGTCATTTTAACGAAAAATGGTCATTCTCCGTCATTTTGACACGGAGAATGACCATTCTCCATCATTTTGACATGGATAAGGCCATTCTCCGTGGTTTTAGTACGGAGAATGGCCATTCTCCGTCATTTTAACATGGAGAATGGCCATTCTTCTTGTTAAATTGACCAAGAATTGTCACGACCCACACCCTAGAGTAAGGGTGCGAGAAGTGGTTACGTCCAGCCTACACCGCAGTGTCGGTGGTAGAATACTGTCCTAGGTCAATCATCTAACAGTATAAGGTACCTGTACAGTATATACACTCCGAATGGAGGTGACATAGCATAATACAGTCTCAATCACATCTAAGGCAGAATGATAAGATAGAAAGATAGATAGATAGATAGATAGATAGATATAAAAATGAAATAAGATCCACAGGGATACAACCAGAGAAGTCTAAGTGTCTAAGATAACATCTCCATAAACATCAGATAAAACAAACTCCCAGTATATACAATAATGTCTCAATGAGAAAGACAAGGTAAGATTCTAAACTAGCAGTCTAAACCACTGGTGGTAGATCCTCTACTGCAAGTGAGTCCAAGTCACAAGTGTTGTCTAAAGCTGCACCATAATGGGTAGACATGACCAGAGCCTCATCATTCTCTGTAAAATTTTCAACAGATCCAGTCAGGACAGGAGCGAGCACAATACATCTCACGCAGATCATAACAGGTTAGAAAATATAAACATGCGAGAGAGTACGATACACGAAACTGAAAGAAAGTACATGATGTAAATAGAGAGAGAACTGTAATAGAAATATCTACTATAAGTAGAGAGCTACCAGTGACTAGTGATTTAGAGTACAAAGTCGACATGTGAACGGCTGAATTTGCACATGAATATACTAAAGAGGCGCACATGGATATACTACTTTGGAATTGTTCACATGACTAGTTATACTCTCCCATACCCCAATCAATACACAAGGATCCAGACAAGTTATGTTATGCACATAATTTTTACATAAAAGCCCATAAATGGGTGCACATGAAGTATACATGAGGGCTTATAAATGGTGCACATGAAATTCACATGAAGGCCCATAAATGGGTGCACATGAAGTATACATGAGGGCTCATAAATGAGTGCACATGAAATATAGGTTATACATGAGAAATATGACCGAACATGAGAGCACATGAGAGTACACGAGCATGCATGAACGAGCATGAAGCACATGAGAAACATGAATAATATGAGAGCGAGAAATACATGATGTACATGAAACACACGACATGATGTATCCGATGCTCCCTAGGGGGATAACATCTCAATATAGGGATCCATATAGTACCAATCCGTGATAATATCGTGACAACATCAAATAAGGTAAACCAGAGCAGGAATATAATTCTAAGCAAGTTATGAAATGATCAGAGAATGTACTCGCCTGGTATCCTGAATATCTGAAGAGAATATACTGTCCGAGGAGTGATGTCTGTCTCCTATAGAACAGTACAAGTTACTACAAGTCTAAAATAATATAATAGACTGCTACAATGCATCTACATGATGTTTGGGGTCAATCTAGGCTAAAGTCAACCCTTGGTCAACTCTAGTCAACTTATTCTAGTCAAACTAGGTCAACTAGGTCAAGCCTAACCCAAACAAGTCTTACTAAGCCTAACTAGCCTATTCTAGCATACACACACAATATCTAGGCCATACAAGCCAACAACACACAATTCACTATAGGCATATACCTATTAGAAGCCATAGGTTATAGGCCATAGGCTAAACATACATTCCACACATGTGTATATTCCCACATATTTCACACATTTAAAATATATTTAATATATATATAAATAACACACATTTACCTGTAGCTACATTGATATATATATATATATATATATATATATATATATATATATATGCATAGAGTGATAGGGAGAGACACATGTGGACATGTGTCTATGTGTACATGTGTGTGTGTGTGACCATATAAAAACAGTGTGTGTATCATGTGTCCAGGAACTTAGTGAAACAGAAAAGAATCATTGCAATGTATGTGTGTGTGTCTACATGTGAGGGTGTGTGTGTAGAGTGTATGACAGTGAGTGTATGTGGGTGAACGGAAACATAGAGTGATATATCTGAGAACAGTGCATTGGCAGTTCAAAACAGTGAGGTGTGGACATGTGTATGTGATAGAAAATAGTGTGGATACATGTGTGTGTGTGTGTGTGTGTGTGTGTGTAGAGTGTGTATGTGTGGGTGTGTAAAATCTGAAAATAGTGAACTAAATCTCAGTTATTAGTAAACCAAAATGACAGTTAAAAACAAAACCAACCCAATGTCGAAATCCACTCTAACATGTAACATCCTAGCAGTAGCCTAACACAATGCAATGGATTAAGCATGTCAAATAAAATACCAAAGTTCAGTTAAATAGGGAATTAAAGTCCGGGTCTAGAAAATAGTGTAAGGAATTTAGGAAGTTTCAGCCCACACCTATAACAGTCCATTCCACATTCAAAATTATATTTCTTGTGTTAACATCAACCCCATTACATGAATCCATCTTAACTATAAACAAATACATGTGTACACGAATCTAACATGTAAATTTAAACACCAAAATTCAATTTAAAAGGATTTAAAATCAGGATTTCAGTTAACAAGTAAAATTTCTGGGAGTTTCAATCTATGCATTTCGAAAACCAAACCCTTGTTGCCTCAACCAATTCATGTAACCATCCTCAACAGTAAACTAAAACATGTAATTGAATCTAATCATGACAATTTAAACAGGGGATCAGTTTAACAGGAAATTTAAAATCAAACATCCTATTTCGGAAAACTGTGATCAATCAACTCATTGAACAGCCCAATCCCATATTCAAAAATCCATTACTTGATAACAAATCATAATCTATCATGCCAATCCAACCTAGCAGTAGTTAATACATATGCACATGAATTTAAACATGTAAATTGAACATCAAATCAGTTAAAATGGAATTAATATCAGAATATTGAGAAAAATAGTAAACGTGTATCAGTTGAAATGGGAATTCCAAATTCGAATTCCAAAAACACAATAATAAACCAAAGTAAGGGTTGGTAATTCATTATACACATGTGCACGTGTCTACCACTTCATACATGTCCAACCAAGTGGACACAGCCGTGTCCACGACACACAAATAACACACGAGCACACACGCAGTGCACAGCGTCGTGCACGCATGCACGCGTGTCCCGCACGCGACACAGGCCATACGTGGCCTTGTATACACGTGCGCCAGGGGTAGGGCTACCCCTAGGACAGCCTGCACCGTGTCCAACACACGTGTCACAGCGTGTCCGAACGCGTATCAGTGGCGTTTCCTGCGCGCGTACGACAGGTCGCGCGGCCAGTGCTGGAAGGATTTCTCCTCGCACACTCCACCGTATGCTCCCATATTTTGGGAGGCTGTTGACAGTCGATTCCCCAACACCTTCGCCAAAAATGGCGTGTCCATGTGTCCTGTGTCGGGATAAATTGACCCCGTGATGCAGGACACAGTACACAGTGCACGGACAGCGTGTTCATATCCTCGTGTGGACACGACACGAAGCTAAAATCAGGAAGAAATGACAAAAATCAATAAGAAAACCCTAGATCTAGGATCCTATTCAAAAACATTTGCAAAATCATCAATTCGAAATGGTTCGGGCATTTTATCGAACACCTAGCCTATGGGTTTGATACGTGTCCGATACGAACACTAAATGGACACGAATTGTACCCAAATTTTGGAGACAGGTAGGGGACTCTTAGACCTAGCCCTATATGCAAATAAAATAGAAAAAACAACAGGTTTGAGTGGTTTACCTATTGAGTGCCAATACTCCAAGAAAGCTTCAAATGGAAGGATTCCAAATAGCAACTCCCAAGCTCCAAATGACATAAAAACTGAGGTGAACCTCCAGAATCAGTAAACATACAATAATTAGATCCTATTACAAAAGATTAGAGTTAAAAAGGAGTTGAAATAAATTAAATAAGATTTTAGGAGAATGGAAATTTACCTTTCCTTAAAAATCTAGGTCAAGAACAAAAGAGACAAGAACACATTAAGAGAATACTTATAGGCAAGGGGAACCCTAATTGTGGCTTCCATGGGTGGGTTTGATTGGGTTTTGGGCTTAAGTCATGGGCCTATGGCTTAATTACAAGTCATGAAATTGGTAAATCACAAGTCATTAAGTTAAGTCATAAGTCATGAACTATTTCACTTAAACTTAACCTTCCTACTTTAAAACTAATTTCTAATGACTAAAAGTAGGTTAACTTAAGTTAGACTAGGGTCACCATAGTTAGGGTTAGCTTCTAGGCTAGTCTACAAGGTCTTAACTAGTCGAAGTCAAATTCAACAACCATCAATCCAATAATTAATCAAATTATTCTAATAAGTCAAAATGACCAAATTACCCCTAGGCTAAAAATAATAAATAGATATTCCAAATCACAGGGTTAGTCTCTAGGTTAGACAGTCTCTACGGTTTCACTAGCTGCACATCAAAATCACAAGTCATAATTTTTAAATAGTTTTAAATGACTAAAAAAATCACCAAAAATCATATTATTATTTAAATATCATAATTAAATAATTAAAATACAAAATTTTAAAATTACCCTCATTTAGAAAACTGGGTGTTACAAGAATAGCCATTCTTCGTGTTAAAATGATGGAGAATGGCCATTCTCAGTCATTTTATCACGGAGCCATTCTCCGTCATTTTAACACAAAAAATGGACATTCTCCGTTATTTTGATATAGAAAATGGCCATTCTCCATCATTTTAACACGAAGAATGGCCATTCTTCGTCATTTTGACATGGATAAGGCCATTCTCCATGGTTTTAGCACGAAGAATGGCCATTCTCCATCATTTTAACACGAAAAATGGTCATTCTCCATCATTTTGACACGAAGAATGGCCATTCTCCATCATTTTGACATGGATAAGGCCATTCTCCGTGGTTTTAGCACGGAGAATGGTCATTCTCCGTGATTTTAACACGGAGAATGATGGAGAACAGTCGACAGAAACCTAAAACCTTTTTTTTGTGAAAAAAATTTGTCAGGAACAAAAATTCAAGAGTTTTCATTCTTCTTTCAAAACCATGCTAACTCTTATGGAAAAGAAGAAGAAGATCTTCTCTCCACAATTGACCTAATCGCCGAAAAAACTTTAAATCTCTCCACGATGATGATGATGAGCGATGATCGGAGTTCGACTGAAGAAAAGCACAGTAAACTACGAACGATCTTTGTGATCTCTGCTGAAGATGAGAGCAATGGAATTCAGATCTCTCATGAAGAAGAAGAAGAAGACGAAAATCGTAATCCAAATCTGAGTTTGTGCGAAGGGTAGTTATGGTATTATAAAGATGGCAATTTTGTTAATACAGAGCATCTAAATAGAATCTTGGAATATTTAACGTGGAAATATATATATATAATTCTGGGCATTTCATAAAATCCATCCTGCGGGTGGATTTTTCATACAAACCAACCCCGAAATTGGGTTTCTCTGCAATTTCCAGTTGTTTATTTTTATTGTCAGATCTACCAACTAAAGCATGTGTTGAACATCTGAATTTGAGCAACTTAATTGTCTTATATACATTTATTGACTTAGATTATGGCAAAAGTTATGTGATGGTTTAAAGTAGTCTTATGCTACACATTTGACAAGGGTCTTGCTATTGCGAAATTTTAATTATAAAGTTGTTAGACTGAGAAGAGTTATTATGCCATGATTTTTTAGTCCTTAGAATAGAAAACATGCTTCATATGGAACTAAATAGGGTTTGGAGAATAGCCCATGATGATTTTTTAGTACCTAATTTTGAAGGGGTAACCTTTTTTGATAAAATTTTGTACTGTATATTTGTACGTTGCTTATGGTAACATGAAGTTTAGCTTACTATTACTGACATGATTTCAATAAATTAATAGATTAGGAGAATTTTATCCATTTTTATAGCATCAAGCCATTTAGGCATGCTCTCAAATTGTTTGCCTTTGCAAATGATAAGAGTTCTTTATGTTGTACATGTTGATCTTATCAATTACCATTATCTCATTCTGAAAACCATATGTTGGTTGTAATTTTGCAATATTTTTAAATTATTTTAAACCCAGAATCTCGTGTACGGAATGCAATAATGTGATATACTATGTTAATTTAGTGCTTTTTATGTACTTAATTGTTGAGCTTGTTTATATTGTGGATGAATGGCCAACATATATGAATCAAATGTTCATCAAATCAACAGGAAGTCACTTGATACAGATATTGCAGGTAGTTATTCTTTCATACACACATTAATGACTCCAACTTGAAGCTTGAGGAATTATGCTGTTGAAAGTTGAAGCCGGAGCGAGGAAGTCACTTGATAAGGATATTGTAGGTAGTTTTGAGAGTGTTGTTGAAAAGTTGAAGCCTGAGGAATTAAGCCGCTGCAATTTTGAGGGTGCTACTGAAGAAATGTAATTAAGATTATGTGTAATTAAGATTGTGTGTAGTTAAGATTGTGTTATTATGTACATTTGGAATGAGATTATGATATTTTTAATTAGAAATAAATGTTTTAAGTGTTTCTTAAATTGATATATTCAATATAATTATGTTGTATCTAGTTCAAATTCTTTTGAAATTGAGCAGTATTGAGTATTATTTTTTATAACGCTTTGGAAACTAGTATATATAGGCATTACATTTATAACAGTTTAAAGAATAAGTGTTATATATTTTTTTCTATTTATAACACTTTGAAAATAAGTGTTATATATACGAATCTGTAATGCCTGTCGTTCGTATTACGTATTTGGAATACGTATACGTATTTTATCTTGTATTTGCTTATTCCTTGTTTAGCTCTCGGCTTGGTTTAACTCTCGGTTTGGGTTAGCTTGGTTCGGCCGGCCCACTGCTTGGTTCATCATGGGCCAAGGGTGGAACACCTTAGCCTATGCTTCTCCTTTATTTCCACCACAACCCCCCTCTTTATTATCCCCACCAACCTTCTCTCTCCTCCATAATTCTCATTTACTTCTCCTTTCCCTACCATTACTCTTCTCCACCAACCAAGAACACCTTAGGCAAGTGCAACTTGTTTCCACAAGAGAACTCCTTTTGATGGTTTCATTAGCTTCTCCTCATGATTCTAAACCACATTAGAACTTGTCATTTCCATTTTGAGGCTTTATTTCTTGTAGATCTAGAGTTTTGTTACTCCTTTGTTTTCAAGTTTTGATGGTTCCATGTTGTAGAGCATTTCATTCTACCCAATTTTGACCTTTGGAAAGTTGGATTCGGACTTGTTTTGACCAAGATATGGACAATTGAAGCTTAGATTCAACTTTGGAGTTCTTGCTGTTCTTGCCATTTGGAGAAGACAGTGAACAGTGAGCTAGCTTTTAGCTTATGCCGCTGAGCTGTACGCTGCTCTTTAGTGAGCGTACGCTAGCCTTCGTACGCTGCTCTTTAGTGAGCGTACGCTAGCCTTCGTACGCTGCTCTTTAGCGAGCGTACGCTAGCCTTCGTACGCTGCTCTTTAGTGAGCGTACGCTAGCCTTCGTACGCTGCTCTTTAGCGAGCGTACGCTAGCCTTCGTACGCTACTCTTTAGCGAGCGTACGCTCACCTTGATACGCTGCCTATTGGCAGCGTGTCTTGAGCGTACGCTAGCTTGAGCGTACGCGTGCCTTGGTACGCTAGCTTAAGCGAGCAAGGCGTACGCTGGCCCCTTTCGTACGCTAGCTTATGCGTATGCAGTCTTGAGCGTACGCTAGCTTGAGCGTACGCTGACCTGTAGCTGGAGCGTGCCCTTGTGTACGCTGACCCTTGCGTACGCTTCCCATTGGAAGTGTATGGATCCTTTGGTACGCAGACCTGAGTGTACGCTAGCCTGAGCGTAGCCTGGCTTGAGCGTAGCCTGATTACCCTTGATCTTCTATAGCCCTGTATATTGATATTTTATTAGATATTTAACGTCTATTTTATATCCTTACGCCTTTTGTCCTGAACTTGATAATCACGAATTTACTTAATATGTTGGGAATTGATACCTGAGCATGACACGATAGTGACCCGTAGTGGTGCACTCCTGACATAATGACCTGACATGACTTGATAGTGGCCCGTCGTGGCACGCTCCTGACAAGAACACTTGACATGATAAACCTGACATGTTATATCTTGATAAGCTGTTGCGACGGCTACCTGACATGACATGACCTGTATAAATAACCTGGACACCATGGGCGATTGTGCTTGTACAAATAATCCAGTCCTGTCTTGCATCATGTCTAGGAGGGGACTCCTGAGTACCACGGTCAGGAGTACCTACTAAAATGGACTAAGGTTAACAACTAGATTAATACATTAGTCATGAAGAGATTTTCCAGCTACAGGCAATCCCGTTACCTGGGCACGCTTGGGATCTGTAGCCTGCCGTCGAGTAGGGCACATTTCCAGCACACTGTCATGTGTTGCACCCTTCAAACTGCTTAAGGGTACATGTATTTTCTGGACGATGTACCCACCTGAATTCAAACCTAATCTCTCGACCTGGATGACCTGGATAGTCTGCAGGGCTTGTGGCTGTGGAATAATCTCACTACATCTTGTTAGTAATTAGGCTTGTGACAACCCTAGTTAGTTAAAGTATCAAGCCGTAGTTCTTGCTTGGCCGTGAAATGATTGGATGGAGTCTAACCAGTCTAGTCTTGCCCTGACCCTGTTCCAGACTATTGAATGACCAGAATGCCTGTATTTATTTTACCGATAAATGGTGAGAAACCAAGCTCCGTTCAGACGAAGGGTTACAACCCCGGTCCTTGTTTGGTTTACGGGTTGTAACCTGGCTATCTGAATAGTTCCATGGTTATCTCGTCGTATATCATCCTGGTATGTTTCCTTTTATTCCAGTCCTTATTTTATTTATATTTATATTCCTGTGCTGATTGTTGGTTTTAGTTCTTAAGTGAAGCCTCCTTTGTGGTACTTGCTCCTTCTGGGGTCTGACCCAGCTGGTTTTGTGTGGCCAGATTTTGGAGCAGCTCCAGAGGATCTACCGACCTTCCAGTCAGAT
Source organism: Iris pallida (assembly GCA_029216955.1). NCBI lineage: Eukaryota > Viridiplantae > Streptophyta > Magnoliopsida > Asparagales > Iridaceae > Iris > Iris pallida. The sequence continues at coordinate 2,136,529 of JANAVB010034417.1, forward strand.
GGTAGCCACTAGACGGAACCCTGGCAACGAGTGGGTTATTTTTGGCTCTCCCACTCTATTGTAAAAATATTCTTTTGAGGCGTTTAGCCGACGAGCACCTGTTTAGCTCGATTGCATTTTTACTTACTGTCTGCCTACGGGTTGTAACATATTGACAAATCCTAGGGTTGATCATGTATGACTAAACTCTTGCTAGTCCTAACATTTTGTAACGACTAGCTTCATGATCAGCTGAATATATAATATTTGGGACGCCTTACTATTGTATATTTAATGATCATACATCTTGTGACTTTTACTTACTTGCTTGTGATTGAGACACTAGGCTTGTTCATGACCTTAAGAGACTGTTGGCTTGTAGATAAACCCTCATGTATCTAGACAGCCGTGACCGTATAGCGAGATAGAATCTATTTCATATACGTAGCTGGCTATGTCTGTCCCCGCTCTCCAGTATTCTGGTTTTGGGGCGTGACATGGTTTAAGTGGTAGCCCATGCAGGTCTTGTAAATCAAGATATGTGAGGGTTTACCGAATAGATGTCTCAATCAGTATTCGTCCTTGATCTCTGCTCTTATCTTCTGAATCCCTGGATTCTTGTCCTGATCATATGCTTGTATCGTTGATCTATCCTGGTCCTTCCTTATTGTTCCCTATGTCGTCTTCTTCAGCAGCATTGTTCGTGGTCCTACCGACCAGCAAGGCGGAGCACCTCCCGTGGACCAGCAGCAACCTGGAGATCAAGCCCAGTATTCCGGAGTAGCCTCCAGAGTCGTGCCTTCTGGCGGAGAGCCACCAGTCCAGCCAGTTCAACCTGTAGAACATGATGACGATACTTTGTTAGGACTCGTCAGGACCTTGATAGCTTTTCAAGATCGTCGTGGAGATGCATTGCAACAGGCAGTGGCGGATGCTTTGACCAGAGGCGGCCATCAGGGTAACTGCGCGGCCAACAGCTTCAAGCGCTTGAACCCTCCATTCTTCGACGGTAGTGAAGATGCTATCGCGGCAGATGTATGGCTTCAGGACACAGAAGTGATTCTAGAAGTAGCCAGGACCCCAGAGAACGAGAAGGTGGCCGTTGTGCGCCTGCAGTTGTTAGATCTTGCCCGCAGCTGGTGGGCAGCACAGGCCGTTGGATTAGCAGCACCCATTGCTTGGGCAGTATTCTGGGAGAGATTCCAGACCAAGTATTTTGATGCTGTAGCTCGGTACGATCTACAGACGAGGTTTACAAATCTAAAGCAAGGAGGCAGGACGGTCGACGGATATGCGATCGAGTTTTCCAGACTCAGTCGGTTTGCTCCCACCTTGGTGGCAACCGAGTATGATAGAGCCCAGCGGTTCCAGCAGGGACTTCACCTGGAGATCTTGTTGGCAGTCGAGCAGTTTGAGCATCAGACTTTTGATACAGTCTTGAGAGCAGCCCGGAGGCATGAGTATACCTCCCAGAGGATTGTGGATAGGGTCGGAGGTCGGAAGAGACCTCACGGCCAGATGAATCAGTCTTCAGCATCGGCCCCGGCAGCCAGGGCTTGACTATTGGAGCTCCGAGGCGAGCGGCCTCAGTAACGTCAGTTCAGCATTCAACTCCGACGCACCCTCAGCAGCAGCAGAAGCAGAAGCAGTCTTCCGCAGTGGGATGTTCTCATTGTAGGAAGCCAGGCCATGTGGTGGCAGAATGTCGCAGGGCACAAGAATTGTGTCTAGCTTGTGGAGCACCAGACCATAGGGTTGGATCCTGCCCGAATAGGGGTGGTTCATCCTCGTCCAACCTTTCTAGTTCTTCGGTAAGAGGACCCGCACCGGTCCAGCAGCAGCAGCAGCAGTATCCATTGCCGAGGCCCTTGCCGCCTCAGTCCCAGGCATTTCAGCAACAGAGCCTCCAGCAGTATGCACAAGCCCAGGCCTTGAGTCAGGGTAGGCAGCGAGGGTTTCAGCAGAGGGGACCAGCACCCCGAGGGCATGGTCAGGCTATGGTAATGACCATGGAGGAAGAGTTGGCACCAGGTGAGGTAGTGGCAGGTACTATTCTTGTCAACTCCTTTCCAGCTTCAGCTTTATTTGATTCTGGCGCATCGCATTCTTTTATGTCTGCACGATTTGCGACACGGGTAGGATTGGAGCCCGAGTCATTATCAGTAAGGCTTAATATACTTACTGGTAACGGACTTGTGGGAGTAGATAGAGTATTTTTCTCGTGTCGGATCGTAGTTAGCGGTAGAGAATTTCTCGCTAGATTGATAGAGTTCCCGATGGCCGATTATGATGTGGTCCTAGGGATGGATTGGTTGAGGAACCAGTATGCTAGGATAGACTGCCATATTGGTAGGGTTGTTTTTAGCATTCCAGGCGAGCCGGAGTTTTCTTTCTCCCGAGGCGAAGTTGAGTCATCTCCTCCAGTATTGCGGATGGCAGTAGTAGCAGCAGTTCAGTTGCCCAGGATAGTGGATGAGTTTCCAGATGTTTTCCCAGAAGAACTTCCAGGTATGCCTCCGGAGCGGAAGATCGAGTTCACTATAGACTTGATTCCCAGGACAGCCCCAGTGTCAGAGAGAGTCTACAGGATGGCGCCATCAGAATTGGAGATCTTGTACAAGATGATTGAAGAGCTTAGAACCAAGGGATTCATTCATACTAGTGGATCGCCTTGGGGAGCCCCGATGCTTCTTATGAAAAAAAAGGATGGTACGTCCAGGTTATGTGTTGATTATCGTACCTTGAACTCAGTGACAATCAAGAACAGATACCCTCTTTCGAGGATAGATGACTTGTTTGATCAACTCAAGGGGGATTCAGTATTCTCGAAGATTGATTTGCGCTCAGGTTATCATCAGATCAGAGTCAGAGAGCAGGACATCCTGAAGACAGCTTTTAGATCGAGATATGGGTATTGGGAGTTCCTTGTTATGCCTTTTGGAGCAACCAATGCACCGACAGTATTCATGGACCTCATGAATCGCATCTTCATGTCTTACTTGGATCAGTTTGTGATTGTGTTCTTGGATGACATCCTGGTCTACAGCAAGAGTGAGGCGGAGCATGAGCAACATCTCCATATAGTTCTTCAGATCCTCAGAGAGCACCAGTTATATGCCAAGTTCAGTAAATGCGAGTTCTGGCTCGATCCCATTTCGTACTTGGGTCATATCATCACTCGAGGAGGAGTAGAAGTGGATCCCCAGAAGATTGTGGCTATTGAGTCATGGCCAGTGCCCAGCACAGTTGCAGAAGTTCGCAGTTTCCTCGGATTGGCTGGCTATTACCGGCAATTTGTTTTAGACTTTGCTCGGATTTCAGCGCCATTGAGCCAGTTGACCCGCAAGGATGCACAGTTTGCTTGGACAGCAGAGTGTCAGAGTTCTTTTGAGCAGTTAAAGCGAGGATTGATAACAGATAGAACCGAAGGATTTTCAGTGTATTGTGATGCTTCAGGCAGAGGTTTAGGATGTGTTCTGATGCAGCATGGAAAGGTAATAGCTTATGCGTCACGACAACTTCGTGATCATGAGAGGAATTATCCAACCCATGACTTGGAGCTGGCAGCAGTGGTGTTTGCACTTAAGTTATGGAGGCACTACTTGTACGGAGATAGGGTGGAGATTTTCACCGACCACAAGAGCCTGAAGTATGTTTTCACCCAGAAGGATCTTAACATGCGTCAGAGGAGGTGGCTGGAGCTTCTTGTGGATTATGATGTCAGCTTGCAGTATCATCCTGGGAAGGCCAATGTCGTAGCAGATACATTGAGCAGGAGAGCGGGAGTTTATTTCCTAACAGCGCAACCAGAGCTGTTAGCAGATCTTCAGAAGATGGGTATTGAAGTTGTTCTCCCTTCCAGTGTGGCGTTGATGGCCAGTATGCGAGTTCAGTCCACTATAGTCGAGAGGATCCAGATGGCGCAGTCGGCAGATTCCAAGCTTCAGCGACTCAGAACAGAGTGTGAAGCAGGACGAAGACCAGAGTTATGTATTCATGAGGATGGTACACTTAGGCTTGGTAAGCGTCTTTGTGTACCCAGTGGAGATATCAGACATGAGATCATGTCAGAGGTGCACAGTTCTCAGTATTCTATCCATCCTGGCAGTACGAAGATGTACCGTGATATCCGACAGCACTTCTGGTGGAATGGCATGAAGCGGGAGATAGCTCGGTTTGTCTCTCGGTGTTTGGTTTGTCAACAAGTTAAAGCTGAACATCAGAGACCGGCTGGACTTCTTCAGCCCTTACCGATTCCAGAATGGAAGTGGAAGCATGTGACCATGGATTTCGTGACTGGATTACCTAGATCCCCAGCTGGTAGAGATGCTATCTGGGTTATAGTTGATCGGCTCACGAAGGTAGCTTACTTTCTCCTATTCAGAGTTGGTCAGTCGACGGCTCAGTTAGCAGAGATGTATCTCCGGCAGATTATCAGATTGTACGGTGTGCCAGTCAGTATCACCTCAGACCGAGATTCAAGATTCACGTCGCACTTTTGGCGTAGCTTACAAGAGAGTTTGGGGACTCATCTCCAGTTCAGTTCAGCATATCACCCGCAGACAGATGGCCAGTCGGAGCGCACGATCCAGACTCTTGAAGACATGTTGCGGTCTTGCACACTTGACTTCGGTGGTTCATGGGAAGATTATTTGCACCTAGTGGAATTCTCGTACAATAATAGTTTCCAGGCTAGTATCCAGATGGCACCGTTCGAGGCACTGTATGGCAGGAAGTGCAGGTCCCCGTTAGCCTGGGATGATGTTGGAGAGAGGCAGATGCTTGGTCCAGAAATGATTGCTCAGACCGTTGAAGTAGTCAGACGAGTCAGAGATCACCTTCGAGTTTCCCAAGATCGCCAGCGCCATTGGGCCGATTCTCATCGGTGCCCTCTCGAGTTCTCGGTCGGCGATCATGTATTCCTGAGGATTTTGCCTAACCGTGGCGTCATTCGTTTCGGCGTACGGGGAAAGCTTAGTCCTAGGTATATAGGGCCGTTCGACATTCTGGAGCGAGTAGGAGATGTATCCTATCGTCTCGCTCTTCCACCGTTGCTAAACGAGGTGCATGACGTGTTCCATGTATCCCAATTACGATGGTACATCCCGGACCGAGCCACATCCTGGATCATTCAGAATTGGTTGTTGGTACCAACCTTTCGTATGAGGAGAGGCCCGTGTCTATATTGGACCGGAGAGAGAAGATCCTCAAGAACAAGACTATCAAGTTAGTCCTAGTTGCTTGGGGTCATCACTCTTTGGGTGAGTCAACGTGGGAGCGTGAGGATGATATTCGATCGCGATATCCTGACTTGTTTGACTCGTGAGGTATAATATCTTTCTTATGCCTCATGCCATCAATTCCTTGCTTGCATGATTGATTGATTGCCTAGTATAATTGACTGTGAATAGTATAGCTTGTTCTTGTCCCTCTAGCCTCTTAATTAAATTCCGAGGACGGAATTCTTTTAAGGTGGGTAGAGTTGTAATGCCTGTCGTTCGTATTACGTATTTGGAATACGTATACGTATTTTATCTTATATTTGCTTATTCCTTGTTTAGCTCTCGGCTTGGTTTAACTCTCGGTTTGGGTTAGCTTGGTTCGGCCGGCCCACTGCTTGGTTCATCATGGGCCAAGGGTGGAACACCTTAGCCTATGCTTCTCCTTCATTTCCACCACAACCCCCCTCTTTATTATCCCCACCAACCTTCTCTCTCCTCCATAATTCTCATTTACTTCTCCTTCCCCTACCATTACTCTTCTCCACCAACTAAGAACACCTTAGGCAAGTGCAACTTGCTTCCACAAGTGAACTCCTTTTGATGGTTTCATTAGCTTCTCCTCATGATTCTAAACCACATTAGAACTTGTCGTTTTCCATTTTGAGGCTTTATTTCTTGTAGATCTAGAGTTTTGTTACTCCTTTGTTTTTAAGTTTTGATGGTTCCATGTTGTAGAGTATTTCATTCTACCCAATTTTGACCTTTGGAAAGTTGGATTCGGACTTGTTTTGACCAAGATATGGATAATTGAAGCTTAGATTCAACTTTAGAGTTCTTGCTGTTCTTGCCATTTGGAGAAGACAGTGAACAGTGAGCTAGCTTTTAGCTTATGCCGCTGAGCTGTACGCTGCTCTTTAGTGAGCGTACGCTAGCCTTCGTACGCTGCTCTTTAGTGAGCGTACGCTAGCCTTCGTACGCTGCTCTTTAGTGAGCGTACGCTAGCCTTCGTACACTGCTCTTTAGCGAGCGTACGCTAGCCTTCGTACGCTGCTCTTTAGTGAGCGTACGCTAGCCTTCGTACGCTGCACTTTAGCGAGCGTACGCTGCTCTTTAGTGAGCGTACGCTCACCTTGATACGCTGCCTATTGGCAGCGTGTCTTGAGCGTACGCTAGCTTGAGCGTACGCGTGCCTTGGTACGCTAGCTTAAGTGAGCAAGGCGTACGCTGGCCCCTTTCGTACGCTAGCTTGTGCGTATGCAGTCTTGAGCGTACGCTAGCTTGAGCGTACGCTGACCTGTAGCTGGAGCGTGCCCTTGTGTACGCTGACCCTTGCGTACGCTTCCCATTGGAAGTGTATGGATCCTTTGGTACGCAGACCTGAGTGTACGCTAGCCTGAGCGTAGCCTGGCTTGAGCGTAGCCTGATTACCCTTGATCTTCTATAGCCCTGTATATTGATATTTTATTAGATATTTAACGTCTATTTTATATCCTTACGCCTTTTGTCCTGAACTTGATAATCACGAATTTACTTAATATGTTGGGAATTGATACCTGAGCATGACACGATAGTGACCCGTAGTGGTGCACTCCTGACATAATGACCTGACATGACTTGATAGTGGCCCGTCGTGGCGTGCTCCTGACAAGAACACTTGACATGATAAACCTGACATTTTATATCTTGATAAGTTGTTGCGACGGCTACCTGACATGACATGACCTGTATAAATAACCTGGATACCGTGGGCGATTGTGCTTGTACAAATAATCCAGTCCTGTCTTGCATCATGTCTAGGAGGGGACTCCTAAGTACCACGGTCAGGAGTACCTACTAAAATGGACTAAGGTTAACAACTAGATTAATACATTAGTCATGAAGAGATTTTCCAGCTACAGGCAATCCCGTTACCTGGGCGCGCTTGGGATCTGTAGCCTGCCGTCGAGTAGGGCACATTTCCAGCACACTGTCATGTGTTGCACCCTTCAAACTGCTTAAGGGTACATGTATTTCCTGGACGATGTACCCACCTGAATTCAACCCTAATCTTTCGACCTGGGTGACCTGGATAGTCTGCAGGGCTTGTGGCTGTGGAATAATCTCACTGCATCTTGTTAGTAATTAGGCTTGTGACAATCCTAGTTAGTTAAAGTATCAAGCCGTAGTTCTTGCTTGGCCGTGAAATGATTGGATGGAGCCTAACCAGTCTAGTCTTGCCCTGACCCTGTTCCAGACTATTGAATGACCAGAATGCCTGTATTTATTTTACTGATAAATGGTGAGAAACCAAGCTCCGTTCAGACGAAGGGTTACAACCCCGGTCCTTGTTTGGTTTACGGGTTGTAACCTGGCTATCTGAATAGTTCCATGGTTATCTCGTCGTATATCATCCTGGTATGTTTCCTTTTATTCCAGTCCTTATTTTATTTATATTTATATTCCTGTGCTGATTGTTGGTTTTAGTTCTTAAGTGAAGCCTCCTTTGTGGCACTTGCTCCTTCTGGGGTCTGACCCAGCTGGTTTTGTGTGGCCAGATTTTGGAGCAGCTCCAGAGGATCTACCGACCTTCCAGCCAGATGGTAGCCACTAGACGGAACCCTGGCAACGAGTGGGTTATTTTTGGCTCTCCCACTCTATTGTAAAAATATTCTTTTGAGGCGTTTAGCCGACGAGCACCTGTTTAGCTCGATTGCATTTTTACTTACTGTCTGCCTACGGGCTGTAACATGATTGACAAATCCTAGGGTTGATCATGTATGACTAAACTCTTTCTAGTCCTAACATTTTGTAACGACTAGCTTCATGATCAGCTGAATATGTAATATTTGGGACGCCTTACTATTGTATATTTAATGATCATACATCTTGTGACTTTTACTTACTTGCTTGTGATTGAGACACTAGGCTTGTTCATGACCTTAAGAGACTGTTGGCTTGTAGATAAACCCTCATGTATCTAGACAGCCGTGACCGTATAGCGAGATGGAATCCATTTTATATACGTAGCTGGCTATGTATGCCCCCGCTCTCCAGTATTCTGGTTCTGGGGCGTGACAGAATCTTATTTATAACACTTTGGAAAAAATAGTGATATATATGTTTGTCTTAATTATAATGTTTTTAGAAAAAATGTTATATATGTGCACAATATTTATGACACTTTTTGAAACATTTATAATGCTAGTTTTTGTAACATCTAAGGGCTTATGAAAAAGCGTTATAAAAAGTCATTTATAACATTTTTTAGCTGTCATAAAAGGGTATTTTTGTCGTAGTGATCCAAAACGACTAGCCGAAAATCGTTTCAACTATTTGCGTCGCGAGCTAGACATTCTTGAATTTTCGGAGTCATAATGTGTTATGATTAATAAATACTTAAAAACTCAAATTCAACGATTTATTAATCGAAGTTATTTTGGGTACAAGCCGAATGGGTCCTTCTATCAACAAGGCATAAAAGCCTAAGCGACAAGGTGCCAAGTGTCTTTGGCCTACCACTAGCTGGAATTCGGCCCCTACAGCTAACCAAGGTAATGGATATTAATTAATTAATAAATTATAAGATGAATGGCCAACATATATGAATAAAATGTTCATCAAATCAACAGGAAGTCATTGATACAGATATTGCAGGTAGTTATTCTTTCATACACACATTAATGACTCCAACTTGAATCTTGAGGAATTATGCTATTAAAAGTTGAAGTCGGAGCGAGAAAGTCACTTGATACGGATATTGTAGGTAGTTTTGAGAGTGTTGTTGAAAAGTTGAAGCCTGAGGAATTAAGCTGCTGTAATTTTGAGGGTGCTACTGAAGAAATGTAATTAAGATTATGTGTAATTAAGATTGTGTGTAATTAAGATTGTATTATTATGTATATTCGGAATTAGATTATGATTTTTTTTAATTAGAAATAAATGTTTTAAGTATTTCTTAAATTGATATATTCAATATAATTAAGTTGTATCTGGTTCGAATTCTTTGAAATTGAGTAGTATTGAGTATTATTTTTTATAGCGCTTTGGAAAGTGGTATATATAGGCTTTACATTTATAACAGTTTAAAGAATAAGTGTTATATATATTTTCTATATATAACACTTTGAAAATAAGTGTTATATATACGAATCTTATTTATAACACTTTGGAAAAAAATTGATATATATGTCCGTCTTATTTATAACATTTTTTTAGGGGAAAAAGTTATATATGTACACAATATTTATGACACTTTTAGAAATATTTATAACGCTAGTTTTTGTAGCATCTAAGGGCTTACGAAAAAGCATTATAAAAAGTCATTTATAACATTTTTTAGCCGTCATAAAAGGGTTTTTTGTTGTAGTGATCCAAAACCACTAGCCGAAAATCGTTTCAACTATTTGTGTCGCGAGCTAGACATTCTCGAATTTTAGGAGTCATAATGTGTTATGATTATAAATACTTAAAAACTCAAATTCAAAGATTTATGTAACATCCACTTTTCTAAAATGAGGATAATTTTGAACTTTTGTAATTTTAGTCTTTCAATAATGAGATTTAAATCATGTTATAATTTTGGTAATTTTTATTCTTGTAAAACTATTTAAATTTGTAGATTGTGGTTTTGGTGTTCTGCTAGTGTAACCCTAGAGACTACTTGACCCAGAGCCTAACCATGTGATTAGGGTGATTTATTTCTACATTTTTGTCT